>CM077242.1:33479797-33662297 GCA_039654775.1 Spinibarbus caldwelli
GGTTATAAAACTAGTGTTAGTATTTTATATATATATACACACACACACACACACACACACATATATATATATATATATATACACATACACACACACACACACACACACACACACATATATATATATGTATTAGGGGTGTAACAATACATGTATTCGTACCGAACCGTCACGGTACGGACTTCTCTTTCAACGAATACAGGCAATTTATTCTCAATCCAGAAGGGGGCGCCCGCAGTAATGCAACGCTGTTTGATAACTGCCAGCAGAAGAACAGGCAAATGCCATGAGTTGTGCACTTGAAAACAAAGCCCACTAGACAGTAACCATGTGCTGATTCTGAATGCGTCTCTCACTGGCAAAGAAGTATACGTTAAAGGCTTGCACACTCAACTGTTCACGAAATGGAGATTTGTGCTTGTGTATCCTACCTCTCTTATCTGGCACAAATCCAAATATTCCATAATATTTCTATATTTGTGATGTATCTGAATGCAAAACTATTATTCATTATGTAAATTATAGGCTTTGTACTTCAGTCGCGTTCCAACGGTGACACAGAGGCGAGCGCGCTGATGTTTGGTTCACTGTATTTTATTTTGATAAAGTACCTACTGCACTGTCAAGTTAGCAATGCTGGAAGTTATGTTTTGTGTGTGTGTGTGCACGATCACTTCAACTGTTTCCTTATACCAGCAGGATCAACTTAAAACACTCCCGTCATTTATTGTCTTATTAATAATGCATCACTGTAAAAGGTCTGCTTTTATTTGTGTACACTCACAATGAAAACAAAACATTGTGCTTTTGTAAAAAAAAAAATAAATAAAATAAAAAAAAAATAGGATGTCGCCTTCTGCCATTTGAGTTTCCTTTCTGTGAACAAATTAAGCATGTCACAAAAATGAACTGAAACTCAGCATAGCATAGGCTATATAGGCTACATTACGTGTCACACTGTTTTTATCCGCTTGTTTATCTGTTTACTAAATCAAATATATTTCAAGTATTTATTCCTTGTATGTATATATGTATATGTAAATTATGTAACATTATAATTTAATATAATATTTTGTATTTTTACATCTAGGTGGAAAAAAAAAATGTAATTTGTACTTCTGTCTGTTCAAAATAAATGAAAAGAAACCTAGCATAGTAAATTTGTTGTTTTTTTCTTGTTGTCCCGAAATTGTATCGAACCGTGACCCCCAAACTGAGGTACATACCGAACCATGACATCTGTGTACCATTACTCCCCTAATATGTATATATATATATATATATGAGTGTGTGTGTGTGTGTGTGTGTATGACTGATCAGCATTTACAAGAAACTTTACCTTCAGTTATTGCAGCAAAAGGGGGTCACACCAGATACTGAAAGCAAAGATTCACATATTATTGCAAACGCACAGATAAGTAACACTGGATCATTTTTCTCAATAAATAAATGACAAAGAAAATATTTTTCTCTCACTTGTTTGATTCGGTTCTCTTTGTCTACTTTCAGGATTTATGTGAAAATCTGATGATGTTTGGGGTCATATTTATGCAGAAATGTAGAAAATTCTAAAGGGTTCACAAACTTTCAAGCAGCACTGTATACAGTGGGGGGGAAAATTATTTGGTCCCCTGCTGATTTTGTACGTTTGCCCACTGACAAAGAAATGATCCGTCTATACTTTTAATGGTAGGTTTATTTGAACAGTGAGAGACAGAATAACAACAAAAAAACGCATTTCAAAAAAGTTACAAATTGATTTGCATTTTAATGAGTGAAATAAGTATTTGACCCCTTTGCAAAACATGAATTAGTACTTGGTGGCAAAACCCTTGTTGGCAATCACAGAGATCAGACGTTTCTTGTAGTTGGCCACCAGGTTTGCACACATCTCAGGAGGAATTTTGTCCCACTCCTCTTTGCAGATCCTCTCCAAGTCATTAAGCTCAAAAGTGGCTAGGCCACTTAATGGCTTAATTTGCTTCTTCTTGAGCCACTCCTTTGTTGGCTTGGCTGTGTATTTTGGGTCATTGTCATGCTGGAATACCCATCCACGACCCATTTTCAATGCCCTGGCTGGCTTCAATGCCCTGGCCCTGACGGTACATGGCCCCGTCCATCGTCCCTTTGATGCGGTGCAGTTGTCCTCTCCACTTAGCAGAAAAACACCCACAAAGCATAATGTTTCCACCTCCATGTTTGACGGTGGGGATGGTGTTCTTGGGGTCATAGGCAGCATTCCTCCTCCTCCAAACACATAGAGTTAAGTTGATGCCAAAGAACTCAATTTTGGTCTCATCTGACCACAACACTTTCACTCAGTTCTCCTCTGAATCACTGGCAAACTTCAGACGGGCCTGTACATGTGATTTTTTGAGCAGGGGGACCTTGTGGGCACTGCAGGATTTCAGTCCTTCACGGCGTAGTGTGTTACCAATTGTTTTCTTGGTGACTATGGTCCCAGCTGCCTTGAGATCATTGACAAGATCCTCCCGTGTAGTTCTGGGCTGATTTTTCACCGTTCTCATGATCATTGAAACTCCATGAGGTGAGGTCTTGCATGGACCCCAGTCCGAGGGAGATTGACAGTTATTTTGTGTTTCTTCCATTTGCAACCAACTGTTGTCACCTTCTCACCAAGCTGCTTGGCGATGGTCTTGTAACCCATTCCAGCCTTGTGCAGGTCTACAATCTTGGCCCTGACATCCTAGGACAGCTCTTTGGTCTTGGCCATGGTGGAGAGTTTGGAATCTGATTGATTGCTTCTGTGGACAGGTTGTCTATTATACAGGTAACAAGCTGAGATTAGGAGCACTCCCTTTAAGAGAGTGCTCCTAATCTCAGCTCCTTACCTGTATAAAAGACACCTGGGGGCCAGAAATCTTGCTGATTGATAGGGGATCAAATATTCATTTGATTCATTAAAATGCAAATCAATTTATATATATTTTTTTAAATGCATTTTTCTGGATTTTTTTGTCGTTATTCTGTCTCTCACTGTTCACATAAACCTACCATTAAAATTATAGACTGATCATTTTTGTCAGTTGGCAAATGTACAAAATCAGCAGGGGCTCAAATAATTTTTCCCCCACTGTATATATGTATATATATATATATATATATATATATATATATATATATATATATATAAACCTGCGCACTTTGCCTATGTCTGCTAATACACTACTTTCTTTTTCTATTGGTCTCTGGAATTGTCAGTCTGCTGTCAACAAAGCTGATTTCATTACTTCCATTACTAGTCATTCAAGGCTAAACCTCATGGCCCTGACAGAGACTTGGATCAAACCAGAGGACAATGCTACACCTGCAGCACTCTCCAATAATTTCTCCTTTTCCCACACCCCCCGTTTAACTGGAAGAGGTGGAGGTACTGGTCTGCTCATTTCTTATAATTGGAAATTTACTCCTTTACCATCTCTGTGTATCAATAGCTCCTTTGAATCACATTCGGTTACTATTACCTACCCTCTAAAAATCCATTTTGTAGTTGTTTATCGACCTCCAGGACCACTAGGTAACTTTGTGGAAGAATTAGATGTGTTGCTCTCAAACTTTCCTGAGGATGGTACTCCCTTAGTTATACTTGGAGACTTCAACATCCACCTCGATAAACCTCAAGCTGCAGACTTCCACACTCTGCTTGACTCTTTTGATCTCAAGAGAGTGTTAACTACGGCTACTCACAAATCAGGCAACCAACTGGACCTTATTTACACACGACACTGCTCCACTGATCATGTGCTGGTTACTCCACTGCACACCTCGGATCACTTCCTCCTCACTCTTAACCTCAACATGATTCCTGACACAACACATACCCCTCCACGTCACTTTTCGACGTAACTTACGCTCACTCTCACCCTCCCGGTTATCTGCTATGGTTTCATCTTCGCTTCCTCCCTCTATACAGTTATCATCTCTTGATGCTAACAGTGCTACTGATACTTTCTGTTCCACTATGACATCTTGTTTAGATACTTTCTGCCCCTTATCTTCCAGGCCAGCCCGTACCACCCCTTCTGCCCCTTGGCTATCTGATGTTCTCCACGAACATCGTTCTAAGCTCAGGGCTGCAGAGAGGATATGGCACAAATCACAAAATCCTACTGACCTTAATTTATATCAATCACTCCTCTCTGACTTTTCTGCTAATGTCTCTACTGCTAAAAGAACATACTATCACGGCAAAATTAACAATTCGCCTAACTCTCGAATGCTCCTTAAAACATTCTCCTCCCTCCTTTGTCCTCCTCCTCCCCCTCCTTCATCAACTTTAACAGCTGACGACTTTGTCACATTCTTAATTAATAAAATTACTAACCTCACTGCACAATTATCCACACCACAAACTGTCAAACAGATCTTACCATCAAACATACACTCGTTCACATCCTTCTCTCCACTCTCTGAGGCAGAAGTCTCTAAACTCATCCTTTCCAGTCATCCTACTACTTGTCCGCTTGATCCTATTCCATCCCAAGCCATTTCTCCTGCAGTTGTATTTGCACTCACTCAAATCGTTAACACATCCCTTCACACTGGAGTTTTTCCCTCAGCATTTAAACAGGCTCATATAACCCCACTTCTTAAGAAACCCACTCTTAACCCAACTCTTTTAGGGAACTATAGACCGGTTTCCCTTCTACCTTTCATTGCAAAAACACTTGAATGATTTGTGTTAAACCAAGTCTCTGCCTTTCTCACACAGAACAACCTCCATGACAGTAACCAATCTGCCTTCAGAAGTGGACATTCGACCGAAACTGCCTTGCTCTCAGTTGTTGAAGCCCTAAGACTTGCAAGAGCGGCTTCCAAGTCTTCATTACTTATCTTGCTGGATCTATCCGTGCTTTTGATACGGTCAACCACCAGATCCTCCTGTCAACCCTATTGAGAAAGGGCATCTCAGGAACCGCTCTCCAGTGGTTTGAGTCTTACCTCTCAGATAGATCCTTCAAGGTATCTTGGAGAGGTGAAGTATCCATGTCGCAACATCTAGCTACTGGGGTGCCTCAGGGCTCAGTCCTTGGACTACTTCTCTTCTCTGTCTACATGGCATCATTAGGTTCTGTCATTCAGAAACATGGCTTTACATATCACTGCTATGCTGATGACACTCAACTCTACCTCTCATTCCATCCTGATGTTCCGACAATAACTGCTCGCATCTCAGCATGTATAACAGACATTTTTTGCTGGATGAAGGACCATCACCTTCAACTCAACCTAGCTAAGACAGAACTGCTTGTAGTTTCAGCAAACCCATCACTTCATCACAATTTCACCTTCCAGTTAGGCTCATCAACCATTACTCCTTCAAAAACAACCAGAAACCTTGGAGTTGTGATTGATGATAAGCTGAATTTCTCAGACCACATTGCTAAAACTGCCCGGTCCTGCAGATTTGCTTTATATAATATTAGGAAGATCAGGCCCTTTCTTTCGGAATATGCAACACAACTCCTTGTTCAAGCTCTTGTTCTGTCCAGACTTGACTATTGCAATGCTCTCTTGGCAGGTCTTCCAGCCAATTCCATCAAACCTCTACAATTAATCTAAATGCTGCTGCAAGATTAATCTTTAATGAGCCGAAAAGAACGCACGTCACACCTCTGTTCATCAATTTGCACTGGCTACCAATAGCGGCTCACATAAAATTCAAGGCATTAATGTTTGCATACAAAACCACCTTTGGCTCTGCACCCCTTTACCTAAATTCAGTACTTCAGACCTATGTGCCCTCTAGAAGCTTACATTCTGCGAGTGAACGCCGCATTATTGTGCCTTCCCAAAGAGGCACAAAATCACTTTCTCTGACTTTTTCATTAACTGTTCCCATCTGGTGGAATGACCTGCCCAACTCAATCCGAGCAGGTGAATCCTTAGCCATCTTCAAGAAACGGCTAAAAACCCATCTTTTCCATCGTTATTTGACCCTCTAACTCTAGCATTCTCTTTTCTAATTTTATTTTATCTATCTCCTTTTTTTTTATTAAAAAAAAAACAAAACAAAACACACACACACACTTGACCCTCTATCAATTGTATATTTATTCTTTAACTGCTAGCTTTTCTTAAAAAACTAAAACACTAGCTTTCTTTTATATATTCTATCTACTTGTTTAAAAAAAAAAAAACTTGCTACGTGTACAGCCTTAGGCTAACCGAGACTTGTCATATCGCTTGCATGTTGTTGCCCTTTTGTTGGTTTTGATTGCTTCTATTGTCCTCAAAGTGTCTGCTAAATGACTAAATGTAAATGTAGATATATATATATATATATATATATATATATATATATATATATATATATATATATATTCAGTATTCAGCTGAATATATATGTATATATATATATATATATATATATTCAGTATTTATAGTCCAGTCTGTTCTGTTAGTCTTTGTCCAGTATTGTTGAATGTTACCCTGTGTGTTAGAACCTCTTCATCGTGTGGATTACCATTAAAAGGATTTGTTGTTATAATCTTCGTCATGCCGTTGTCTCCCTAACAGCAGTAGTGTGACAGAATACCGGACCAACAAACAAAAAGTAAGTGGCGCCCCTTCTCCCCGTTTTGTTTCCATTTTTGTCATCTTTTTATTTTTGGTTATGGATGACCCAGCCGTCCTCGTCCTCCTGCTGGAGCAGGGGGATTGCTCTCTCGAGGACCACACAAAAGACTTTGTGTTTCTTGTCAACCTCACACACTACCCGGTCTACTGCCTCTGTTCTTTCTACCATGCGGGACTTAACGCAGCCACACTAGAGCAGTAGTCCGGGGATGGTCCTCGAGAGAGCCTCGCCACCTTCATTGAGTGGGTGCTGGTGTCCTGCAAATCACAGCTCTCCGTGGACCCAGAGACTAGCCAACCATCACCTCGCTATGCGGAGCAAGAGCCTGAGCCCACCGCTGACAGAGAGCCAGAGTCCGCTGCTACTGATGAGCCATCGCCAGAGAGAGCGACAGAGCTGAGGATTGCCTCGGAGCCAGAGCCTCAAGTGATGTCAGACCAGGTGCGAGAGCCGGCTACAGCACTCGCCATGAGGGAGAAGGCCATGGACAGCGAGAGCGCGGAGAGAAGCTCCGCCCACTGCACCATGGCTGAGGGTGAGCCGAGCTCAGGGGATTTGGATATATATGCAGACATGCCCCCTTTTCTCCTGCCTTCGTCTGGGAGTCGCAATGTGGTGTGTGTGGGCAGCACACACTGTCCCTGAACCCTCTACCTGTCTGAATTAACCACCCACCCTCCCTCTCCTGCCTCCTCCTGTCATCCCTGCCTCAGCTCTGCCACCGCTGCGTCTTGGCAGCCCCTCTGCTCACCCTCAGCCCACCATCTGTGTAGTGGGATCGCCGCGGGTCTGCCAGTCTCCATCGGCGTCGTGGCTGGAGAATCCCTTGTCTCGGCCTCCAGCCTCTGAGTCCCAGACTCTGCCTCAGCCCTTTGACCCAGCGGCTCCACCATGGCTACTAGCTCCCTCCTCTCCGCCGTGGCCCATCATTCCACCAGCTCCGCCGGGCTCCCTCGTCCCTCCGGCTCCGCCTTGGTCTGTCGTCGACCATCTACCACCTCGGAACTCCATTCCTCCAGCTACACCTCGTCCCTCCATCCCTCTGGCTCTGTCAGGCTCCTCCTTCCCTCTGGCTCCACCTTGGTCTTCTGTCTCTCCATCTGCTCCGCCTTGGCCTTCTGGATCCTCCCCGTCGCCCTAGCTCATCGGCTCTCCGTCTCCGCCTCGGGCTCCACCTCCACCTGCTCCGCTGCCGTCGGTCGGCCCCATGGTGTCGGCAGCCCTTCCTCCACCATGGCTCTTCCCTCCATTGGCTCCACAGTGGGCCGCCATCAGGGCTGTGGCCTGGGTCCCGCCTGGCTTCTCCTGCTCCAAGTCCCTTATGTCCTCTCCCTGGCTCCTCCCTCCGTCAGCTCCACCCTGGACTTTGGTTGTCGTCCTCCGCCCTCCGCCAGAGCCTCCACCTGTCTTGTCTGCCTGCCTTCCTGTCAGCCCTCCCGTGTCCCCCTCCATCCCTCCCTTTGTCTCCATGGCGCGAGTTCGCGCCTTCCAGGAGGGGGGGGCGATCTGTCACACCCCATTGGACTTTTGTTCTGTTTTCATCCCTCATGTGCTCTGTGTGACCTAGTTTCCCTCTTGTTTAATTGTGTCATTTAGTTCAGGTGTCTGTCATTAATTATCTTCATTAGCTTCAGTATTTATAGTCCAGTCTGTTCCGTTAGTCTTTGTCCGGTATTGTTGAATGTTACCCTGTGTGTTAGACCCTCTTCATCGTGTGGATTACCATTAAAAGGATTTGTTATTATAATCTTTGTTGTGCCTTCATCTCCCTAAAAGTGGTAGTGTGACATATATATAAAAAATGAATGAAGTGACGTTTGGCCAAGTATGGTGACCCATACTCGGAATTTGTGCTCTGCATTTAACCTATCCAAGTGCGCACACACACAGTAGTGAACACACACACACCGTGAACACACACCCGGAACAGAGGGCAGCCAATGCTGTGCCTTGCTCAAAGGTCTCACCTCAGTCGTCAGTTATATATATATATATATATATATATATATATATATATATATATATATATATATATATACGTATTCATACCCCTTCAGTTTTTTCACGTTTTATGTTACTGCCTTATGTTAAACTGCTTTAAATTACTTTTTTCCACGTCAGTCTACACTCCATACACCATAATGATAAAGTAAAAAGCAGGTTTTTAACATCTTTGCAAATTTATTAAAAATAAAAAACTTAAATGATTCCATTGCATAAATATTCATACCCTTATCTGGGACAGCTGAAATTTTGCTCAGGAGCATTCATATTGCTTGTAGATGTTACTACACATGTGAATGTCTGTTGACTGAATGAAAATTAAAACACCTTGCGGGCTCAACCACTGTTCCCAAAAAGGATAAAAGTCCTTCCTTAACCACAAACATTTTTTGCTGCTTGTAAACACCGTCCTCAGTTGTCAACAGCTCAGACTGATGAGAAAAATATATTATTGCAAGATATATTAAATGCAATAATTGCATTTGTATTTGTGCATTTGTGTTTTTTTAAAAATGAGCATGTTTGTGTTCTTTTGTAAGGAAGACACAAAAATGGTGCAATGAAAAATGGCGTAGGCCTAATTTATTGTGGTATTAAACGTTCTATTTAGAATGTGAAAAGACATAAGTTTGATGCAAGTAAAAATGAAAAACATAAAGTCTTTATTGTCATTGTATTGTGCTAAATACAATAAATTCTGGAAACTTTATCGCTGAACACACACATGCCGCCTTGCTAATGACACATATGCATATTAAATAGACAATTAAACCTTACAATGACATCCCAATGAACAAAACATCTAGATTATACAGTTGGTGTAAGAATTTTTATTGACCACCAGATGGTGGAGTAGAGCACTGTATCAAAAGCTTCGAAGTAGGGCTGCAACAACTAATCGATAAAATCGATTATTATCGATAATGAAAATCATCGACATCGATTCTCCTTATCGATTAGTCGGGTCTGCCCACAGTGCACGTCCAACTTCAGCCGGTTGCATCAAATTACAGCATTGAGTTACGCATTTCTATGGCCAAAATAGTGGAGGAAACAGAATGAGATGCTGCGGGAAAAGTACGTGATCCAAGCTGCACAAAACATGAGAATTATTTATTTTAAGCTTTAAGTTAATGCATTAGCGAAACGGCTTGCCCTGTCAGGCGCTTTTTATACAGTAGATGGGTGTGCATCCTCAGCCCAGTAACGTTCAGTTTACGGTCATATCCTTATCTTTAAATGTCACAAATTCACACGAGCATTTCCATTTTTGCATAAAGTTCCGTCCTGACAGTCTGTGTTAAGTTTAAATGTTTAATGAATGAGCGCGAGCAAAAACATTCATTGGGCTGAAATATCTGTTGTTGAACGTTACATTAAGGTTTAAAAGTCAACATGTAGTGCACGTATTTTATGAGAGTAGGAACTGTAAAGGGATAACCGCATATTTGTCTGAATATAAATATCAGACGCTTCATAGCCGCCTTTTACAGGATAAATAAATTACAGTAAACGTGACAGTGATCAGAAAGTTGGTTAACACTGAGTTTGTGTTTTTATTCGTCTTTATTATCTTTATTATTATCTTAATTTTTGATGAAGATATTTAAACTATAGGCCTATATACAGTGCTTAACAAATTTATTAAAACAAATGTATTT
The DNA here is from genome assembly GCA_039654775.1 of Spinibarbus caldwelli. Taxonomy (NCBI): domain Eukaryota; kingdom Metazoa; phylum Chordata; class Actinopteri; order Cypriniformes; family Cyprinidae; genus Spinibarbus; species Spinibarbus caldwelli. The sequence continues at coordinate 33,490,061 of CM077242.1, forward strand.
AAGGTTTATAACAAATAATGTAAGCTTTGTGCCACTGCTGCTCTAAACTAAAAGTATTGGTGTTTACTAAAATAATTTTTTAGCTATCTGTATTGGTTAGTCCTCCAATATGCTTAAGGTCTTTAGTAACAGTAGGCTATTTCTAATGCTATTTATTTTTGTTATCTATTAATGAAAGATCTATGAAAGATGTTTTCAGATGCCCAGTTACAGTCAAAAAGTAGCTAAACAATGGCAGCAAGAATGCATGCTGTTATGAAGGGCAGGAGGCTATTTTTTTTTATGTGAATAAATATTTAGTTGTTTCAGTTTGTTATTTGCCCAATAAATGACAATAACATTTTTAGATTTAAACAATTCTTTGACAAATTCCTAAAATATTTGTTTTCTCTTTATTATGACAGATGGTCTAATAAATTGTTAAGCACTGTATGTTTTCATAGCATTCAGCTGGCACGTTTGTTTGAAGGACATTGGGCAGAATGTGGAAGTGTTTTTGTCAATAAAATAAAAAAAGAAGAAAATGTAGCTTTTATCCGATTAATCGATTAATCGAAAAAATAATCGGCCAACTAATCGATTATCAAAATAATCGTTAGTTGCAGCCCTACTTTGAAGCATCAACACAGTTTGTTGTAAAAGCCTCACTGCTTCAAAAGCCTCGTTCAGCACATCCCTAGTGAGAACCCAAGTGCAGCATTTATTACATCCAAAAAATGACCAAACAATAAACAAAGACTTTACTTGACTTGACTTGGCATAAACAAAAACAAGAACTCACCAACAGAGGTTACAGGGACAATACTCGACAAGAGACAATGGCAACATGAGGGCTATAAATACTAAACAATAAGGGTCACATGACATAAACCAACCAATGAGCAAATAGAACTGAGAACCCCATGACAGGACAATAGGTGCGTTCGACTTCATGCAGCACTGTGCAGACCGATCGGCGGCTGACTTGAAGCAGTGCATGCCGGTTAGAAATTTTGTCCGACTTGAACCGGTGCCGACGCCACGTGACTGTCACATGTGGCATCAAAGTGCCGCGAGAGTGTTTCGAGAGCAGCCGGCTCACTCAGCCGCCGCAGTTTCTCCAGAGCGACTGCAGGAGCGCTGATGACCACACAGCTGTTTCACGATTGGCCAGATTCACCGCATGACAACGATCACGTGTGTTTCGGGTTTATTCTAACCTTTCCAATTCCAATAATGGCTACAAATCTGTGTTTTTAGAATAGTAAAAGCTTTTTTAACTGTAGTCGCAATGTTATATTGAGTCACGTTTATCATAAAACACTGATAAAAGCATATATACCCCCACTTTATTAGTATTTAAATAGTATGATGATGTTGAACTTTATTCATGAACAGATGGCGCTGTATTAAGCAGTGTAAAAAAAAAAAAAAAAAGTGTTTCTGTTGCTCATGAAAACGTTTCTGAAACGTCTGTGTATTTGACAGATATTGCATTTTATTCACTTCATCTGTGACAGAGTACACAAACACCGCGTGAGCGTCACTGACGGGAGCAGAAAGTGTCCGGCTTGACGTGTCTGTTTTCAACTCTACCCCCGACTGCAAGCGGCTACTCTCATTGTTCGCCGTCTGTAACCGTGTTTCAAGTCGAATGCACCTAATAACAAATGAGAACAAGACACATGAACAAGACAACCAATCAGAACATGACACATACACTTGGCAGGATACCATGAGGATAAGGGAACCACATGACTAAACAGGAACCATGACTTTTGACAAAATAAAAACATGAAAACATGAACATAACCAAAACCCAAAACAGGCATGACACCAGCTTACATTTTAAAGTTACAGTAATTGTTTAATATTTCGTCATCTTATCTGGGCTAATAATATAAAAATAAAATAAATAAATAAAAAAAACTAAGGAATAATATGATCAGGATGTTAAAATAAACAAAGATCTTACCTCTCAGAGTAGACATATCCCAGCCAGGTTCGTCATTTGTTGCAGTTCCCTTAAACATTTCCTATGTAGTCTGTGCATATTTGCAGCTCGTTCGTATTTGTTTGTGTTGTGAGTATCTGCAGCATGTGCTGTCAAACAGATGATGTTTTCTTAATTTGCAGGTGTTTTTTTTCTATTTGCATGTGTTTTTTTTTTTTGTTTGTTTTTTTGTTTTTTTCATTTGCAGTGCGTTGAGTTCTCTCGGCCACCGTAGATTTGTGTTTTAAGTCTGCATCAGAACATTGAGAGGGATTCTGTCCATGATATTCATTTTCTAACTGCCAAGAAATGACAAACAGAGTGTCTTGTTTCTCCATTATATATTCCTCTCTCATGCCTACTACTGGCTTTGGACATGCTGTCTCTGAAGTCAGCAAAACAACTTCATTAAGTGGGGCACTTTGGGTTACTGAGATGTGTCCTATCTTGGGATTACAAGTCTGGCCTCCAAACTAGATGCTGAGGACTGTTGTGTCATTTATAACGGCTTGGTGGCCTTCATGATTGCTGCCAAGGATTACTTTCTGTATATAGTTTCACTAGTCTGTATCCTTTTATTCTTCTAATGCTCAGCTTAAAAATGAGTTTAACTTACTGATAGTACACAGTGCCTGAAGTAGGACCCTGGCCTGTCACAGAGTGTTAACTATTGCATTACTGATGTTTAGTATCATACTGTGCAATTCTCTGGTTTGAAAAGTCTTAGAAATTTTAAAATGGGGATCTAGGAGTCCCACTAATTGAAGCCATGCCGAAGAATTGTAACCAAACCTTTCTGAGTTAGTGTTGAGGTCAAAAGTTGCATGCTGTCATTTATGAGCACAACGTTGCATTGAGCTGGTGGTAGTAGTAGTATGGCCTCTTTATGTCTGGGCTGGATACAACACTGTTTATTACTACCTGTTTTTATCTACACTGAACAATGACTTACTTCTTTCGCTTGCAGAAAAGTGAACACCTCCACACCCTGAGAGGACTGTGCATGAAATTACATGGCTTCTCCAAAACACAGACTTTTTAAAACCCATAAATACAAGTTTGAGAACCAACACATCCCATGTTTTTGGTGCCACATTTTTTCGATTATATTATCTCTTGATTATGGTGTACTCATAATTGTTCAGAGGATAGAATATGGTGTTCTTCATTGTCATCTGGCAGTGAAATTGTTAGCATTGTCTTCATACTTAGCTTGGAATGTGGGCTGCTTTTGGCTTATTTCCTTGCTCGAAGCCTGTTATGCAGTGGGATACGGTCGCCTTGTGTGAGAGGACTGTTTGTAGAACCTTAGAAAAACAGGGTGTGGGGAATAATAACAAGACTATATCCTCCTGTTTGAGAATGTGAACCTTTATTTCTATAACAGAATGAAAATAGTGAACATTTCTTTGCTTTTAGACAAGGCATGTGAAATTCTGGCCATTCTGGCCAATTAAAATTCAAGAAGCAAAAGGTAACCTATTCCTCATATAAGTGCATTTTGTTGACAGTGTTTTCCCTTTGGAAGTGGAAGAGAGATGTGGGCGTGTAAATGTGAGAAAGAGAGTGAGTGAGAGAGAGCTAGACAGGCATGTAGGAAGCATTTACAGGTTACTCTATCAACATGATGGGACACGACCAGCCACACAAGGGCTGAATTGCATTGAAAGCCTGCACCTGAGTGTCCATGTACTCCAGTGGGACAAGATTCATTAGGAGAGACTTACAGAGAAATACAGTGCCATTGGTATTGAGCTGCATCAAGAAAAAAAAATAAATAAATAAAAATTTATAAATAAATAAATAAATAAAAAACTTAACTCTGGTACAGACAGCTCTGTTGGCATCTTGAGTAATAGACATGAATACTTTGCAAAGTTGACATGTTCTGTGGTGTGACATTTTAAATGAGGTAATCTTCATGAATCTTTTATCTTCAGCAACTTAAAGCTACTTCTTTTATTATTACTCTGAATGCAGTTTTATGACCTTTTAAAAATTCATTCGTCATACACTAAGACCCTTAAAATGAACTAGTAAGGAAGTGAAAAACTGGCAACAGCCACAGGATCTATAAGACATACACTGTCCACTATACATGACCTGCTCATCATATATATTTGTACAAAGGCTGATGGCTTTATCACAAAAGGGGTAAGGATGAGTCCTAAAAAAAAATATATATATATATATATATATATATACATATATATATATATATACATATATATATATATATATATATATATATATATATATATATATATATATATATATATAAACCCTGTTTTGAAACCATAGTAATACATAGTAGTAATACATCTGTGATTGGAGTGGTTTTAATACAAATAACATTTACAGCAGTAAAGTCGTAGTTATAATTGTAAGTTATGTTTATGGGGTAGGGGTTTCAAGTAGAGTTTTCTTAAGAACACGCACACAATAAATGTGTCACAGTGATGGCTGTATACAGTATGTTAGTATTTCAGTTGGGTGCAATATAATATTGGGTTGGTGCAAATAGTTCTGCCACTTTTTGCACCAGCATCTACTATTAGAAATACTACCATACATAGTGCAGAATGCTAATATATTTAAGAGGAAACCAAGCAAGATTTATTTTATTTTATTATTATTATTAAATCTGCAAAGATGATTTCAAGTGTGTTTTTTTTTTTTTTTTTTTTTTTTTTTGTGCATTGTGCATTGTGCATTGTGAGAACTGATTAAAACGAAAAAAGGCAATAATCTTGTTAAGACTAAAATAGCCCTTATCACAAATGTTTTATGATACATTTACTTTTAAAATGCCAAGCATTATACAAACAATATTATTTCAAATACATACAAATAGTGCATTATGGAATATTTACAACCCTGTCGATGTGCCATTTGTAGCTCCACCTCTGTATCGCATTATTTATGCATTTGTATGCAGCTATTGAGAAGAAAACTCATCCCTGAGCACCTCTGAATGTGGTTTCAGTGACCAGATCACAATGCCACAACTGTACAATATGTAAGTAAAATGTCTCTGGTGACATATGCCAGTCTGTTCCAATCAATTTGTCTGCTTAAACCTCACATTCAGATCTGCCTTCATCCAGACATCAACAGATGTTCAGATCCAAGTCCCTCAGATGTACATCTGAATACTGGAGAAAATATATTTTTGCTTATTTCTGATATTTCTTGATATTTCTGTTTCATTGTGACTTTAACTATGTGGTTCACATATTTACACCACAAATTGTAATACATAACATAACATTAACATAATGCCATATATGGCAATTGATATTATATATGCTAATGCAGAATGTAATGTTTTGCTTGTTAAATAAGCTTTTATTTAGTTTTATTGTTTAAACCATATTTAGTGGTGCTTCATTTGGAAATCCCATATGCAACACACACACACACACACACACACACACACACACATTCATATACTTTACATTTCATGTCTGTTCTTTTGGTTTGTTTGTTTGTTTTGTTCACAATGTAGAAATGTATATTTAGTGTTCTTTCCAAACCGTGGGTCTGAACTATATATTAAGTTGTCTAAATACAGATATTAGGTACTGTCATTGCATTAATTAGAGACCATACAGTGAGTCACAGTTGTGTTTTTTTTTTGTTGTTGTTGTTTTTGTTTTTGTTTTTTTTTAACATTCTTACATGGTAGTTCATTTGCATCTTTACGGTCACAGCAGTAATCAGCTTCACTAAGGCTGAATTTAGTTGAAGCTGTTATTTACCAGAGCCAAACTAACTGTGTTATTTACAAACTTCACTGTAAATCCTGCAGTCATCAATTTAGCTGGCAAAGCATGAACACTAACCAAAACCCAAAAGAGGGATCTTTCAAATCTACACTAAATATCAAAACATCTGAGAGTTAATGTTGAGTCTTTGATTTGAAGTCGGTGAAGTAGTAAACGCAAGAGAACTAATTGTTGATGGCTCATGATGGGCTATGGGCATGATGTTAGTTGGCACACATGGTAACCAGATGGCCAAACATTAAACCTGGACCAGATTTCTATATGTAATACATAATAGCTCTATAAATGGACATTCATGCCAGAGATTTTGTTCTTGCTCAGCATCCTCCAATGAGATTTGAAGGTAATATATAATGGCAAGGCATTCCTGTACGTTTGACCATGTCTTCAACACAGCTTGTATACTCTAGGTTTTTATAGTTGTCTACAGAGCCCAATATTGCAGACTAGGCTCCATATGTTGTGGTGTCCATGTGGTCCGCCTGTGGTTTTCATATACCCACCATGAGCATTTTCACTTGGCCCTTGGCCAGCGCAGCGAGCCTGTTCAACTCCCTTATATCTTTTAGTGTGAGCTCCATATTTTGTAAAGAACTGGCATCTGCTTTCAGTGTTTCAGACACTTCAGGGTGTGTGTACGTGTGTATGTAGATGAAAGATTTATTGTGCATTACATCAATGATTGAGCATTAGCTGACAAAGAAACATTCTCCTAATCATAAAATATGTCATGCTACCAACTCTTGCCCAGATGTGGGCCAAATGCATGGCCACTGATGTAACACAGTTGGCTTTGTGTGATAAGACACACTTGGAGTCTATGGTGCTTCATCACGGTTGCTGTAAAGCTCTGTCACATTGACCCAAAACAACTGTGTGACGGAACAGACGTCCCCTGTGTAATATCCTGGACTTTGTCCACTGCTTGGAGTCTTAATTTTCTACAGCAGCTTGAGACATATCAATGCTGTTCCACTGTGATCTATTGTATACATCATTATCATTACAGCAATGAAGCAGCAACTTCAGTTTGACGGGGATTCTTGAGGACATGCATGTAGATATAGACAAGCTTCACTATGATTTATGTGCCATGGAAAACCCTTCCTGATGTCTGTACACCTTTAAACAGGGGTGAAATATAAGAAATAATAATAGTGTCCTTTTGCGTTGGTCAGGTTTGGATTTGTAAATTTTGTTTCTGAGGAAAAAAAAAAAAACATTAAAATTATATGGCTGACCAATAAATGAACAAATACAGAAACAAACAAACAAATAATTTTTTTTTAATAAATACAAAGATTTGTGCATAAATAGTTCTATATAAAAAATGTTAAATGTGCAAGGACAAATACAAATAATTAAATAAATACACCCATAAATGCAATCATAATATTAAACATGAATAAATGCCTGGGCAAATGTTTTGTAGTTTCAGATGAATTGTGTAAAAAAAAAAAAAAAAAAAAAAAAAACCTACTTCCTTCTGTGCACTGCTTCTTACTCCGGATTCACACACACTGTAGGCCTACTTAAGTGAGTCTACTGTATATACAGTAGAACCGAGCTGGATCACTGGTATTACAATGAATATGAGAAACTGAAGCACCTAACATGGCAGCTTTAGGAAAGTAAGTTAAAGTGAAAAAAAACAAAAAAAAAAACAGGCAAAATCATTGCCTGGTCTTTGGATTAGTTCTTGCTGTGTGATAACAGGATCACTGCAGCTGCTGTTGTTAGCTCCAGATACCTCACAAATAGCTGTAAAGTTGTTGACATCATGACATTTCTTACACAGTCTTTGTTCTAAACTGTATATTCGGCATTACTCTCCCTGAGGGTTAGCATGGTAAGCATGCTTCCTGATGCAAGTTGGGGAAAGACAAGATGTTATTGTAAACACAACCTTATTTCCAGACAAAAACACAGGAGTGTTCTTATTCCAGGATGATGCATAAAGCCAGCCAATCAGATTAGAGGTTATGAGATGGAGAAAACACTTTCCAGAAGAAAGAAACTCTAGGTTTGAAACGGGTGGAAATCAACTGCAGGTACTGCTATGAACTCACTAGCCAATTTGGAGAGTTATTACACTAGTGAGGAGACAATTATTGCTCTTTAAGTCTGTTCTTGCATCTGATAAATGCCGCATATTCAAGTCTTTTGTGCATAATTGAATTCAGTACCTGACCTGCCTTTATTTATTTATTTTTATTTATTTATTTATTTGATGAAACATCTGATCACTTTGAATTTACAGTCTTCATCTTATCATTAAACATTCACTGTGACGTTGGCTATATTTGGAGTTTACAATGAAATAAAAGCTATTTTAGCTTTAGAAAATTTGCAACAGATTCAGTTTGTGTCACTCCTCTTACTCTTTCATTTGTATAATAGCCTATAAGCAAACTTTGATTTGTCATAAAACTTGTCATAAAATTGAGAGTGTTCAAATAATTAATAATCAGCTTTTATAAATAGATGTAAATCGAAGTTGTTTAATCTCTCTCTCTCTCTCTCTCTCTCTCTCTCTCTCTCACACACACACACACACACACACTCAAAAGTTCTAAATGACCTGCAAATTGGATGATGAGTGAAAAATGTATAGGTCGTAATGACTGAGACATGCCGATGTTCTGTCCAGCAAGACTCTGATATATAGATGGAGAGTTTTGGTGGTGACCTTGATGACTGTTCACAGCTGTGCGTGTGTTTAGGGTGGGACTGAAGGAGGCAGTAACTTTCCCCCCTCCAGCATCACACACACACACACACACACACACACACACAGTGACAGGTCGAGCGAACCCGCGCGTGATTGGAGTCTCAAAGCGTCTCTGCGCGTCAGTCGAGCAGCTCTAAAGGTAAGATCTCCTCTCATTTCACTCACTTTCATGTGGTTTCGCTTTCGCGGAGAAAAAAAAAAAAAAGCAAAAACAGATAATTTCAGATCATTTTGAATTACCTGCGGCTTTGTGGTTCAGTTTTTTCTCCCCCTATTAAAACTTTTCCCTAAGTAATTCTAGAGACAGTGTCGCGTCACAGACAGATGTGCGCTTTAGGGAATGCGCGGAGAGGCGGTGATCTGAGTTCACTCGCACAGAGACTGTAGTTGTACGGCATCAGCAGCTTCACACCGCTGGGAAGAGGAATTCTGCGCCCAGCTCTCTGCTCTAGTTATTCTGTCACACTGGCGCATGTGTCTGCTGTTTATAACAGCAGTATGTGAGGAATCGCTGTGAGCTTGATCAGGCTTGTATTGAGTGAATGATGCGTGTCCGTGTGTGGAGATGTGAAGGGAAGCTCTGTAGAGACATGTCTGCTCTTTGAGGACTGCGGGAGTCTGCTGTGTTTCTCCTGCTGTTCTTTGTTCTCAGAAGCTGGATGATATGTGTGTCAACATTCATTATTCCCGCATATATACATTTATACATACATTATACATGTATACCCGCGTATACATTTATACAGTGTCGGAGCTGTGGCTTAAGAGATGTGGTGGTATAGAGGCAGAGGTATAGAGGTGAGGTGTAGGCAGGTATTGCAGGTTTAAATCCAGCCATCATTTCCTGTCCATTTACTCTATATACAATATGGCAGTTAAATAAATAAATAAAAACTGTTTTTTTTTTTTTTTTTTTTTTTTGGAAATAAATTGTATATGACTTAACTTGCACCCAGTTGTATTAATTTTTCTCCAGTCAAATGCTGTCAATAAGAATGGCCCTCCCCCTATTTTGACTTGACACCCATAAGCAGTAGTAATCACTAAACAAGTATGTGCATCATCCTGCAGCGTTTATGCTCCAGACATGAATGATTCCTCAGATCAGGTGTGTTGTTGAGGAGAGCATGCTGTTTACTAAGTGACTTTAATAAGTGATCATGTGCACCATTTCCACCTGCTGGGCAAGAAAACGGGTGAATAATAATAATAATAATAATAATAAGAGAAGAAGAAGAAGAAGAAGAATGAAACAGACACACAAAGAGAAAGGTGAATTATGTGAAACCGCATAAAAACATGTTACATCAGCAGAATTTCCGCAAATGCTATCCTAACTTCTTGTGCTTCTATTTGAAATGCTGAATTAGCTGAATGAGGTTTTCTGCATTTAATGAATAAACAAATTCAAGTTAACAATACAAAGTTGAGAGAGCTTCTGTATGCATCATTTTAAACTTTCCTCAACTGTTCTTTTTGTTTTACAGTGCTCTCCAAATGCAGAAAGAACAATTTTTTGAAAGATATTTGGTCACACTTTATATTAGGTTTCTTCAGCTGTGTAGTTGCCTCAAAAGAAAGTTAGGAACAATGTACTTATCATGTTTGTATTATAAAACACGGTAACACTTTATTTTAAGGTGTGATTGTTACACAAGTTACATGTACTTACTATTATAATAACACTTAATTATGCATAATTACATGCAAGTAACCCTAAACCAAACCCTAATCCTAACCCTAACCATATAGTAAGTATAGTTAATTAATATTACTCAGTACTTAAATGTATAATTACACTGTAACAAGGACACCTTAAAATAAAGTATAACCTAAAACACGTGTTCTGCTTTTGAGGTGGGATACAGTTAAGATTGGGGCCAGGTTCGGTGGTGAAGGTGTAGAGGTACAGTCAACAGTGTAATTATAAATGTAATTACAAAAAATAATTACATATTCAATTACCTAGAGTAAAAAAAAAAAAAAAAAAAACTTATTACACGTTAAGTTAACATAAGGTTCAATGTTTTTATTCTTTGTGTTGTTCTGCATTTGCTGCAGTAGCACATAGCAGAATGAGTTTACTTGAGAGTAAATCAGTTAAATAAGGATTATGGGATATTAGACTGTTTCTTAGAACAACACATGATTGTTCAGGAGATTTTTTTAGCTCAAGGTACCGGCTGCCCCTGATCTGAAAATTAGCTGTGTTCAGTCTTGTGATTTAGAAAACATTGTACCATTTTTTTCTTTCTTTCTTTTCTTTTCTTTTCTTTTCTTAATAGTGGTGGTGGAGTTCAGCTACACAAGCTTTCATGTTGAATAGTTAATTTATTCATATAATGTTGGATGTTTAGTGATAGATGCACTGGTCGTCTGTCCTTCGGCCTGAGACACTGGGATAGACTCCAGCATCCCTGTGACCCTACAGAGGACAGCAGCTTTGGAGAACAGAGTGATGGATGGATGAATAATGTGTATAGTTTCCTTTGATGAAAAAATAGCACTTCTTTTATGATGCTTGAATGTGTCTCAGCTTTTCTTTCATGTGTGGACTCCATGTGGTCATTGGTTTGGACTGTCTGCTCATTCTGGGCTTTAAGAAGAGTAGAAGCTCATTGATCTCAAAATTCCTCCCTAATCCAGGTGTTATTGTTACACTGAATGATTATAGCGGCAGAAAAAATAAAACTATATGTGGTGAAGCCCCTAGGGGGGTAAAACACAACATGAAACGTGAGTGAAACATGAGTTCAATTTGAGTTCAACAAGTTCCTAAATCACCTGTTACAGTGAGGTATATCATTGTGGTGTTTAATGAGTCAGACTCTGCCTGTTTTGGGGCCCAGAAAGGCCTTCGGGTGTCAGAAAATGGTGGAGGGTGCGTCTGAAGTTGTCATGGCAACCAGATACATTCCATGATTTCCTACAAAGGTTGCCTCAAGAAGCAGAGAAATATACAGTGGAAGCCTCATTTATATTGGTGTACATATTAAGAGACCAGCTCATCTTTAAGCATCGGTTCTCAGCTGGTTGCGCTGGTTCAAACAGGGTAAACAGAAACAAGGTCTCTAAATACTAGCTCATTTAACAGTCATTGCAGTCAGGATGTTGTACTGAAGATTACGCTTTATATTGGGTGTCTTAAACTACTTGTGATGTACTTACAAAAAAAAACAAAAAAAAAACTAAAGGAAATCTTTAGAAAGATATGTTACAGCCCACAACCCAATCCTCAGCAGACAATTTTAGTGGCTCAGCATTTTTTTTTTTTTTTTTCACATATCTGTCCTGTCAGTTACAGTATGGTTTGGAATACAGTTATGGCTTTTAGTAAATCAGGCCTATAGCTGTGGTAGTGTGGCCTGCAGACGAGTTGAGTTCAGAGACGATGTGTTGGTACCAGCAATGTGGATGCTGCCTGTAATGATGAGATGAGAAATTACTGATCTGCTGTGCTAGCTTTCATTTTGCAATGGTTAGTCTTTGTTACCCTGAAGTGGTTGGGAGTGTGTGTTGAGCAATTGTGAGCTGCAAAATATCCAGAGAGCATCATAAAACCAGGGTTTAGGCAGGGCTGCCATTAAGAAACCAGTTGTATCCAGGACCAGTGCACAAAAATACACAAAGAATGGAGCACAAAATCTGGATCCCTGAAATACGGAATTTAAAATAACATGGTCTGATGAGCTATCTTTCATTATATTTCCTGTAACAAGACTAGTTTAGAGGTTTGTACAAAGTCAGTTGATATGGTCTTAACGTGCTGATCTCAGGTGTCTGTAAAGTTAGCAATGCTTTTTATTCTGTATGTTTACAGGAAGCAATACAGAGGCTTAAGATAACATTTGACCAGATTTACACTCCTGCTGTGGAGCTCAAGATGAGTAGAGCAACTCTCACTGCCGTCTTTATAGGTAAGTTTGTTTGTTTATTTTTTAATTTAATAATTGTTTATTAAAACAGTTTTTTTTTTTCCCCTATATGCATTCAAATAATTTTTTTCCTATATGCATTTGCTGATTCTTCACTAAATTAACTTTGGATGAACAGACATCCTGGATTATTCATGACAGTCCTGGCTGACTAACACACTCATCGTTCTTCAAGTTATCATGTCTGGTATAATTTCTCAGTAGGATGATACTGGAAGGCTGTTTCTTTACCACTGCAGGTTGGGACTAAATGTTTAGCAGTAAGAGTGATATTGTTGTATATATTTCTTTAAAGACTAACCAGATGGTCTTTAAAGAACCTTACAACCATACAACCCCCCCAGATGGGGGGGGTTGTATGGTTGCTGATGTATGGACTTTGAAATAATTGAAATTCATTGGTGATGATATGACTACCTCATAGCTGAGCATTTACTGACAAATAATTGCACACCTTGGAACGGTCAAAGATATGCAGGTGAGGAGATACAGAGGTAAATGAAACACAGGATGGTTTATTGACAGGTTGGATGCAGATCATGAGGAGAGAAGGGCAGGTGAGAACCTTGGTGACAGGAACAGTTCAAATGGGTCTTAGCTGATAACTGATGAGAGTGTCTCTTTGCAGGATCGGAGGAGAGCGGGAACCAGGAACCAACAGGGAACATCGCAGGAGATCTGGAAGGTAACTAACACAGGTAAGTGCACAAAGGGTCTGGGAACTGTTCGAGGTTGTGAACGGTAGATCGGACCACGAGAGTCTGAGTGGAGCATGTATTTAAAGGAGCGGTGATAAGTGGCTGCAGGTGATCAGTATTCCAGGTAATGTTGATCTTGGGTGCGCTGGGGCTGATGACTGGCGACTAAGACTCTGACATTACTCCCCCCTCCCTAACGGTGCATCCCGCACCATACAACATCCCACGGGGAGGGGGGGGGTGAGCACTCTGGAGGCCTCCAGGGACCAGGAGATATGACAGACGGCCTCCAGGGCGGCGGCAGTTCCGGGACCCATGGTGGAGCAGGGAGCTCGGGAGGCCATGGCAGTGCAGGAGACTTGGGAGGCCATGGCGGTGCAGGGAGCTCGGGAGGCCATGGCGGATCAGGAGACTTGGGAGGCCATGGCGGAGCAGGGAGCTCGGGAGGCCATTGCGGATCAGGAGACTTGGGAGGCCATGGCGGTGCAGGGTGCTCGGGAGGCCATGGCGGTGCAGCCTTCGAGGCCGTGGCCCCAGCCCCCATCTCTCCAGCTACAGCCAACCAACCCCCCCCCCCCCCCCCCCCCCCCCCGAACTCGGGAAATGGAGCCTCTCCTGGGCTCGACTCGGGAATGGATGTGTGCTTACGTGGGGCTGGCACAGGAGGATGCTGCCGAGGAGCGGGCTCTGGAGGAATGCTGCCGAGGAGCGGGCTCTGGAGGAACGCTGCCGAGGAGCGGGCTCTGGAGGAATGCTGCCGAGGAGCGGGCTCTGGAAGCACGGACACTTGGGGGCGCTCTGGAAGCGCAGAGATAGGGAGGCGCCTTTGTGGCGCAGGCACTGGGGGGCACCCTTGAAGTGCAGACACTTGGGGGCACTCTGGAAGCTCAGAGATAGGGAGGCGCCTTTGTGGCGTAGGCACTAAGGGGAGATTGGGCGAGGAAGAGCCACGGACGGCGGCGGGCGAGGAAGAGCCACGGACGGTGGCTGGCGAGGAAAAGTCGCGGATGGCGGTAGGCTCGGCAGCCGAATTAGGCTGAAATCCCTCCATCGGGCTGGGACTAGCCGCAGACGGCGGCGACCCTGAACGGAGGCCCTGAACGGCGGCCTCCATGGTGAGATCGGTATGGGTCCGGTCTTCTGTCATAGATATGCAGGCGAGGAGACACAGAGGTAAATGAAACACAGGATGGTTTATTGACAGGTTGGATGCAGATCATGAGGAGAGAAGGGCAGGTGAGAATCTTGGTGACAGGAACAGTTCAAATGGGTCTTAGCTGATAACTGATGAGAGTGTCTCTTTGTAGGATCGGAGGAGAGCGGGAACCAGGAACCAACGGGGAACTTCGAGGGAGTATCGCAGGAGATCTGGAAGGTAAGTAACACAGATAAGTGCACAAAAAATGGTCTGGGAACTGTTCGGGGTTGTGAACGGTAGACCGGACCAGTCTGAGTGGAGCATGTATTTAAAGGAGAGGTGATAAGTGGCTGCAGGTGCGGGTGATCAGCAATCCAGGTGATGGTGATCTTGGGTGCGCTGGGGCTGATGACTGGTGACTAAGACTCTGACAGGTACGTTCATCAGCCAATCAGAACCAAGAATTCAATTCAATTTCGCCATAAGTTAAATATACTAAGTTTCTACAATATATAAATATATTGTAGAAACTTAATTTCCTGTAAAGCTGCTTTGCAACGATTTGTATTGTGAAAAGCGCTATACAAATAAACTTGAATTGAATTGAATTTAATTTAATTGAATTCAGTAAACTGTAGACGGCAGCTTGCTCCATATACTCAGTTTAGTAACAGTTCAATGGGTGTGCAGCAGTTATAGTAATTGGACAGCCTACATTTAAGTTTAAATAACATGTTTAAAAAAAAAGTGTTTATTTTAGAGATGTACGTTAGCTTTGTGATCTGTTTATTCACTTTGTGAATCAATGCAGGTTTTCATTGCATTTTTACCTGCTCAAGCATCAAGCCACTCAAGACCACTCACCCCCCCACTCACCACTCACCTTATGTTTGGGAGATAAGGCCCTTGCATATGTTTGTGATTTTACTGCTACTTTGAGTTCTTGCACTACTCCAGGAATAGTTTTATTGCTGTCTTATTTGCCTTTAGGGACTGTAAAAAACCTAGATTATGTTGTCTCATAATTTGCATTTGTATTATGTTCTGTATGACCTATGTTCCTAGCATTTCTACTGACTTCCAGTGGAGCAAAGCCAAATGGAAAGAACAAAAAGCCAAAACAAGGTAGCTGCAATAAATATGTTGATAGTAATATGCATGTTTGAGACATTTGCCACTAAATTATGTTCTTCTGACATTACCTCTGCTTTTCCAGCTGTGCCAGCAATAGAATGTGATATGCGGGCTGGGAAGATCAATCTCTCTGAGTTTATTGTTAAGTGTCCTGCAAACTGCAGGGAGACCAAGGAGAAGGTGTACGGGACAGGTGTATTTGCCTCTATATCCAGTATCTGCAATGCTGCCATTCACAGGTGAGCTCAAACAGTTTGCAGTCTGTGAGACAAATATGAGGAATTTGTTTTCATGACAGAAGCTTCCACAGTGCAACAGAATGACAGTGACAGGACAAAAACACAGATAATAAAAGAAGAATAAAGAATAGAAGAAGTAAATAAGGAATAACAATATACAAATTGACAATTGTATGTACAGGTATGTTGCAATAGACAGTTTTGTATGTACAGGTATATTATGTGCAAATTGAAATGTAGACTAAGTATGTGTGTTAGATAAATAAGTGTATAACTGTATAAATAGTGTTGTGTGTTCCACAATGATCAGTAGGACAAATGAAAATATTATGCAAAAGCTTGAGCTCTCTTGATGAAATCACAAGTTGCTAATCTAATTGAAGAGAAATCTGAAAAAATGTACACTTACCAAATATTGTTACCCCAAATAAAATATTGTTATGACACCAGCTCTTGCACCTGCAGAAGTTCTTGCAACTCCAGTTGACCTTTGTAGTTATTGGGGTACGACAAGCAGTTTCTTCAGAGATTTTTCATAACATTTTAGTAGTCAAAAAGTATGGGAAACCTGTATATGATGCTATGGATCTACCTCAGGAAGGGAGAAGATGGCTTCAAAGATCTTTTACAGCCTTCCCTGCTTTGCGAACATCTGTCATCTGTAGCGTCTGATCGTCAGTCATCTGTTTCATGGTTGTTAAGTGTAATCACAACATCCTGAGAGGTTTAGAGAGCAGGAGAATTTAGATGAAGGCCTCATGGGTCAAGTTCTGACCCTATAAAACTTGATAAATGATTAGAATAACATGGGTGGATCAAAGGGAAAGCTGAACAAAATGTGTGTGCCTCTTCAACAAATAATGTCGGCTGAGGAGGTTGTGTTAGTTTATTAACTGCTATGGTGTATCAGTCAGTGCATATGTGGGAGATGTATGCAGCCAGAAAAAGGCAGATGGCATGCATTTTGTTTGGATTATATTCTTATTCCATAGACCGCCCTCAGAAGTGATCAGGCTATATTTGCCATTGGATCTCAGTCAAATTTAAGTTACATGATCTCAGCTGAAATCATTCAGCCAATGCATAGCATAACATTTTTAAGCATTTCTAGCATTTTTTATTTATTTATTTTTTTACTCAATATTCACTCTAAGCTATTAAAGCTACCCAAATCAATACAGATCCCTTAGATAAATACATCTCACATACATGGTGTTTTTTGCTGTTATTTTGTTGTCAGTGGAGTCATCACTAACTCTGGAGGAAAGGTAATTGTGATGAAGATGGCAGGACAGACGATCTACAAGGGTAGCTTTGCCAACGGTGTCCGCTCTCTGTCCTTACCCAACTGGAGAGAATCCTTTTCTGTCTCAGGTAGTGTAGACCTTACTCTGAACAAACACTGTTGGAAAACACCTATATGTACTGTAATAGCAAACAGGCTCTGTATAGCAATTAAATAGAAAAGAGAAATATGCCAACAGAATAGTAACTCTTTCCCTGCCAGCATTTTTGAAAAAAAGCTGCCAGCCACCGCCAACATTTTTTGATAATTTTCACAAAAATGTCAAGGCCCCCAGAATATTTTGTTGTATGAATATCTGAACATGCAACACATCAAAATAAAGAACAGAGCCTCTACTTAAAAAATCTGTTTTATTCTAGCTTCAAGATTTTTTTTTTTTTTATCAACACTTAAATGTATGTAAGTCTCATAAAAAAAAAAAAAAATAAATAAATAAATAATAATAATAAAAAAAAAATAATAATAATAAAAAAAAATAAATAAATTTTGAGCAAAAAGCTGAGAAAATCAAATTTTTATCAAATACTACATCTGGATCTTATTCAGTACAATGATCAAAGCAAAGATGCAGTAGATTGCTTCCATCAGCACTCCCAAAGCTTGCATAGGCCTTTACCACTTCCTGGATCAACATTTCTGTCAGTAACATTAGACCATTTTCATTTATATGTGGTTTGTTGTTGATTATTACATTAATTTTCACATGCATTTGCTTATGAGATCGCTCGTGTCTGCGTCTTCCTCGCCTGTGTTTTTGATAGAGAGATTCTGGACTGATTCAGGACATGCGTAATAGCACCCCCGAGTGTAAAACAGTGAAAACCTGGAGAATTCTGTTTTTGGCTGTGAAATGTTGTATAATAAATAATTGAAAATTTTGTGTTTGGCAGGGAAAGAGTTAAGACAGTAATTTCATATGACCAGTACTTTCTCACATGCTTAACTTTTTTTTTTTTTTTTTTTTTTTTAATTTTGGATTTATAACTTTTGGTTCTGTGTGTCAGTGGGTAAACCAAAGAAGGGGGTGACCTACCCATCCACTCTGGTCTTTGTACCCTCAAGACCCACCACAGTGAAAACAGGTAAGCGGTTTTAGCCAACTGGTAATGCTCCTATATGTGTTGTTATGTCATTAAACCTTTCCTGTCACTTAAACAGTAATGCATGGTGCTAACAATGCCAAGATCATGGGTTTGATTTCTAGGGAATGCATAATAGCTGAGTAGACAAGGTGAGATCCAGCTAATGTGAGATTTTACCAGGGTCAAACTTCAATCTTAAATGAATAAAAATGGAAAATATGCCAAAGGATCTCTGTCTGACAAACACTGTGATTAAAGCCACTCACAGCTCCCATCTGGCAGAGCCTAGCAGAGTGTGGATCCATGTTCAGAATCATCCATGTCGCAGCTCATCATCTATTCACATTTCCTTGATCCCAAGGTGATCCCAAAGACCTACCGTACTCCACAGCGTCGCTTGTGACAGAGGCTCTAGAGACGGAGCCGAGCTCCACTGCAGCTCCGCCCAGAACCACTCATGTGACCACACCCATCACCACAGCCCCGCCCATTATCACATCAGCCAAGCCATGGGTCACCGTTCATAAAGTCCGCGAGGCAGGTGAGCCAGTCTTTTACAGATCTGATGCCTTAATTTAATAAATCATAGTTTATTACAGTAAATTCAATGCAATACTTTTATCCATTTGTTTTTGGGTCAATTTTTCAGTACCTTATTGAAATGAGCATCCTGTCTGGATGATATGGATCAGGTTCCCTCTCTATCCATCCTCTTTCCTTTCTCTGTTTCTAAAGCAACCTTTCTTTCTGATCTAGGCAGCAGTCACCCGTATTTCAGCTCTGTTGCACGTAAGTCAATCAGGCATGTTGAATCTCCCTCACGTGGCACTTCTTGTGGCTGCTGTCTGCTGTCATATAATTTTATTCAGGGCCCTCTGGGTGTGTTTTTAGTGGTTTACAGAACTAATGGTCTCTTGCAGTTTTCCTGTTTTTGTAGCAACCGTCTGTGTCTTTTGGGGTGTAGATGGTGTTGGCCTGTGAAAAATCAGCATGAAACAACATTTTACTTCAAAAATATTTTTCTGAGTAACAAAGATATTCAATGCAAATTCTTCATTGGAGCACCAGTTGTTTCAAAGGCAGAACTTATTACTATATTTTGATGAAGGTTTAAGATATTTTTCTTTAGACTAACATGCACTGATGAATCCTGCTAGTAAGACCAGGATTTTATGTTGACCTTAAGGTTGCTGTTACAGTAAAAAGAAACAGAGAATATATCAGTGCTTCAATATTTGTTTTCTCTAAACACTGCATGTAGGACAGTCACAGAGCGCCCAAGGAAAGGGTCCTGCGCAAGGTATGTTCTGCTTTGACACTGTCTGTAGGCCTCACTTCCTCTGTCAGTAACACAAGCCCTAAACCCTAACCATAACATTTGTCTAAAGCATTTAGAGGCAGCTCCGTCTATGCCAATAGGTTTTCACCCCGCACAAACACAGGTAAACCACACTCCTTTTACTCTGACTGTGTGTCCAGTCTTGTGATGCTTGCCTGTTGTGTTTAAGTTTCTTTTTACTCTAGGAACAGGTACATTGTTTGTAATTTTATATATTGCTGGTGATTGTTTGTGTCCTGAGCTAGATGAGTGTTGATCTCACTTGCTGTTTTCCTCCAAGTTCCCTATCAAAAGCTACTCTCGATGCTGCATTTCAATAACGCTGATGAGAACATTCTTTGTTCGACCGGTTGTGAAGCACGTGTGTCAAACACGCCAAGAACTGGCTTAAATAACCTCGGTGGGTGACGTCGTTGATCATGTACACCTGCAGGTTATAAATAGACGTGAGATGTACACATCTTCAGGTTTCTTTTTCTTCAGAGACTGCATTGTGTGTGTGTGTGTGTCACGCTGCAAGCAGTATCATTGTAAAGTGAAAGTGAAAGTTAAAAGCTTGACGAGCGCTCCTCCCACAATTGTAACGAATGAGGAGTTACTCGAGGTGATGACTCGTGCAGTGTGAACAGATTAAAGCTGGATTGGACAAAAGAGCAGTAGACCCCTAGACGCTACAAACTAGATGACAGTTTTCTGTCAGGTGGTCTGGGGGAGGGACCTCAGCCATGGTCTCTCCCCTTCTTTGGTGACCTCCATGATGAGAGAACTTATTCATGGAGTAAGCCGTATTTATCCTGTGTTTTTTTGTGCCTCAACCTTGAATTTTTAGATTATTGTGGATTCAAGGGCACAGGGCTACATGATGATACCCCAGGTGGAAGAGATGCTAGCGTGCTATCTCTCCCCTGGGGGTGCATCATCACTTGACATGTCAACGCTCCCTACCAAGCCATGCAGAGCAACATCTACACTTATAGGGAGGGCGTTTCATGCAGTAGGTCATGCTGTTGCTGCCCTGCACACCACGGCGGTTCTGCAGGCATATCAGACTGATGTTCATAAAGATCTGAGTGCAGGGAGGCAAGGAAGCTCGAGAAAGCTTTCAATAAGTTTCTCCCCCACCGTGCTCTAGTGTCGGGGCTGTCAGCCACCCAGTCCCAACACGGCCCAGCTCCTCTGAGGCGAGAAGCCCAAAAGAGAGTCCGCGAGCCATGCGCCCCCTCATAAAGACTGGGGAAAAGCTCGTAGCACTCAACAGCCAAGAGGAAGCCGGACCTAAAAATGGTCTTTATGACCAGAAGGAAGTCCTGAGGCTGTGCCCAGGACAATGGGTGTGTCCCCTCGGGGAGGGCAATGGAAAACTCCAATGAGGAGAGTAAGGGCTCCTTCCTGGCACCCTTAGGGGATCGCTGTACAACTTCCGCCACCACTGGTGTTTCGGGGGTCAGCAATCTCCAGTGATATGTTACATGTTTGGTTGTTTCCTGCTGTGTTTCAGGACACCAAATATTTAACATTCCCCCAGCAAAACAAAGTGTCACCCCTTTCAGAGAATTTGGCAGCGTGGAAGCTACTGCCAAATAATCTCTCCTTGTGTCATAAGGACTCCATAAAAGGGCTACAGGATACGGTTTGCATATCATCCTTCGTGTTTCAACGGCGTGGTCTCCACTGCCGTGAAACCGGAACAAGCGTATTCGTTGACACAGGAAATGCAAGCTCTGCTGGACAAGGAGGTCGTAGAACATCTCCCCTCCTAGACAGAAAGTTGAGCTGCTATAGCCAATATTTTCTGGTTCCCTGAAATGATGGGGGGTTGCGTCCACTCTAGATCTTTGCGGGCTGAACCACTTCATAAGAACGTACAAGTTCAAAGTGCTGACAGTCTATGATTGTTTTCTCAGATCCAATCAGGGGATTGGTTATCAACAATAATCTCAAGGACACATACTTTCATTTAGAAATTTTGCCACAACGCAGGAAGTTCCTGAGGTTTACTTTTGGGGGTAAAGCTTACCAGTATCGGGTTCTTCCATTTGGCCTAGCCTTATCACCCTGCACATATGCAAAATGCATCGATGCAGCTTTAGCATCGGCGACTGGCTGATTTGGCCTAGTCTTAAGAGCATGCGTTTCGACATCGGGATGTTGTCCTCACTCATCTTAACTACCTGGGATTGAGACTCAATGCCAAGGAAAGCGTTTTCTCTCTTGCCCAGGGGACAACGTATTTAGGGGTTAACAGGATTCTATCATAATGTGGGCACAGCTGTCTCCTACACGTATCGAATCCATTCTGAACACCCTGAAGGATTTCAGACTAGGCCAGAAAGTTACTTTCAGAAAGTTCTAGGTCTCATGGCGACTGCATCCACGTGAAACCTTTGGACGTCTTGCACATGAGACCATTACAGTTGTGGCTCAGAGCCAGGGGATTTAATCTAAGGGCCAATCCCCAGAGGCATATAAGGGTTACGCGCTAGGGCCTCGTACCCTTTCTATGTGGTTCAGACCCCGGTTTTTGACTTTGGGTCCCACTCTAGGCATGTGTTGTCGTCGCAAGATGCTAACGACAGACGCTTCCCTCACGGGCTGAGGTGCGGTCTTGGGTGACCGTCCAGCCAAGGGATCTGGAGAGGTCATCTTCTCGATTGGCACATCAATTGCCTCGGAATGATGGCTGTATTTTGGGCCCTGAAATACATCCTCCAGCAGGGGCTACCATGTCCTAGTGCGGGGGACAAGAGTGTGGTAGTCACTTACATAGGTCGCCAGGGCAGACTGCATCCGTGCCGCCAGAACAGGCTAGCACAGCAGGTTCTGCTTTGTATGTGGGACAAGTTCTAGTCCATCAAGGCGATTTACATTCTGGGGCATATGAATGTGGGAGCAGTTTCACTGTCTGAATTTTGGAGCATGCTGTTGCTGCCCTCGAGGACGCTGAGTGCAAGCACTGTAATCACTTCAATCAGAGTGCTCCACTCGAGGCTCGCTTTCTTTCAGGAAGGGACGATCCTCTGCGTCCTCGTTGCGATTGTGAGGCTCGCATGTTGAGCTGGCTGAGAGACGAGGGGCGTGCGAACCACCACTCTCTCTCACATTCTTCCCGATCGCTCTGCTCCCAGGAGTCCTGGCCAAGGTATGTCAACGAGGTATGTCAACCACTGACTGATAGCGCCCCGTTGAACGACCAGAGTGTGGCTCTCAGATCTAATATCCCTCCTTGACGGCTCGCTGTGGGCGATTCCGGTCAGGAGAGTTCTTCTATCTCAGGCATAGGGGACAGTTTTTTCATCCCCGGCCTGAGTTCTGGAATCTTTCATCTCTGGCCCCTGAGGGGGACCGCAAGAGATGCTGGGTTTCCAGCAGATGTACTACAGACTATTCTGATTGTTAGGACTCCTTCCACTAGAAGTTATGCCCTCAGATGGTGCTTTTTCGAAAGTTGGTGTATGACACACCATGCAGACCCAGTTCACTGCCAGGTTGTTTCAGTGCTGGAGATTCTGCAAGAGAAATTGTCCTCAGGCACACGTCCTGGTACTTTTACAGTCTATGTGGCCGCCATTTCGGCTTGCCGTGTTCTGATTGATGGTGTTTCTGTGGGAAAGCACCCTCTAGTTGCCCGCTTCATTCATGGAGCTCAGCGGTTGAGGCCGCCCATCAGACTTGGCCTTAGTGCCCAAAGGGTCTGGTTGAGACCCCATTTTGAACCACTAGAGTCAGCGCCTGTCAGGTTTCTGACTCTAAAGATGGTTTTTCTCATGGCTATTATTTCTCTGAGGAGAATTGGGGATTTGCAGGCTCTGTCAGTCTTGTCATCCTGCTTAGACTTTGCCCCTGGGCTGGTCAAGCTATTTTGCATCCTCACCCTATTATTTTCTGGTCATTCTTGAAGCTATCTGACCTCCGCCGTTCATGACACCGGAGCAAGAAGGACTTCATTTACTGTGTCCAGTACATGCTTTTCAGATTTACATCCACCGCATTAGCCAGTGGCTTAAATCAGAGCAGCTTTTCATGTGCTATGGCTGCCACTAGACAAACAATGTCACATCGGGTGAGGGATGCTATTGCCCTAGCCTATGAGGTGCGCGGTCAAGCTTCACCTCTATGAGTTAGGGCCCATTCAACCAGGTGGGTTGCATCCTATGCTAAGGCTCTGGCAAGATGTGTCCCCTTGCATCAAGTGTGTGGTGCGGCAGGGTGGTCCTCTCCGCACACATTTGTCAGACTCGATAGTTTGGATGTCCATGCTACTCCAGACTCGCATGTCCTTGAGTCAACATCCTAGAGTCATGTCTGAGACCTCTTCAATGTTTGTGCGCACACACTACACAACCTTGGGGGGTCCGGACACTTCCAGTGCGGTGGCGTTGGTATTCTTGTTCCCATCAGCGTTATTGAAATGCAGCATTGAGAGTAGCTTTTGAAAGGGAACGTCTCGGGTTACTTGACTGCAACACTGTTCCCTGAAAAAGCGGGAACGAGATGCTGCGCCTCAATGCTGCACTGTAGGCGTGCCTGGACGTCTCTTCAGACAAAGGTTTAACCTGAAGATGTGTACATCTCACGTCTATTTATAACCTGCAGGTGTACGTGATCAATGACGTCACCCACCGAGGTTATTTAAGCCAATTCTTGGCGTGTTTGACACTCGTGCTTCACAACCGGTCAAACAAAGAATGTTCTCATCAGCGTTATTGAAACGCAGAATCTCGTTCCCGCTTTTTCAGGGAACAGGGTTACAGTCAAGTAACCCGAGACGATTCCTAGCTATCTCTCTCTTGTATACGTTTGTCTCTTTAATCCAAATATGTAACTGTTTCAAAATCTGTATATGTTACACTTCCTTCTGCCAGCTGGTGGCACTATGACTATGAACCACAATAGCCACAATCATCCAATTTGATCTAAATAAGACACTTCGTTTCCCATTTTTGTCATTAAATTAATTCCTCACCATGGCAACACCGGTTGAGATCAAAGATCAGTTCACAATTTAACACCTTCAGTGTCTTGGCATCATGTTTACCAAGTTTGGTGAGAATCACATGAATCTGTTTTGTAGTATTTAAAAATTCAGAGCTAATGACTGTAATTTAGAAAGTCTCTACTCCATGGCCTTTTGTATAAGCTTTGCCCATATCTAAGGGTGCATGCAGAAGAAATGAGACTCTTCCTACCATCAATCTATTTACTCACCATGACCAAACAATTTGAAATATCAAAAATCTGCTCACAATTTAATTTCTTCACACAAATGGAGAAATTGATTTATCTAAGGTAGACAGCACATTAACCTGCCCCGTTATTACTTACCTGACTCCTTACCAGAGACTCTCAGCTGTGGATTTTCCTGTCTTCCATCTTCATCTGTCTTCATGGTTACCTGTTGCACTGTTTTATATGCTGTGCCTGCAAAATAGAAAGCCTATTACCATCTGAGCTAAGTTTGATGAAATTCTCTGAACTCACTGACTTACCTGTTCACATGGCTTATTTCACACATTACCTGCAAATACACCTCTGTTGTGGAAATTAGTGTATCCTCAGTGTATCCTCCTCTGTTGGTGACAATTTAATTCCTGTTTTCCACAATTAATAGTTGAAGACAAGGAGCACTTACAACTTTCCCCAAAGACAGAACATGCTGTTTTGCATACAGTATATGAAAGACACATTTCTTAGTATATCGCATTGATAGATCAGCTCAGACTTTTTATTGTTAATTTAGATATATTGTGTTCTATCAGTGAGATGCAGCTTTACATGTGGCTTGTCTTGAATGTGTTTGTATTTTGACGGCAGGTGTGCACAGGCCAGAGACGGGAACCATGATCCGAAGACAGCCGCATGTTTCCTCAGCTTCAGGTTCACATGACTCATTCTTTCAATTCAGACATCACTCAGTAGCAGCTGTGATACAGGCATGAACTCTTGCTTTCTTTTCTCTTGGATATTTTTACATCTGTTTCACATTGTTAAGCAGCTTTCAGTCGGGTGCAGCCGCAGTCTGAGAGGAAGCAGCATACGGCGCAGTCTAATCCCGGTAAGTATCTGCAGATGCCGTCTATTAGCATGTGCGTGTCTTTGCATGTGTGCTGATACACATCAAACAACACATTTGAAAGTCCAATGCTCTTTTTGCATCAGAGGGATCAGGTAAAGCTTTGTCTGAAATTAGCACCTTTAGAAATAGCAAGGCTTTAGCAAAGCAAGTAAACATGCTCAAATCATACTTGACTGTAAATAAATATTGAGTACATCTTGGTTATATTTACTAACAGCTTTACCAGCTTACTGCAGTGACATCAGGTAAGTTAAAGACTAGTAATAAATTGGATACTAAGTGTAAGGCAACTCAGATGAGCGACAACACCATGCACTTGCATCATTTGGGGCCATGAACTGTGAAATCACAATTCCCTTGATCTTTTGATATATAAGAGGTCATTGTGCTATAAAAACATTCTGTTTCTCGTTAGTCTAAAAACAGCTTATATTGAAGCCAATCTTCCAAAATGACAGCTTGTGGAATGTGCCAATAGTGTGGCTAAACAATGCCTCCGCAGAAGAAGATCAAAGTCTGCATCTACATCATTGCCTGTTTAGCCCCACCCACTGATTCTACATCGCTGCCTGTTTAGCCCCGCCCACCGATTCTACATTGCTGGCTTTTTAGCCCCGCTCGCTGATTCTACATCGCTGGCTGTTTAGCCCCGCCCACCGATTCTACATCGCTGGCTGTTTAGCCCCGCACACGTAGTAGGTAAATGACATGAGCGGCAAACGCAGGTCTATGCAGAAACCAAATGATAAACTTTATTTGATAAACTTTATTTTTAATGAAATGTCAGACCATGTCAATATGAACTTGGTCTTTTGTTCACTTCATTTACAAACAAGGCACAATTCAATGCAGAATTTTCAGAAAGACTGAAAATAAAAGACGATGCTATGCCCAGGGCTGCATTAAGACTACACTGGGCCCCGGGCTATGACTTACTGCAGTGCCCCCCCCCATCACAATAATAATTTATATAGCAATAGGCTTTAAATAGGATTTTTATCCAATATCAAAATTTTTGATGCACTGAAATTTCATAATTTTTGTTACCAATTTCAATATCACAAAAGATAATACTAGCCTAAGTAAAAATAAGCTTACTGAAGACAAGTAAACAGTCACAAATTAGGCTACGACAGAACAAAGATCATAAGAAATCGACCTACTTGAAAAACTTAAAGCACTAAATAATATTATGATGTATAAAGAAAATGTACAAATAGACTGAATGGTCTCCACTGTATATATTCAATAAACATTCATTCTTATTTATTTTACAAAAGTGATTCAGTCAAGGACAGTAAGTGATTTTCTTTTTGATGTTTGATTTACATTATTGACACAAATGGCAACAGCAGCTATATTAGGCTGCTTTAGAGGAATAGTTCACCCAAACATGAAAATTCTGTTGTTGTTCTAAACCTGTATGAGATTCCTTATGCTGTTGAATGTAAAATAATATATTTGGAACAATACTGGTAATCAGACAGTTGGTGGGCCCCCCATGACTTCCATAGTATGAAAAAAATACCCTATTGGAGTCAATGGGGACCAGAAACTGGTTGCAATCATTTTTCAAAGTATCTTCTTTTATGTTGAGGAGAACAAAGAAATTCATATGGGTTTGGAACAATTTGAGTTATGTATATGTATATGTTATGTTAAGTATATGAAGACAGTATCTTAATTTTTGGGTGAACAATCCTTTTAAGATCTCATCATATATAGGCTAATCCAGGATCTCATATAGTCTAACACTACACATGCTTTATCTTTAAATATTAGGGTTCATTTAAGACACAAATAACTGTGTTAATTGAGGATACTCGCAAAGATGATAATTTTTGACACGTAACTGTGTATTTGAATGTTTAAGCACAACAAGGAGCAAAAAGTTTATTCAGTCGCAATACGAGCAGGTGCGCGCTGCGTGAAATCAAGCTGAAACCGTCTTAATGCACGCATTTACCAGAATGAATTTTGCCCCAATGCTTAATGTTCACTAACAGATTAAACCATTTGTTTTAAAATCTGCTTAAAACGCGTTTAAATGATAAGCTTAGCCTACATCTTGATGATTGATATACTTCTACCGGATTATCAGTGATGGGCAGTAGCGTCGCTACAAGTAGTGACGCTAGTAGTTTAACTACATTTCTCAGTAGCGTGGTGGTAGCGTCGCTGTTTTCTGAATAAAATAGCTTTTCAGTAGCGAAGCTCTATTTTTGATCAAGTAGCGCGGTAGCGTCAACAAAAGCTAACGTTACATTTTCCAAAGCATTTCTGAAACTCAAGCTTTGTTCCTGTGGCTTAGTGGTAGAGCATTGTGTTAGCAGCGCAAAAGGTTGTGGGTTCAATTCCCAGGGAACACATACTGATAAAATAATGTATAGCCTGAATGCACTGTAAGCCGCTTTGGATAAAAGCGTCTGTTAAATGTAAAATGTAAATGTAAGCTCAAATCAGAAATACAGGTGCATCTCAATAAATTAGAATGTCGTTGAAAAGTTTATTTATTTCAGTAATTCAACTCAAATTGTGAAACTCGTGTATTAAATAAATTCAGTGCACAAAGACTGAAGTAGTTTAAGTCTTTGGTTATTTTAATTGTGTTGATTTTGGCTCACATTTAACAAAAACCCACCAATTCACTATCTCAACAAATTAGAATACTTCATAAGACCAATAAAAAAAAAAAAATAAAAAATAAAAAAAAAAACATTTTTAGTGAATTGTTGGCCTTCTGGAAAGTATGTTCATTTACTGTATATGTACTCAATACTTGGTAGGGGCTCCTTTTGCTTTAATTGCTGCCTCAATTCGGCGTGGCATGGAGGTGATCAGTTTGTGGCACTGCTGAGGTGGTATGGAAGCCCAGGTTTCTTTGACAGTGGCCTTCAGCTCATCTGCATTTTTTGGTCTCTTGTTTCTCATTTTCCTCTTGACAATACCCCATAGATTCTCTATGGGGTTC
This sequence comes from Spinibarbus caldwelli, assembly GCA_039654775.1. NCBI lineage: Eukaryota > Metazoa > Chordata > Actinopteri > Cypriniformes > Cyprinidae > Spinibarbus > Spinibarbus caldwelli. The sequence goes on from CM077242.1 coordinate 33,518,467, forward strand.
AGGTCTGGTGAGTTTGCTGGCCAGTCAAGCACACCAACACCATGGTCATTTAATCAACTTTTGGTGCTTTTGGCAGTGTGGGCAGGTGCCAAATCCTGCTGGAAAATGAAATGAGCATCTTTAAAAAGCTGGTCAGCAGAAAGAAGCATGAAGTGCTCCAAAATTTCTTGGTAAACGGGTGCAGTGAAACACAATGGACCAACACCAGCAGATGACATTGCACCCCAAATCATCACAGACTGTGGAAACTTAACACTGGACTTCAAGCAACTTGGACTATGAGCTTCTCCACCCTTCCTCCAGACTCTAGGACCTTGGTTTCCAAATGAAATACAAAACTTGCACTCATCTGAAAAGAAGACTTTGGACCACAGGGCAACAGTCCAGTTCTTCTTCTCCTTAGCCCAGGTAAGAAGCCTCTGACGTTGTCTGTGGTTCAGGAGTGGCTTAACAAGAGGAATACGACAACTGTAGCCAAATTCCTTGACACGTCTGTGTGTGGTGGCTCTTGATGCCTTGACCCCAGCCGCAGTCCATTCCTTGTGAAGTTCACCCAAATTCTTGAATCGATTTTGTTTGACAATCCTCATAAGGCTGTGGTTCTCTCGGTTGGTTGTGCATCTTTTTCTTCCACACTTTTTCCTTCCACTCAACTTTCTGTTAACATGCTTGGATACAGCACTCTGTGAACAGCCAGCTTCTTTGGCAATGAATGTTTGTGGCTTACCCTCCTTGTGAAGGGTGTCAATGATTGCCTTCTGGACAACTGTCAGATCAGCAGTCTTCCCCATGATTGTGTAGCCTAGTGAACCAAACTGAGAGACCATTTTGAATGCTCAGGAAACCTTTGCAGGTGTTTTGAGTTGATTAGCTGATTGGCATGTCACCATATTCTAATTTGTTGAGATAGTGAATTGTTGGGTTTATGTTAATTGTGAGCCAAAATCATCACAATTAAAAGAACCAAAGACTTAAACTGCTTCAGTCTGTGTGCATTGAATTTATTTAATACACGAGTTTCACAATTTGAGTTGAATTACTGAAATAAATGAACTTTTCCATGACATTCTAATTTATTGAGATGCACCTGTATAACTTGCTACGCATCACTGATCCTGGATCAGTAAGTAGCTATGTTTCCATCCACCTATTTTTATGCGCATTTTGGACTATCACATAAAAAAATCGCTGGATGGAAACGCCAAGATGAGCATAAATTCTGAAAATGCGCATAAAAAAATTATGCGAACAACTGAGTAGGATAAACTTTTTATCCGCTAAGAAAAAAATGCGCATAAACTACGATGGAAACACATTTACCGAATAAATTCCTTCATGCACATCAAAAAAGTCAGGTGACTTTGCGCTATGAGACGGGATAACTTGACTAACCAGCTGACCGATCTCGTTCACAGCGTCTATAAGTTGTTGTAGTCATTCTGAAAAGCCTGTGCAAAGTCTGTCATCAAAGTATTTCTGTATAATTGTCTTACACGACTGTGTTCCCAAACAGCTGGCATCCTCCGAACGCAGTGACAGCATTTATTGTGTTACGTCTGCTCTCTCTGAGGCGCAAGTAATTTATATCATATATGAAAATTATTATATTCAATGGCTTCTCCTATATTCTTAGTGATATGATGCGTCCCAATTCGCATACTATCCGTCCTAAATAATATTCGAAAATAGAATTAGCATGTCCCAAATCATAGTATGTATAAAAAAGTATGCCAAAGATTCCCGGATGGTCTACTACTTCCGGTTAGAATTCGAAGTGCAGATCGATGCACACTCAAACGGCTAATATTGCCCACAACACATTGCGCGGTGGACGAGGATTCGATTAGAACTACAAACACGCATAAAAAGTGTTAAAAACTACAAACATGGTGGATATGCGCGACCAACGGACAGTTAGAGAAAGAGATTTGAGTGATAAATAATCAATGTCTAACCTGATGAAAAAATATCAAATTAATGTTATCCACGTTATACTTCATCTGCAGCAACACTGTGAACTTTTATAATGATACGTTTGGTCATTAACTTTGAAATGCATCTTTATGCAAATACATGAGCTGAGTTCTCGGCATGAAAGACCCGCGATGTGCTTCTTTTTTTCTCTCCAATACGGTAGGAAATCAAATTAAATGAAATGTGGATGATGTTAACTGTGACAAGATGATTGACAGGGCAGTTTAAACAGTTACAAGATGCACGTAACTAAGCAACAGAGCGTCCGTTAAAGAAGCAGCTATGACGAAGTAGTATGTCCCAAAGCTTGCCTACTATTCTGCTACATACTCAAAAGTATGTACTTTTTCTTCACAAAAAGAGTACATACTTTTAGGGCATAGTATAAGTAGGCGAATTGGGACAGCAGCAATATTTAGTGCCACAGTTTACCAGGAAGTGATGATTTTGTTCTCTTTGACTCGTTGGATGGAAATGGTGCTTTATTCGCATATGTTTTATGCGATATTCCAGTTTTGCGCATAATTTAAATTCGAATCTTTGGATGGAAACATAGCTAGTGACGCCACCGCCACTAAAGCTCGTAACGCCATTGGGTCCTCAACCTGTCAATCAAACCTCATTATTCTTCCCTCCTCTCTCGTCAATGAAGTGCGGCGCTTTTAGAGCATCTCAGCTTGTTTGTCGTCTGAAGATAAATAAAGAACTGTTTATTGAATAAGTACAGCGTTTTCTTTACTCTATATCGAGTGGAGAAGAGTGTCTTAGTCTAGCATTTTGTTGTCAAGTCACAGCCAAATAGCTCGTGCGAAGCGCTGAATCATTTATGATGCTTTGGCCAAATAACAGAAAAAACTGAGCGCCCACATAGCGACAGAAAACAGTCGACCTGCAAGTTCATGAAAATGTAAATGCGATACCCGTACTACTGCCTTTGATGTGGCGGTAATGAGTCATTGTTCACAAACTAGATAGTCAAAATGCTTAATCATGTTGTCAATATAGGCCTAACAGTGCAAACTGTTCAGATTATCTGATATAAACTATGGCAACAGTTTGGATGACAGTTACTGTATTGAAATGCAGAAGGCTGCACTTCTTATGTTTTCCATATCCATTTCAAAAGAATAATTTACATATTACTGTATGTGGGGATATTGATTAAAATAGACTGGATAGGATTCACAGTTACACTTTTACTAGTGATCTGACCCAAAAAAAAATAAATAAATAAAAAATAAATTCCTTACAACGTCATTGTGATATAGAAAAGAAAATTAAATATGGGCACAATGGCAAAAATACAAAATTAGAAAGACAAACACAGGCAGAGCTTTGCTTTTGCATGTAGTACTGTATGGAGGTATTACAGAGAACTGGTTTGTCATTGACTACATTTACATGGACATCAGTAATCTAATTATTTACCTTATTCTGAATAAGACATTATTATGATTAAGGTGTTTACATGAGTTGCTTTTAGAATAATCCTTTCATGTTCCCGTTTTACATGTTATAGTACATAGATCGATTAATGGCACGCGTCATTACGTCACCACGCGACGCCATCCGACGTCCCCTCCAGAATTTCACGTATAAACATATAGTTCGTCTTCGTGATGATGCCATATACAGTTTTAGGTGTTTCATTTTTAATTTTACGAAAGCTTCAAGTGCAGTTAATTATTTGTACGTGCATACAGACCACGGCGGTGTTGAAGCTCTTTTATTTGCCGTCAAACGGTTGATCACTGCCGTGTGTGTATCCTGCCGCAAAATGCGGCGAAAAGTCCTACACAACGGTAATAGTTTGATTAAGGTGTGTACATGTCTGTACTGCACTTCAGTAATGCGACTAAAATAGAAATACTCCACATGTCTTAATTCGATTTGTGTTTACTTCGATTATGACTTTAGCTGGATTAAGGTAATCAAAAAGCTCTGTTTACATGGTACATTCTTAATCAGAGTATTGTCTTAATCGTATTAAAATCGGAGTATTGTTGTCCATGTAAACGTACTCACTGATCTACATTCTCTTCATTAGTGAAAGTTAAGATTCACCTGCACAATCCATGGCATATTTATAGAAAGACTAATAGAAATGTTTAGAAAATATGTTTGACAGTTTATGACTACTAGATCAACCATTTTGCATTTAATGAATTATACAATGAACTAATGCCTAGATGTTTTGAGGGGTTAGACAATAGCACAGAGAACTATATAATACATTATGAGCATTATAACATTAGCAACTGATAATGTAGGAAAACGCAGACAAATGTACATAATCAGTTGCATGAATGTACCAAAGCAATTGAAACTTGTTCAAAAGAATGAGAAACTGCTTTTATGATGTGCACAAGTGACTAGATGATGTGGAGCTTGAACAAGTAGTTTTGAAAATTTCATTTCTAATCTGAGAAATGCACCAAAGCAACTGAGATAAACTGTAATCGTGTATTAGTACATGTTGAAATTAACATTAATAAATACTGCAGAAGAATTGTTCATTATTAGTTCATGTTTACTAGTTAACTAATGTTAACTAATGAACCTTATTGTGAAGTGTTACCATTTATATAAATGTATCTGTAAAGCCACAATACCAACGAACAATAGGAGGTTTCCGGCCGACAGGAAACATTTGTTTTGCCTATGTCACAATATAAGGTAAATCTGGCCCTGTACATGATACCGATTTTTGTTGCCAAATTGGTTTGGAACAGTTGTTGAATAAACAATTAAACTGAATGCCTGTCTATCTATCTTGACTGACAGTTTTATTGATCACTGAAAGAGCATTGACTTGGTATGATGTTGGTTCAATATAAAAATGATTAAAAACAAAAAATAGCTTAGATGTAGTAAACTACGTTTGCCATGTTGCTGTAGCTTAGCTTGCTACATTTCCCAGGGCTGTAGCTTTAGTGTAGTGAAGCTTTAATGAGGAGTAACTGTTAGCTTAGCTCACTACATTTTCCAAGTAGCTTGCCCAACACTGTGGATTATCACCCAACCCATAAATGAATAGCCTATATAGAGTTTGTTCAAACACAAAACCAATATACATCCAGTTAATAATCAAACTAATCTAAAAGCTATGTGGACGATGACCCTTTCTGCTCCATGTGCGCGGTCCACTCGCTGTTCCAACAACTTCCACTCCATCATCAGCTGGGGATTTTACTGACTAACTTGTTTTTTTTTTTCTGTTTTTTGTATTTGGAGTTTTTCATTTTTTGAGCCCCTCTCTCTCAGAATTGCTGACATTTTTACTTATCGAATATTGTTTTTTGCGTGACCATTTCCATATTACTCCAGAACGAAGTGAAGAGTGGTGGTGAATGGAGACATACTGGGCAGCGATCACTTGATAGATACGTGCACATATCGTTCAAAAGTCAAATATAGAATAAATGCATTTGATTGGTAAACGAAATTCAGACTTTATGCTTCAATCTCAAATGGTAATGCATGGAAATTACAGAAAAGCTAAATAACAGCACTAATAAGTGGGGGGCGTGGTGGCTTTGGCGATCGCCGCGCCAGTCAATCTACCCCACAGCCAATCACAGGCCCCCTCCTTGCTCGGGCCCCAGGGCTTCAGCCCTACCTAGCTCAATGGTTAAAACAGCCCTGTCTGTGCCGACTATATTGGATCTGACAGAAATGTCGCAACACACAAGTGTGAGTGACTGTTTTCATTATGTGAACACTATTGCTTTGTCTGTTATTACAGATCATTTGATATGTACTGAGTATTTATGCGTCCATCTGTGAAGGATGTAAGCTGTCAAACATTCACAACTATTAGCCAATCACAGCAGTGGGCATTTACTTCCAAGTCTACAATGCTCCACGCTTATTTAAACAGAGCGTTCTGATGAGGGGGTCAAAGCAGGACAAAAAAAAAAAAATAGCCCATTGCTTCTAAATTATGTTTTTTTTTTTTTTTTATGTAAAAATCTTGATAGCGTTATTAGTGGACCTCAGAAAACAGTACAAAATAAAAAACAGAGGCAGTTCATGACCCCTTTAAGGCATGAATGAGGTGTGAATTAGGCTCCTAACAGATTCTTGAAACATATCTCAGACACAGAATATACAATGCTTTTATACAACAGTTCAATAAACAGAACATAGTTTAAATTGTTTCTAGACACAATATTGCCACTTACTTTCTCTAATTATCCTCCACTGCCAATTAAACCAATCCTGTCAAACAAAGTCAAAGCTGAATCGACAGTTGTGTCTCTAAGCAACAAATCACGTCAAGTCAAGTCAAGTCACCTTTATTTTAATACAAGTTGTGTCAAAGCAGCTTGACAGTGTTAAACAAGAAAATAGTGTGTCGATAATGCAAGAGGACAATACACACGGTTATGGTGTTTATTTCTGAATAATTCCATGTTTTTGAACAAATCGGTTAAGTGAATGATTCATTGACTCACTCACCTGCAGAAAGAATCACTGTAAAATTCCCTGACTGACACTGCACTGACTCACAGTGAAAAGTCCCAGTGCTGCTGGACTAAATACCAGTGCGTTTGGAGTTGTTAAACCAATCTAATTTGAGAACCAGAACTAACTGGTTGATTATCAAAGAAGATCATGAGAATGTTCTTAACACACATATACCAATTCCTTGTTTGACTGATCTCTCACATATAAAATCTGCTGTCTTCAGACCATACCTCAACATTTTTTGTCACTTTTTGTGTGTAAAAAAACTGCTGTAATATTAAAAAAGAAAAGAAAAAAGATTTGATCAGGATTTAAAATATTGCTTTTAATTAGATGAAATTAGCAGATAGCAAAATACGAATATAAATAAAATGGTTAATGCCATTAATGCTTGTGTGATATACAAAGTGATTATTTTATCAGAACTGTCTGACTGAAGTTGATATCATAGCTGACATGACATTGTTTTTCTTGAATCTGACAGTAAATGATCTCTAAACCACTAAACATGATTAACAGATTAATATAAAATATTTCCTTGCTACATAAACATCTAAAAGTCCATTTGATGTCTTGAAGTAATGTATTATAAATAGTTTTTCAATCTCCCTATCTAGCATTTGCAAGAAGAGATTGGCCACACCCTGCGTACGCACGACCTGATTGGTTCTCTGGCACCAGAAGACCAACAGGTATCATAATCATTATGCTGGTCTCATCATCTAGTTCAATAACATAAACCTCCATAAGTGAGCAATAAAAAAGTCTTAAACGTAGATTAAATATCCTTTTAAATTCCAAGTGAATATCCATAAACACTTCATAATTCACGCTAATCAAAATCTGACATGAGGCCCTACCATCACTTTCTGTGTTCAGATAGTAGCCACTCTGTGCCAAACACAGGCTCTAAATGGAGCAGGATGAGTACTGGTGACCCCGCAGGTAAGGATTTCATGCACTGATGTTATATGTCTACGGTTGTACCAGAGGAGAATATATACTGTACGTAAAAAAAAAAAAAAAAACATAAATCTGAATTATGCCTTCATAGTATGCATAGCACATGTATGTTTTTGATATCACCATAGCGTTATATCAATGTAGACAGGTTCCTACCATATCTGCTACTTGTTTTCACATGGCGTTTACTTCCTTCACATGGTTTAAACAGGCCATGCCACTAGCTTTCAAGTTTTAAAAGTCCATGCCAATGTGTGACCCATATGATATCAAAAACATTCAGAGCAGCATGCATTTCTGCTGGAGCTATATGACTTTAACTTAATCATTCATGGTAAGCTACAGGTTTTGTACACTTCTTTACAGCTTTTGATTGCTTGGCCTTTTTTTCACACGGGCATTATGGGTATATTTCCCATAATGCACTATGCTGAACTAACTGTTCCTGCAAATGCTGCCTCTATTCTGCAGCTCTTGACCCAAGGCCTGATAACACAGAGGATGAGCACTGGCTGTATAACTTTGGACAGTATTGTAAGTATTCTCATTTTATTTTGGAATAATACATTTATGCCAAAAAGTCTATGCAATGAGTATATGTTATACATGTGTTATAACACGTGTTCCGTATGAACATGGCTCTCTGCGAGGGTTCCTAACTGAAATAACACTGCAACCTTGCCTAAGCTGCTTAGCTGGTCTAAACTGGTCTCCCAACATGGTCAAGATGGTCTGGTCTAAGGGGTCTCTCTGCCTGACTTATGGTGGGAAGCTTCTATTAAGTGTATGATGGAAGTGAGCAGTGTGTGGACCGCACACTCCATATAACTACAACATCTGTCCCCGTGTCTGGATTCAAAAGAGACTTTGTTGGGAGCCTCAGCCATGCTGTTAATGCTGCTGGACTCTGGTTTGTACCACAGGGTCAGAAATCCAGGGTCAGTTGATATTTGAGTTATCTAGCAAAAACTGCCCCTGTCCCTGCCTGGTCCAAATTTCCTTTCATTCCCTGTAAAAAGAGCAGTTTAAACATTTTGCTAGATAGCTTATTTAAATAAGATTGATTATTTATGTTACATCATTGCTAATAATACATGCATTGGTATAATGCGGCATGTACCAAAAAGAGTATCTGTACTCATCTAGTAAATGCTATAATACAAAACATGCCTGGATTAATGAGAAGAAACTTATAAGCATTTGCCAGTCTCCCAGCTTACTGCATATTTATTCAAAGCATCAGTCGTCATGGCTGTGAAATCGGAGTTGTGGGCACAGCTCCAGTGAGTATGTTACTGGTTGTGTAACTGGAGTGAGGAGGGGTCACCAACACTGTGAGCCACTGTGTCTTTGTGAAACTGGAGGCCTGATTCTTGTGTACATGATTTCTGTTTTCAGCTCCTGCGCCAGAAGAACACAAGCCTACATCTGAGACCAGAGGTGTGTCAAAGGCACAAGCACATTTGTATATTAAAACACACAGTTCTCTCACAGTGCACAATATTGCTATATAGTCCTGCTTATGAATCTATAAATGAATACATGGATTTATGTATAATTAATAATTTAATAATGGATTTTTAAATTATTTGATTAATAATTTTTTTTAATGATTGCATGATGTATATTAATTAGTTTGTGATTATTGTCACAGAGTCGCTTGCTGGGTCAAACCCGTTCCAGTCAGTAATTTTAATTTTTTTTGTAATATTTATTTATTTTATTTTATTTATTTATTTATTTTTTTGCCACATGGGTTCATTTGAAAAATGTGCCTATATGTACATTTTTGCAAAACTCCAAAACATACCTGTACATACAATTCAAAAACACCAACACTTTTCTTCTGATTCTTCTTCGCCTATATTTGATCCAAAGATTTAGCACTCTTTCAGAAAATGTGTAATAGCGCCTCCTACCATAAAATGGTGAAAGCACAAAAAGTTGGAAAATTCTGTCAGTGGCTGGGAAAGAGTTAATAAAGACTTATTTTCATGCGGTTCCTTGCACAATAATGTGTCATTTGTCTGTGTCAGATAAAACTGAACATGTCTTTAGTTCCACTCACTGGACATTTCACTGAACATGTCAAACGTGTGAGAAGCAGCAAAATATTTTGCAGAAAGGATTTTTCTAATGGGCATGGGTTGCTTTATTACATGTTTATTGCTTGTTTTGCAATCAAAAGTGACGTAACTTGATCAGCAAAATCCATTACCAGGGCCTTGTAGCTTTTTTTTCTTTTCAATTATATAGGCAAATTATTTAATTTTAAATTTGGACTTGATAATATAGCCATACAAATAGTTCTTTAAAGTACTATACATAAGGATCACAATTTTCCTAACATGTAATTGTAACGTCCTCTCATCTCCCAGGTTTCAGCCCACGAGGACGTGACTTAACAGCCAGAGTTCCTGAACTCATGTCTCAAGGAGATCCAAGTACAATTCCTTCATGCTCCTTCAAAACTGTCACTGATTGTGAGACTATTATTCACTTCCTTTCATGGCTCTCATTTTATTCTCATCTTGTCTTTGTAGACTGTAAAGTTGATATTGCATTCCTCATGGATGGCAGCTGGAGCATTGGGAAACGCCGTTTTAAGATTCAGAAAGACTTCCTTGTGGAGGTTTCTCAGGTCATTAATGTGGGTGTAGCTGGACCCATGATGGGCATCATTCAATATGGGTAATAATGTGTCCCTGTCCCAGAAAACACTCAAATAGTATTAATAAGAATAAGTGAGGGACTATCACATAAAACATAATATCATTAGTATTGGTAGATATTCGCAAGTAAAATTTGGTTTTAGCATACATACATGTTCACTCACTTGAATAGCCACTGAAACATTCAGAATCAATATACTGAAAGTGTCTAAAATGAAAACACATTTACACAAGATCTTCACGTATGCATAAATGTGTATGAATCCTTCGAAGATTGTACACATTTGAATTTAAGGAACTTTAGCATGATTTAATTAACGTATAATATATTATTCAGTGAACTTAATGATCTATAGGGGCACATTTGTACATCTCTAAGGTCAGTGCTGTAATTACATTGATAATGTGCATTTTAGTGTGTACCCAACGTACTAAAACATACATATACCTAGGTAGATCATGCTGATATAACGTATCAACATTTCATTTCTGATCCAGGGATGATCCAGTCACAGAATTCAGTCTAAAACAGTTCTCCAGCTCCAAGGACCTGAAGCCGGCCATCAGCAAAATAGTCCAGAAAGGCGGTCTGTCCAATGTAGGTGAGTAAATAACCCTGAACTATACCCTGAAGGCCAAAGAACTGAAGTCATCACATGGTTTCACTGAATTTCACCGTTTGTACATCTCCATTTGAAATAAGATCTAAATCTGAGCTGGGAACTGTGGCTAAATTACAGGGCTGGTGCCACTCTGTGCTGTTTTTTGTGTAAGCTGACCAAATGCCTGAGGTTTATCCAACCTAGAGATTAGTTTTTCACATTGGTTGGATGGTTTGTGTTATAGCGTTTCACTTTAATATAACAGTGGAATCCTGTAAAAAAGCAGCTGCCCTCTCTAGCAGAGCTATAAAGTTAAAGATAGCCTGAGGACACAACATTATCTGCTTTGATGAATCTGGTTGGATGATGTTTAATCAGGACCATAGCCCTTCATCTTCTGTACATGATTTACGCAAACCTGCTTGTTTGGACTCTGAAATCCCTGAGGGCTGCAGTGACCCCAAAAACTATTTGGGCACTAAAGTCATGCACAATATATGAATTTTAGATAGCAAAATATCAAAGCAAGTGTCATGTATTGTAGAGAAACATGATACACCTTTTTACACATTTCAGTGCTTAAACTGGAATGTTAAAACCATAGATCTAGTGGTAAATGTATCAAGCCTGGTGAACTAGGGGAGAACTGACTTTCATGCATCCATTAAAAATCATTAAAACACTGGCTGATTAAAATACATTAAGCAAAAATGATAGTGAAAATTGAAAGTTAGTAAAGAGAAACTCTCCTGCTGCATTTGAGACACAGAGATACAGACATTTGATCTAAAAGCTGTAAGATACTACATGACTTTTTAAAACACTAGACATCATACATTTGCTGACTTTATAAATGGTTAGAGAGGAAAAAACTGAACGTTCCACACTAAACAATTTTTAGAGCAGAAAGTCATGTAAAGTTTTAGCAACCTTCACGCACCAACATTCAGAAGCTTTTAGGTGTGCCTTACATTCCTCAGTACTTTTTTAGGTCCATGTAATGTAGCATTTGTATAACTACAAAAATTTGAACAATCAATTACAAGTGGTGGAAACAAAGATACAGAGAGGTTGTGCAGTTTTAGTAACTGCTGCATTGATAGTTTTTAGCAGTTGCGTGCTGCACTCTTGCCTTTTCCTGAAGTCCTGGAAGCATTTAAGGAAAGCATTTCAGGGCAGAGACTGGACCCAAAACAGTGCTGCAATTGAAACACAGCAGAGGGTGTTCACAGGGAGGAAGGCTGATGGAACTGTAGCTGTTTTGTACTGATTCTGGCTCTGTGGCCCTTTAAGGAAAGGCCCTCTCCTACATCAACAAGCATTTCTTCAGTGATGCTAATGGGAACAGAGGTGGGGCACCCAACGTGGCTGTGGTCCTGGTAGACGGCTGGCCCACTGACAAAGTGGAGGAGGCCTCACGTCTGGCCAGAGAGTCAGGCATCAACATCTTCTTTGTCACCATCGAGGGCCCAGATGAGAATGAAAAACAGAACGTGGTGGAGACCAACTTTGTTGACAAGGTATTAATATTGACTAAAGTGGGGTGTACAGTTTGACACATACCAGAATGTCATGGCAAACGAACGCAATTGAGGGAAACAGAGAGAACTTTATTTCTTGTTTTGGTCTGTAGGCTGTGTGCAGAACCAATGGCTTCTTCTCGCTCCCTATCATGAGCTGGTTCTCTTTGCGCAAAGCCGTACAGCCTCTGGTGAAGAGCGTGTGCGACACAGACCGCCTGGTGTGCAGTAAGACCTGCCTTAATGCCAACGACATTGCTTTCGTCATCGACGGCTCCAGCAGCGTGGGAACCGGAAACTTCCGCACCGTGCTCCAGTTCGTTGCAAACGTGACGCAGGAATTTGAGATCTCAGACACAGATACGCGTGTAGGAATTGTACAGTACACGTACGAACAGAGGCTTGAGTTCGCCTTCGGACAATACAACAACAAAGCTGATCTGTTGAATGCTATCAAGCGTATAAACTACTGGAGCGGAGGTACCAGCACGGGAGCCGCCATCACATTTGCTGCAGATCAACTGTTCAGCAAATCCAAACCCAACAAGCGCAAGATCATGATTGTCATCACGGACGGACGCTCCTACGATGACGTGCGGGCCCCGGCGCTGGCGGTACATCGTAAAGGTGAGTGAGGCGGAACGCAGTAGGTCCCTGGTTCAGCACCCGTGGTTGTTTCTGGAACAGTCAGTCAGTACTTTTACATGAACAACAATAATCCGATTTTAACGCAATTAAGACAATACTCTGATTAAGAATCTTCCATGTAAACGACAATTTTTGATTACCTTAATCCGGCTAAAGTCATACTTGAAGTAAACACAAATCGAATTAGGACATGAGGAGTATTCCTATTTTAGTTGCATTATTGAAGTGCAGTATAGACATGCACTAAACACCGTAATCACACTATTACCGTCATGTAGGACTTTTCGCTGCATTTTGCGACAGAATCCACACATGGCAGTGGTCAACCGTTTGACGGCAAACAAAAGAGCATGGCTTCAGCAACGCCATCATAAGTTTGCAAGTATAGCATGAGAAATAAATAACTGCACTTGAAGCTTTTGTAAAATTAAAAATGAAACACTCAAACCTGTATATTGCATCATTACGAAGATGAACTAAATGTTTGAACTTGAAATTCTGGAGGGAACGTCGGATGGCATTGCATGGGGACGTAATGACGTGTGCCATTAATCGCTCTATGTACTATAACATGTAAAATGGGAACATGAATGGAACATTCTAAAAGCAACTCATGTAAACACCTGAATCATAATATTGTCTTATTTAGAATAAGGTAAATAATTAGATTACTGATATCCATGTAAACGCAGTCAGTGACTGCTTTATAGGAATGTTGTTCCTATAAAGATCAGTCAGAGATGTAGATCCAGAAACATGGGTAAATCACATTAAACATCAGAATTCACAGTCAAGGCTATAGCTAGAAAATATAGTACCTATTTTAGAGGATGTATTTACAGTGTCTATGAATGTGAAGGAAGCTAACTTCCAGACCTGCACTGCCTTCATTTTTGAAGTATTGTACTCTCCCATATCTCATGCACCAGGTGTGATCGCGTACTCCATTGGTATAGCCTGGGCAGCACAGGACGAGCTGGAATACATCGCCACCGACCCCGACAGAGACCACTCTTTCTTCGTGGATGAGTTTGACAACCTCTACAAGTATGTACCAAAGATTATTCACAACATCTGCAATGAGTTCAACTCCCAACCACGTAACTGAACCAGGCCTACCGATGGAAATTGTGGAATATCACCAAAAACCCAAGGAGTAAGTGCATTACCACACAGTTAGAAATACAGTGTTATAAATTTAGCATACTGTAGTTAGAAGCCTTACTTTCTGGACGAACAGCATAGAGGACGGCAGCATGTTTCCAGATTTGATTTTTTGCAATTTAAACAAAATACAATGTGGAAAGGGTAAATATGGCAGTGGATGTGTGTTCGGTGATTTTGGATTAACGTGTGATGGACTTCACAGAGTTATAGATTTTCTGACATGCACCTCCACAGAGGTATAAGTGAAAATACTTGCTTACAGTTTTTGCATAAATGGTTTCAGTTATAGACTATTTATATTTTACATGCTGAACACAAGAATATGAAAAAAATATATAAATTAACAATAATATCTTTGTTCATATGGAAAACTTATAGCTAATTGTCTGCACAAGAAAAAGATGTTAATAAGTTACAGAGAATTCAACTACATTTAAAGAAAAATGGCAGTATTTCAGAAGCTCATGTTGTTTGGTTTCTCCTAACTATTCTAACAGAATGTTTTTTTTTCTTGTCAGTTTAAATTCATATAATGTATTTTTTTTTTTTTTTTTGTATTTGTATATATAAAAAATGCTTGTATTTTTGTCAACTGATCAAATATTTTAATGCAGTTTTTAATAAAATAATTATTAAAAACCAGCAAATTCACGGTTTTGGATTGAATTGTACACTGTCTGGGAGTGAATATCTTTTATCTATCTTATGCTAAAATGTTTATAATTATTTAGGGTAATTAATGTGTCATGCCATAGCACACAAGTAAATTTTTTGTTTGTTTTTTACATTTCAGGCACACATAACAAGTAGATTTATATGGTGAGATTTATATTAAAAAAAAAAAAAAAAAACAGTAATGTAAATCATGGCCAAGAGTGTTAGTGACATATTAAGTGCCTGAAATATGCCATGCTATTGAGAGTAAAATAGAACACTGGTCGGAGAAATCTGAGGACGAGACAGTCCTCTTGTGGCTTTATGGTGAATTGCTCTTTCTTCTCTGGTCAGACCGTTAGGGCTGGATATATGCATAGGTATTCTAGGCAGATGCTTTATGCTTGTGTGTCCACAGTGGCCCAAGTATTATTCATGTAGTAGCATTAGATATTTGCTACTGCTGAGAAACAACCTGCCTGACAGTCAACATCATCATTTTATGAAGCATTTTATACAAAGCAACAAACTTGCAATTAAATCAGTGATGATATTAAATTAATCTGTCCAAACATTTAAAAGAGAACCATTATTGATACCACATAATTTGATTTCAATATACATCTGTGTTGTCCTTCAAAGCCTCTTGTAAAAGAGTTTGTACAGCTTATCGACTCTTTTAACCTTAAAGGTGGGGTAAGTGATTTCTGGTAGCCAATGTTGATATTTGAAATCACCAAAACAAACACGTCCCTACCCAAAAAGGGTCTCGCCCCTATTTTGATAGCTCCGCCCCACACATATGTATGCAACCCAGGCAATGATTAGTTCTGTGAAACAAAGTAAAACCAATGTTACTCACCTATCGAGAAGAAACAAAGCAACCTCGGTGTCCGATCACAGGCCTTCCCGCTCCTTGAGTTCTGATCCGATATTTACACGGGTCCTACTTCTTGCTTTATCGTAACACCGTGTCTACACCGGACGCGAACGGCGCGACAAAATACTATAGAACTCATTATAATCAGTGATGCTGTCTACACTGGATGCGGCGCGGTACGAGAAATCCCCGACAGTAAACTGCTGCCGCGTTGTATTTATGACATATTGACACAAATTTCAGATGATTTTCAACGATCGCTTTGTCGCGTCCAGTGTAGACAGACTTTAGCTGTTGCGGCACGGCGTCCGGTGTACACACGGTGTAAGCCTTCTTTTGTTCCGCATATGTTTTCCTCTTTTGTTTTTTATCCACCATCTCTATCTTTCTGTCGTCGCTCGGCTCGGCTAATGTCCATCATGTGCACTGAGCGCTCTCTCCTCCGGATCATGAGTAGACACGCCCCTTACTGCTGATTGGCTACAGGTTTGTTTTGGTACTGGGCCCGACTCAGTTTTCTATAGCGTTTTTGAAAAAATACATACCCCACCTTTAAGCAATCAGTATCCGGTCCCACACATAAGCTACACAATGTCACACAAAGGGCCAACTATTTTTCCAGTTTGATTGCAAAAAATTCCCATTGCCCAAAGACTCTATTTTCCACTTTAAACTCTGTGTTGAGTCATCCAACTGCATCAAGTTTAGTTCCAAGTACAGATCTGTATGAGAAGTTTTGCAGCTTTTTCATGAAAAAAATTTTTTGGTATTAGGTCCTAGATTATATCATCCTCTCCCAAAGGTTGTTATAATTTACAGATTAATTCTTTTAGTCTGTCTGCTTTTCAGACTATATCTCAATCTGATTTGTCGGCTGTGATTTCCAATATGAAATTAACCACTTGTTCTCTCTATACTATTCCTGCTACGCTATTTAAGAAGGTATTGGATGTGTAATTTCCATTATAAATGCCTCCCTGCATAGCAGCACTGTTCCATTCTGCTTTAAACATGCCATGGTTCACCCTTTGCTCAAAAAACCAAACCAAACCTTCTGAACTTCATAACTATATAAACCTATTTCTAAGTTGCCCTTTTTGTTGAAAGTTCTGGAAAAAGTGGTTCTAAACCAACTTACTCCGTATTTAATCTTCAACAACATCTTAGACCCTTTTCAGTTTGGTTTCAAGGCTAAGCACAGTACTGAGTCTACCCTTTTAAGAGTGACAAATGACATATTATTATCAGTCAACTCTGGAAACTGTGCAGTCCTTGTTCTGCTGGATTTAAGCGCAGCATTTAATACGGTGGACCAGAGGTCTTCAACCCTGCTCCTGGGGACCCACTCTCCTGGAAAGTTTATTTCCAACTGGCTTCAGCACACCTGCCTGCAATTTTCAAGCAGTCTTGAGGAGCTTGATTGGCCGCTTCAGGTGTGTTTGATTAGGGTTGTAGCTGAACTCTTCAGGATAGTGGGTCCCCAGGAACAGGGTTGAAGACCTCTGCTGTGGACCATTGCATTCTGTTAAATAGATTGAATCACGAGGTTGGCATCTGTGATGCTGCCTTAGACTGGTTTGAGCCTTATCATTCAAATAGGAATATATCTGTAGAAATTGGAAAATTTTCATCATCCCCAGTGCCGATCATTTGAATTGAACCCTGTGGGGTGCCACAGGGTTCAATTTTAGGTCCAGTTTCATTTTCCCTTTGCATGCTTACCCTGTGCTCGATATTTTAGCGTCATAAGATCCCTTATCACATCTAGGCAGATGATACCCAAGTCTAGTAACCATTAGATTACGGTGTCCCACTTTATATTAGGTGGCCTTAACTACTATGTATTTACATTTAAATTAATCATTTGATACAATGCACTTATTGTGTATATACATGTTTTTACATTGTACTTATATTTTTAAAAATACCTATATGTAATTACATATGTAAGTAATTTCTGTAATTACATTTATAATTACATTGTTGACCCATCCCTTACACCTTAACCCACCCTTAAACCTACCCATACCACCAAACCTGTCCCTAACTTTACCCGTATCCCACCTCAGTAGCAGCAAAAGTGTTTTGCAATACAATATGACCACAATAAGTACATTGTACTTATTTTTTGATGTAAGTACATAGTAGTTAAGGCCACCTAATATAAAGTTTGACCGATTCTGTTAGAGATTATGTTTTTGTTTTGTTTTTTTTTTGTTTGTTTTCTCTGCTAGCATGTCTAAAGTATGTTAAAGAATTGATGGATGAAAATTTTCTTCAGTTGAATGAAAAAAATACAGAGGTTATCCTGTTTGGCTCCAAACCACTGACTGAAAAATACAGTGTTTTCTTGGGGCATCTTCAGTCAAACAATCACTCATTACTCAACAATCATTTTCTTATCAAAGTGATAAAATGTTGTGTTGCAAAAATGAGTACTCCTGAAAACTACTAAAAAATAAATAAATAAATAAATAAATAAAAAATGTGTGGTTTAAAGGTGACATATTATGCCCCTTTTTACAATATGTAGTATAAGTCTCAGGGGTCCCCAGAATGTAACTGTGAAGTTTCAGCTCAAACTACCCCACTGATCATTTATTATATCATTTTGAAAATGCCTATTTTGAGTGGAAGCAGAAACACTCTATATTTGTCAGGATTGTCTTGTGTTTCCCTACCTCTTGTATGCCCTTATTTGGTTCTGTTCCTGTTCCTGTCATTATTAGTTAATTCTCTTCCAGCTGTGTTTATTTAATTATCTCGTTTACGTTGTGTATTTATAGTGTGTTCTGCCCTGTTTCTCTTGTTCGGTATTGAACGTCATCCCTTGTCCTACATGAATGTCTTCCCTGCCTGTTATCTGTACTTACCTGTTGGATGATTAAAGACTCTAGTTTTGGTGAATTCCTCGTCTCCCCATTCCTGGCTTCCGTGTCTCCTCGTGAATCATGACAGAACACCGGACCAAACAAATTAAGCGGCGCTCTCTTTCCCCGTGTTTCTTTTCCGTTTTTGAAAAGTGTTTTTGTTTTTCCTGGTTTTTCCTCTCCCCGCGGCATGGAAACTGCCGCTTTCCTAAGCTTGCCGCCGTTCGCAGCTCACTCAAGTCTGCCACCACTAGCTCGAGGCCGCCACCGTCTGTGGCTGGTCCCAGCCCGCTGGTCAGACATCAGTTTAGTTCGGCTGCCAAGCCCGTCACCACCCGCCATCTGCGGTTCCCTCAAGCCCGCCGCCGCTCGTTCAAGGCCGCCGGCTGCGGCTGGTCCCAGCCCGCCAGTCACTCTTCAGTCAAGTTCGGCCGCCAAGCCGTCAGCGGCTCACTCAAGCCCGCCTCTGCTCGCTAAGTCAAGTCATGTCTCCAGAAGTCTTGTCGTGTCCACTGGAGCAAATCTTGTCAGTCTTGTCGAGTCTTGTCTTGTCCGTTAAGGTTCCTGAGAAGTGGGCTGCTTCCCAAGCCGCTTGCTTCTCCGGCTGCCGCAATGGAAGCGGTTCCTGAGTGCACCCCTGAAAAGGCCCCGGTCACCACGTTCAGCCCAGGGAGGGCTGTAGGTCTCATGTCTGGCCCAATAGGGACCTCAGATTCCAAGCCTAGCCCAGAGTGGGCTCCTGTTCCGGTGGATAACCCACAAAAGACTCCAGTTTCTGTGTTTAGCCCACGGAGGGCTCCTGATCCTCAGTTCAGCCCAGGGAAGGCTCCTGTTCCCCAGTCAAGCCTAGTGAGGACTCCTGTTCCCAAGTTAAGCCCAGGAAGGGCTCCTGTTCCTGAGGTAAGCCCAGTGAGGGCACTTAGTGAGGGCTCCTGATCCCCAGTTCAGCCCAGAGAGGGCTCCTGTTCCCCAGTCAAGCCCAGTGAGAGCTCCTGTTCCCGAGGTAAGCCCAGGAAGGGCTCCTGTTCCCGAGTTAAGCCCAGGAAGGGCTCTTGTTCCCGAGGTAAGCCCAGTGAGGGCTCCTGATCCTCAATTCAGCCCAGAGAGGGCTCCTGATCCCCAGCTCAGCCCAGTGAGGGCTCCTGATCCCCAGTTCAGCCCAGGGAGGGCTCCAGATCCCCAGTTCACCCCAAGGAGGGCTCCTGACTCTCCGTTCTGCCCAGGGAGGGCTCCTGACCTCCAGTTAAGCCCCGTAAACTCCTCCAAGTATTTTTTTTTGGGGGGGGGGGGGGGGGGGGATCCGCCATGGCCATGGCCTCCTGAGTCCCCTGATCCACCATGGCCTCCTGAATCTCCAGACCCGCCATGGCCTCCTGAGGCCCTGGAGGCCATCTGTCCTGTCTCCGTGTCCTTGTTCCTGGAGGCCTCCAGAGCACCCACCCCCCTCCCCATTGGATGGTATATGGCGCAAGTACGCGCCTTCCGGAGGGGGACGTAATATCAGGATTGTCTTGTGTCTTGTGTTTCCCTACCTCTTGTATGCCCTTATTTGGTTCTGTTACATTTACATTTACATTTAGTCATTTAGCAGACGCTTTTATCCAAAGCGACTTACAATTGGGGAATACATAAAGCGATTCGTCTAGAAGAGGCAATCAGACAGAGGAAGTGCTTGTAACAACAAGTCTCAGGCATTGTTCAAATAAGTACAAGCTAGAAAGGAAAGGAATAAATAAAGAGAGAGAAATTTTATTTTTTATTTATTTATTTATTTTTATGATGAAGTCAAGTAGTGCTGAAAGAGATGAGTTTTCAGTTGTTGCTTAAAGATTGGTAGGGATCCAGCATTCCGGATAGGGGTGGGAAGATCATTCCACCAGCCAGGAAAGGTGAATGAGAATGTTCTGGAGAGTGATTTTGAGCCTCTCTGTGATGGTACCACGAGGCGTCGCTCACTAGCAGATCTCAGACTTCTGGAGGGGGTGTAGATTCGTAATATTGAGTGGAAGTAGGCGGGTGCTGAGCCTGTGGTTGTTCTATATGCAAGCATCAGTGTCTTGAACTTGATCCGAGCTGCAACTGGTAGCCAGTGCAAGGAGATAAAGAGAGGTGTAACATGGGCTCTTTTGGGCTCATTGAAGACCAGACGTGCCGCTGCATTCTGAATCATTTGTAGAGGTTTGATTGTGTTTGATGGAAGTCCAGCCAGAAGAGCATTGCAGTAGTCCAGCCTAGAAATGACAAGGGCCTGGACAAGAAGTTGTGCACCATGCTCTGTCAGAAAGGGCCTGATCTTTCTGATGTTGTGTAGTGCAAACCTGCAAGATCGAGCGGTCTTTGCAATGTGCTCTTTGAAGGTCAATTGGTCATCAAAGATTACACCGAGATTTCTGACCGAAGTTGATGGGGCAATTGTTGATGAACCTAACTGAATCGTGAAGTCATGTTGTAGGGTTGGAGTAGCAGGGAAGACAAGAAGCTCAGTCTTTGCCAGGTTGAGCTGTAGGTGATGTTCTTTCATCCATGCCGAGATGTCCGCCAGGCAGCCTGAGATCCGTGCAGCTACTGTTGGATCATCTGGTTGAAAAGAGAGATAGAGCTGTGTGTCATCAGCGTAGCAATGGTAGGAGAAGCCATGTGCCTGTATGATGGGACCCAGTGATGTCGTGTATGTGGAGAAGAGGAGGGGTCCAAGAACCGATCCCTGAGGAACCCCAGTGACCAGTTGATGTGCTTTGGATACCTCACCTCCCCAGGCCACCCTGAAAGACCTGCCAGTGAGATAGGATTCAAACCAGCAAAGTGGAATCCCAGTGATGCCCAGAGATGAGAGGGTAGACAGGAGGATCTGATGATTAACAGTGTCAAACGCAGCAGATAGATCCAGCAGAATGAGGACTGATGATTTGGAGTCTGCTTTTGCAATTCGCAGGGCTTCAGTGACTGAGAGTAGCGCCGTCTCAGTTGAATGGCCACTCCTGAAACCTGACTGTTTAGCATCCAGTTTGTTGTTCTGTGAAAGAAACAATGAGACCTGGTTGAAGACAACTCGTTCGAGTGTTTTCGCTATGAATGGAAGGAGAGAGACAGGTCTGTAGTTTTCAGTAAGAGAAGTGTTTAATGTAGGTTTCTTGAGCAGTGGGGTTACCCGAGCCTGCTTGAACGCAGTGGGGAAAATGCCTGTGAGGAGAGATGTGTTGATGATGTGTGTGAGTGCTGGTAAGAGTGTGGGACAGATTGCTTGGAGAAGGTGTGATGGGATTGGGTCTAGAGGACATGTTGTAGGATGGCTGGAGAGGAGAAGTTTGGATACCTCTGCCTCAGTGAGTGGACAGAAGGAGAAGATGGGAGTTTTAGCAGTGGATGTGGTTGGTTGGAGGTCGTGTGTGTGTGGAGGAGAGAACTGACTACTGATTGTTCTAGTTTTGCCTGTAAAAAAAGTGGCAAAGTCATCAGCTGTTATAGAAGTGGTGGGAGGTGGTGGAGGGGGACAGAGGAGAGAATTAAATGTTCTGAAGAGGTTACGCATGTCTGGAGCACTGTTGATCTTGTCGTGGAAATGTGAGGATTTGGCAGTGTGGACTTCAGCAGAGAAAGATGAGAGCAAGGACTGATACCTACTCAGGTCCGACGGATCGTTTGATTTGCGCCATTTTCTCTCTGCCGCTCTGAGTTTGGTCCGATGTTCACGAAGAACCTCGGATAACCAGGGGTTAGAAGGGGCAACCCGTGCTGGGCTGGAGGAGAGAGGACAAATGTCGTCAAGACAAGAGGTTAAGGTCTGGCATAGAGTGTCAGTAGCTGCATTCACATCCAGAGATGAGAAATGGGTAGGTGAGGGAAGAGAGGAGGATACTATAGAGGATAGATGTGAGGGAGAAAGGGAGCGTAGGTTTCGTCTAAAAGTAACCGGTAAGGGGGTTGATGGCACATGGGTATCAAAAAGTAATGTAAAAGAAATGAAGAAATGGTCAGAGATATGTAGTGGTTGCACCAGAATGTTATCTGCAGTGCAATTGTGTGTGTAAATTAAATCAAGTTGGTTGCCTGATTTGTGCGTGCTAGAAGTGGTAAGGCGTTTGAGATCAAATGAAGCTAGGAGTGAATGGAAGTCTGTAGCATAAGGCTTGTCTAGATGAATGTTGAAATCGCCAAAGACTAAGAGTGGAGTGCCAACCTCCATGAAAGAGGACAGCAGCCCGTCCAGCTCCTCTAGGAAGGTGGCTAGAATTTGGCCAGGGGGACGGTAAATTACCACAATCTGGAGTTTTATAGGAGCTGTTACAGTAATCGCATGACATTCAAATGAGTTGTAATTGCATAGGGGAGAGTGGGTTGAGTATGTCCAATTCTTTGAAATGAGCAGTCCAGTACCCCCACCCCGGCCAACTTGACGTGGGGTGTGAGAGAAAGAGAAATTGTTAGAGAGAGCAGCTGGGGTTGCTGAGTCTTCTGGACGAATCCAGGTCTCAGTCAAGCCCAAGATGCTGAGCGTGGATTGTAAAGAAAAAGCAGAAATGAAGTCAGCTTTGTTGACCGCTGACTGACAGTTCCAGAGACCCACAGAGAAAGAAAGAGGTGCGGTAGAAGATGTAGAGATAGGGCGCAGGTTAGCAGGATTACGTTGCCGTCTGCGTGTGATGTTAGAGCGTGGTTGAGAGACAACCGGAATGGTTTGGAAACACATGATAGAGGTGGAAAGGAAGAGGACAGAAAAGGAGAGTGTGTGAGGGAAGATAGAAATGATACTTAAGTTCGTTGCTCGGTTAAAGTTGCGCAGGAAAAAGTCGTTCATCTTTACACTCGTCGGTCTTCACACGAGGAGGCTGAACACGACGCTTCCGCAGACGCTTCCGCGTCAGCGCACAGATATCAAATAAATACACAGTTTAACAGACTAGAGTGAAAACAGCTGTGGCCGGCTTCTGATTAGCCCAGCCAATAGCCCAACGGAGTGCTAATAGCTCAAGACGAAACTAACACTTAGCGCAAGGAGCAAATGCAAATGACACAGGCTCCTTCTTAGCCGAGGCGCAAATTATTATAATTACCAGTAAGTGCAATCAAAAATATCAACCTCAACGAAAAAGCAGAATAGAAATAGGTAGGAAACGAAGTATTCCTTCCTAGCAGCAAGTAAATAATTTAAACAACAGATCTACCAACAAGTATTACAACAACACTTACGCGCTGCCGTCCGTCTCTTCTGGTGACTAATCGGCTTCTCCCAAGTTCTAACAGCGACCAAGCAGTTTAAATACTTTTATCAGTCGCTGTGGCCGGCTTCTGATTAGCCCAGCCAATAGCCCAACGGAGTGCTAATAGCTCAAGACGAAGCTTAGACTTAGCGCAAGGAGCAAATGCAAATGACACAGGCTCCTTCTTAGCCGAGGCGCAAATTATTATAATTACCAGTAAGTGCAATCAAAAATATCAACCTCAACGAAAAAGCAGAATAGAAATAGGTAGGAAACGAAGTATTCCTTCCTAGCAGCAAGTAAATAATTTAAACAACAGATCTACCAACAAGTATTACAACAACACTTACGTGCTGCCGTCCGTCTCTTCTGGTGACTAATCGGCTTCTCCCCTGTTCCTGTCATTATTAGTTAATTCTCTTCCAGCTGTGTTTATTTAATTATCTCGTTTACATTGTGTATTTATAGTGTGTTCTCCCCTGTGTTTCTTGTCCAGTATTGAACGTCATCCCTTGTCCTACGTGAATGTCTTCCCTGCCTGTTATCTGTACTTACCTGTTGGATGATTAAAGACTCTAGTTTTGGTGAATTCCTCGTCTCCCCGTTCCTGGCTTCCATGTCTCCCAGTGTATCATGACAATATTTGAGCATGTGTCTTTAAATGCAAATGAGCTGCTGCTCCCTGCCCCCTTTTCCTGAAGAGAGCTGCGTCATTACAGCTCGTACCTGCTAAAAACATCTGTTTTGGTTCTGATTATCATGTTTATCGCGCTGAAATCAAGCATTTTAAATCATATTAGTTTAAACTTGTGATATACGGTTTTCTGAGTGCACACATCCGAAGCCCACGGACAGAAAGTGGCTGTCACAGCAGTGAGTACTGTTCTCATTCACAAACAAGTTTACGTTAAAAACACGTGTAAGTTACAAAAACAGTCAGTTATGACTGTGAAGGTAAACATCTGGGAAATAAATTGCATGTTTATTTTAGATCTATGTGGCAGCAGCAATATACAGTAAATAAATCAATAAATCCACTGCTCTCGTCTCCTCTGAGGCTGTGACTCTAAGTAGAGTTCTGTTCTCGTCTGTGCAGCTAAAGACAGAACAGTTAGCATGTTTTGCTCAAACTTTCGCCATGGCATTAGAGCTGGTACACCGTTGTTGCTTGCGAAATCAAAATGGCGGCGCCGTGGGTGGAAACTTACAGATTAAGAGGCAGTAATATTATAATGAGATCCCTTTGCAGCGTCACTAGGGGAGCGAGATCAGACGTGCTCGTTTTTTCAGGCATTTGCAGAAAAAGGCTTACCAAAACAAAGTTACTGGGTTAATCTTGTTCACGTTTCCTTGGTTGGTAGATGCACCAGGGACCTGATTATAGCACTTAAAACCTGGAAAAGTCAGATTTTCATGATATGTCACCTTTAAGGCTAATTTTAATCAACAGGTTCAATATTGAACCAAAACTTTTAAAGACAAGTAATTTCCTGACAATTAAATGTGTTATATGTATGTATGTATGTTATAAGTGTTATAAAGAGTGTTTGGTGTGTCTGGGACTGCCCTGAAGGGATTGAGGTCTTATTTTACTGACCGTTCCCAGTTTATTTCTATGGGTGGTTATAGGTCCGGGATTAGCTCTGTCCCTCAGGGGTCAGTTTTAGACACTTTACTTTTTAACATTTATTTGTCACCTTTAGGCCACCTTTTGAGATCGCTCGGCCTTCATTATTATTTGTATGCCGACGACACGCAGATTTATATACATTCAAAACCTCATGAGCGCCTTGACGTCGCTTATTTGTCTGACTGCATTACTGAGATTAAAATATGGATAGATAATAATTTCTTGTGTTTGAACGGTGGTAAAACTCAAGTTATGCTTATTGGTTCCCGTCATCAAATTACTAAAGCTGGCCATCTGTCCCTGACTCTTGACGGTTCTGTTTTGGAAGTCCAGAGTCGAGTGAGGAACCTTGCAGTTGTTTTTGATGCAAATCTGACTTTTGATTCTTTTGTCCAGAGCACTGTTAAAACCTCTTTTTTTTACCTCAGAAATATTGCAAGACTGTGACCTTTGTTAAATTTTACAGTCGCGGAAATGCTGATAAATTCCTTTGTCATCTCACGGTTAGACTATTGTAACGCTCTTCAGTCATATTACTCCAGTGTTAGAATCTTTGCACTGGCTCCCGGTCAGGTTTAGAGTGGATTTTAAAATTATGATGCTTACTTTTAAAGCATTACATGGCCTGGCACCACACTACCTCACAGAATTGTTACATCCATACACTCCTAGTCGCAGATTGCGCTCCTCTCAGTCAAACTTGTTGGTTGTTCCTCAAACACGTCTAAGATCTATGGGTGATAAGGCTTTCTCTTTCTATGCTCCTGTACTTTGGAATTCTCTGCCTCTTGAACTTTGGGAAGTTCAGAATTATGATGGTTTCAAAGTTCAACTTAAGGCGTATTTTTTTTAAACTTGCATTTGCTTATTGATTTTGTATTGCTTTTTATTGTATTTGACTACATTGTGTTCAGTGCTTTGAGAAGCTGCTTTTAAAGGCGCTTTATAAAATAAAGTTTATTATTATTAGGGGCCAAGCACCGTAGGTGCTATGGCACCTATTGTAATCGTTAGTGTTCTTCTTCTTCTTCTTCTTCTTCTTCTTCTTCTTCTTCCACCCGAAGTCTATGGCAGCCCATAGAATCGCTTGCGGGAAAGTTGTGAAATTTGGCACACTGATAAAGGATAGTCCCAACATTAACCATAGCAAATTTGGGGTCCCTAAATCAAACTCTCTAGCGCCAACACTTGTCCAAAGTTGCACTCATGTTTATGCTAATAACTTTTGAACCGTAAGACAGAAAATGAAATTTTTTTCCTCTGAATCCTTGGCTCATGCCAAGTCAAAGGAAGTCCAAAATTCAAAAATTGTAAGGTTTAGTTTTTTCGTTATTTTCAGTTGTTCGTAAAACCTACTTTTTCGAACTCGTCCTAGACGGTTCATCTGATTTTCACCAAAATTGGCTCAGATCATCTTCAGACCATGCTGGCAAAAAAGTTATGGAATTCAAGTCGATTAGTCAAACCGTTCTCGAATAACGCACAAACGTATTCTACGAAAAGCACGCAAAAATGGATCTGACGCGATATCTCCGCAACGGTTTGGCGTATTGAGACCAAACTTGGTGAGTGTTTTAACAAGCATGACCAGAGACTACCTGCAGTGTTTTGGCGCTGTGCCCCCTAGTGATCAGGATATATGAAAAATTGATATTTTTGCTTATAACTTGTGAATGGTTTGGCCAAAAATCACAAAACTGATCTCTTTAGATTTGGTCCATCATGCCGAGTCAAACCATATCCAATTTTCCCATGTCAGCCATTTTGGCCATCGGCCATTTTGAATTTTGTAGTAAAATGCTATATTTTACGAACGCATTGCCCTGATGGTACTCAAAAAGTTTGGGGACAGCGCCAACTTGTTGTCAAAAGTGATAATGAAATTTCTAAAAATGCTAATAACTTTTGCTTACATAAGCCTATTGTAATCAAACTCATGTTGATAGATACCTTGGTTCATGCCGAGAACATCGATACCAATTTTGCCATAATTGGCTGAACTTCCTGTCTGCCATTTTGAGTCATGTTGAAAACCTACTTTTCCAAACTCCTCCTAGACCGTTGGTCCGATTTTCACTAAATTTGACTCGGATCATCTTCAGACTAAGCTGGCAAAAGTTATGGATTTCTTGTCGATATACGAAACGGTTTTCGTTTAGTGCATAAATGAATTTGCTGGAAAGATGCCAAACTGTATCTGAGGGTTGTATCTCTGCAAAACTTTGACATATTTACACCAAACTTTTTATGTGCCATTGTCACCTCAAAGTGACCACGCCACATCAATTTGGTAACAGCGCCACCTATTGGTCAAGAGTTATAAACCATTCATTAACTATCAATTGCTAAATTTATAAAAATGCTTTTAAAACTTTTGATTGCATTAGCCTATTGTAATGAAGCCAGTCTCAAAATATTCCTTAGCTCATGCCGACAACATAGATACCAAATATGCCATAGTAAGCTGAACTTTCTGTCCGCCATTTTGATTTATGTTGAAAACCTACTTTTTTTAAATCCTCATCAACCGTTTGTCTGATTTTCACCAAAATCGAGTCAGATCATCTTTGGACTGTGCTGACAAAATGTTATGGTTTTCGTGTCAATAGACAAAATCGATTTTGTACAGCGTCATTACAAATTTTAGGCCTGGTGCCAAACTGCATGTGAGGCTGTATCTCTGCAAATCTTTGACATAATGACACCAAACTTTGTATGTGCCATTGTCACCTCACACTGACCATGTCATATTAATTTGGTAACAGCGCCACCTTTTGATCAAAAGTAATAAGCCATTCATTAACCATAAATGATGAATTTTCCATGAATTTTAATAACTTTTCTTTACATTAGCTTATTGTAATCAAACTGGTCTCAAAATATTCTGTGAGTTGTGCCGAGAACATAGATACCAATTTTCCCATAGTCGGCCGAATTCCTGTCCGCCATTTTGATTTATGTTAAAAACTTACTTTTTCAAACTCCTCCTAGACCGTTAGTCCAATTTTCACCAAAATTTAGGTAAATCATCTCCGTGCAGACAAAAAGTTATGGATTTCAGGTCAATACACGAAACCATTTTTGTATAGCACTGCAACAAAATTAAGGCATGATGCCAAACTGCATCTGAGGCTGTGTCTTTGCAAAGCTTTGACATATTAACACCAAACTCTGTGTGTGCCTTTGTCAACTCAAACAGAACACACCACATCAATTTGATAACAGCGCCAACTATTGGTCAAAAGTGATAATTCCTTAAGGCATATTACTAATTGTTGTATTTATGATTTGTCAGCCATTTCAACTACAATCATTCTAAAACAGCTTTAACTAATCATTGTTGCAGTTGGTCTGATGCTACATGCCATGCTTAGCTCCTCATTTTGCCTCTGCTGTGCTTGGCCCCGTAATTGCTGTTTGCAGCTATATTTATTATTATTATCATTATTATTATTATTATTATATAGCCCATTGAATAATACTCAGACTTAATGCTGGCAGCAGTGGAACCACTTGGGAAAGAACTGCCAGGTGACCTATTTCTTAGCATAAAAGAGGACCATGTTACAAGAGGAATACCAAATTAAAGTTTTAAGTGTGAAAATATAGCAGAAGTAGCACTGACATTCAAAAACAATGGACTTGTGACAAGGCTCCTGAAATAATCAGGTCTTCACTTTAAGTTTTCATTTAGTGATGAGTGAATTTTTGCTAGAAAAATAGCAGGACAAAGTAACATGTAAGTGTCTCAGAGCCGGCAAAAGCTATGAAAAGAGTGACACTTTATCTTACAGAGTATGACGCAGCCTGCAGAAGTGACATGCATGGTTGTTGTCACCACTAGAATTACCCACTGTAGCCAAAGCAAAATAAACTCATTTAACCTCTTCCAAGGCTCATATTTACAAACTAGAGACTTCTGGGAATCCATACTCTGGTCTCAAGAGAACAAGTCAATCATTTCGGCTCTAAAAGCATCCAAAATGTTCTGGTGTTGCTAGAGGAGGAGTACAGTGAGAAATGCTTGGTACCCACATTGACGTTCAGTGGTAGTAAAGCTCTTAGATAGGGATGTATGAGTGGTGTGAGGGAGTTGTGCTTTATCAATGCTGTCATGAATTCACACACTACTGTGTGATGTAATACAAAAACTTGAAACAGAAGATGCTACCCTCCCCTCATTCCCCGCATTATTAGGCATATTTTCAGCATGACAATGAAGATATTCATTCTCCCAAGGTGAAAATCCTTCAGTGGACATGTATTTTCACTCAGTCTTAACGATCTTGAGCAGCTGTGGGGGATTCTGTAGAGACGAGCTGAGCAAAACTCCCCATTAAAGACCAGAGCATTTAAGGAGGTAGTCCTCCAGGAGTTAAACAGGACAGATGTGAAATTTTGTCATGAACTTGGACACTCAGTGCCAAGAGGGTCAGAGCAGTATACTTAAAGTTCTGGAGGACATACTAAATACTAGAATATTATACATTTGCTGAATTAAATCTGGGGTGTACTCATTTCTGCAATCCTTCATTTAAACAAAACTGGCTAATTTACTTATCTTACAGAAAATATTGACATATATTTTGTTGTTTTTGTGAAGTATATGTTTAATACATTTCAATTTTACCATCTTTCCATGAATTATATAAGTGATCATTAAGAAGATACATATTTTATATTTATTCAGAGGGGGTGCACCCATTTATGCTGTGCACTGTATTTCACCTATCCAGGCCTCTCTCCATTGGATCCCAGTGAAACAAAGAATTGATTTTAAGGTTTTAACTTATGTTAAAACTTTTAAAGCTCTTTGTGGACTTGCCCATACTTATATACCAGATCTTGTAAGTATTTATTCCCCTCAGAGATCACTCAGATCTTCAGACCAGCTGTTATTAAATGTCCCGAAATCTCATTTGAAAACTAAAGGAGACGGGTCTTTTTCAGTCTATGCTACAAAACTTTGGAACACACTACCCCTAAAGATTAGAGCTTCCCCTACATTAACCATTTTTAAAGCATCAGTTAAAACATATCTTTTTTTCCTCAGGCTTACTCATAACTTGGTTTTATTCTCGTATGTATTATTTATGCTATGGGGTAGCAGTTTGTGAGGTAGCAGGTTATGACTATTTTTTTTTTACATATAATTCCTGTTTTTATTATTTTTAAGTTATCAGATAAAATACTTGCTGTGTTTCTGTTTTATTATGTATGTCTTTTGCTCTGCTTGTGAAGCACTTTTGTCAACATTTGTGTTGTTTTAAGTTGCTATACAAATAAACTTTGACCTTGACCTTGAAAAAGAGTCAAAGCTCATAAGCTGCTCCAGTAGTTCTCAATTCTGCTCCTATTTTACACTCTTGGTTAATGCTATTATGCTGTTTTTCTGATGTATTGTCATGTGTATGGTGGTTCCTAGAAATTCAGTATCATGCATATTGTGTCAAAGATACACACTAAGGTAATTTAACCAGGAAAATACACAGAATAACCACAATAACTCACAACATAGATGAGAACTGACAAAGGAATGAACAAAACAGGGAGTACTTAAACACAGAGAACTTAAATTGAATGTGAAAGTGACGTGATGTGTGGCCAAGTATGGTGACCCATACTCTGAATTTGTTCTCTGCATTTAACCCATCCAAGTACACACACACACACACACACACACACACACACAGACAGACACCATGAACACACACCCAGAGGTTCCGAACAGGAACTAAACTGAAATGAAACCCAGGAACAAGAACAAAACACAATAAACATAACATAACCCTGAAATTAGTCCCCCTGCCACCCAGCGCTTGAATGGATGAGGTGAAGATGGAGGCCAGACAGAACCGGGTGACAACTGGAGGTAGTCAGAACCAGGGCAGAACCAGAGCTGAAGGGATGTAGGACTGAGGTGCACATGGAGGCATAAAAGTCTTCAGAGAAACCAGGGTGACAATGGACCAAGGTGGAGCCAGAAGTATGAGGGAGCCTGTTGGAGCCTGAGTGATGGCAGACCATGGCTGAGCTGAGGGAGTAAATAGAGCCGACAGGGTGAGGTGGAGCAATGGGCCTAGATGCCCAGAGGTGAAGCCAGGGTTTCTGCTTCATAGTGCCGTGCTAGCAGTGAGAGGGTCTGAGGTAGAGCAGACGAGATGGAGGGAGTTGCGGTGTGGGCATAGCCAAGGAGCTGTGAGGCATCATTGGGGCAGGTGAGTTCTGAGAGGTAAAGATGCTTCACTGGCTCTAACTCTCTGATGGACCTGGCAATTGGTTCCAGCCTTGGAACGGATGCGGTGACCGGCTCTGGCTCTGGGGTGGACACTGTAGCTGGCTCTATCACCAGTGATGGAGGAGGCTCAAGCTTGTGGTACGCAGCAGGCACAGACTCAGGCTTTGGTTCCATGGTGAGTTTGGGCATCATCTCTGGGTCCATTGCAGGATCCTGGGCAACATATCTTGGTCCTCTCTGCTTTACCCAAACACCAAAGGGAAAAATGCACTTCCATAATGTACTTAAAGTGCTCTATTTTCACACACTAATTTTGTACTTAATACGCTAAAAAAAAAAATTATTAAGTACTTCTTAAGATAATCTTAAGAACAGTTAGATGTACACAAATATGCTATTTTGGGACACCATGAACATGAACTAAAATGTGCTTTTAACCCAGCAGGCACCAGACGTCTATGTAACGTCAGGTTGACGTTGGACGTGACGTCGGACAGACGTTGCATTTAGGTTGAAAATGAAAATCGGGTTGACGTCAATATTTGACGTCAATTTGACGTTGACTTAACGTTGGATTTTGGTTACACAACCTAAAAACAACAAAATATCAACATCAGCTGACGTCGGTATTGGACATCAATTTAACATTGACATTAGACGTTGAATTTACGTTGAATTTTGGTCACCCGACGTCGCAACCGAAATGTAACCAAATATCAACGTCTTATGACGTTGTGTGCCTGTTTTGTGCCTGCTGGGTAACATACTATCTCTGTATTGAAAAAAATAATAATAAATTAGATACCACTTGAACCCACTAGTGTATGAAAGATGGGTTCAAGTGTACTACAAGTGGCAACTAAATACATTTTTTAGTATCTTAAAAGTACATTTTAGTTCATATTCATGGTGTCCCAAAATAGCACAGTTCATAAGATTATTATAAAGGGGACATCAGATGCAAAACTTTTACATGGTGTTTGAACATAAATATGTGTTGGCAATGTGTGTACACAACCACCCTATAATGACAAAAATCCAGTGCTTTTTTTTTTTTTTAATCATATATAAGCTCTTTCTCAGATCAAGCTGTTCACAGATTCTTGGCAATGTGATGTAGTTTTGGCAGGCCCCTCCCACCATTCTTGACTGACACTGGTGTTTTACCTTAGACCCGCTCTGAGTGAGCTGTCATCAGTCCGCCATTGTTTCGATGCCGGAGCAAGTGTAGACAAGAATGTCTCCTGTTTTGTTGTTGGATGTAATATGCGGGGCCACTGCTGGCCAAATGTTTCACAGGACTATGAACATAGTTACCTGAAAGTGATGCACGGGCTTCATCTCAGGCTTTTTTGTTTTCTCTGCACCGGACTGCGCTGATGTCTTTTCCCTGATATAGCCTAGTTGTCCATTAATTATGATGACCATTTGTATTCAGCCGCAAACATGAGGTGAGAGCGAGCGCGGGCGCAGATGCGGGAATGGCGCGTCACGTGTGCTTATACTGCCTACTGCATTCATCATAAAATGCATTTTTTATAATTATAAAATATATATGTTCATGCTTATATTTTTGTTTATGTATATGTACATTTACATTTACATTTACATTTAATCATTTAGCAGACGCTTTTATCCAAAGCGACGTACAAATGAGAACAATAGAAGCAATCAGACCATCGAGAGTGCAGCAGTATACAAGCGCCATGACAAGTCTCAGTTAGTCTAGCACAGTACATGTAGCTAGGTTTTTTTTTTTTTTTTTTAAATGAATGGAATAGGAAAGTGTTAGTATTAGTTGGTCAGGTGCTGGCGAAAAAGATGTCTTTAGATGATTTTTGAAAATGGTTAAAGACTAAAGAAAGATTAAAGAAAGATGTTCGAACTGAGATCGGGAGGTCATTCCACCAGCTGGGCACAGTCCAGATATGGTAATATTAATATTACCATATACCATATGTATATGGTAATATTAATATAGAACGAAAGTTTTTTTTTTTTTTTTTTTTTTTTTTTTTTTTGAGCAACTGGGATGGTGCCCCCCCTGGGAGTTGGTGCCCTACGCAAACTGCGTACTCTGCGTATAGGGAGCGGCGGTACTTGTAATACTGAACATAGCAGTTGTCATTTACTCCTGACATCTGAGCCACTGAAGCTGCAGAGGATTACTTTTGTTTTTGAAGGTACTTTTGTTTTTGAAAAAGTAACCCCCCCCCCCCAAAATGTGTTTGTGTTTGCGCAAATCATTCGTGATCCAGCTTCACCTACGGAAGAAGTGAGTATACGTTTTTTGTTATCAATCTTTGCAAATCACCTTTCCTAATAATGTGCTAGGTAGCAAGTTCCACGAAGAATGCGCCTAAAGTTAACAGTCTCAGAGAACTGCTGCTCACCCCATGGAAGAGGGGGGCGGGGTGAGCAGAGCTCATTAGCATTTAAAAGGATATGCACCAAAACAGTACGCTGTGAACAGAGCTGTTTTTGACAAGGTAAAAAGGGTGTTGTTTTACACTACCATTGAGAATTTTTTACCAAAGTATGTTATAGACTTTTCATGAAGACCCTAAAGAATCATGCCAACAGGAAATGGGCATCTGATGTCCCCTTTGAGAAGTACTAAAAATAATTTTTAGTATATTAAGTACAAAATTAGTGTGTGAAAATAGAGCACTTTAAGTACATTATGGAAGTGCTTTTTTTTTCTCCTGGGCACTCTGGACTGGGACAATGTGTCTTTTCCGGAGGAGGCAGAGAGATGGCTTGCTGGAGGTGTCAAAGTCCGGGAAAGCTGGAGTTAAAAGTGAAGTCATCCTCAATGACCCCCACGGTGAGGGATAATCAGCACATCCACAAGATATAGTCAATGAACTCAATGAAGGGAAAATAATCCTTCCTCAACAGCAGCATCTGTCCAACAATGTCATTCATCCCACTCCAGAAGAGCCGTTTCAAAGTCTCATTGTCCCAGCATGCCTCATAGGAACTCCTCCACATAATCCTCCAGTGACCGGCTGTTGTGTCAAAAACAGTCCTTAAAATACTCGTTGTGTTGGGTAGGTTCTTCTGTCATATGTATGTGGTCAACAGAATATACATGATGCAGAATTTTGAACAAAGATACTTTAAGAGAATTTAGCCAAGAGAATACACACACAAAAAAAATAAAAATCACAGTAACTCACAACATAAACATGAACAAGGCTTTTATAGATAGAACTAATGAGAAACAGCTGTGGACAATTAGTGATGAAACCAGGCAGAGGATTAAGGGAAATGAAGTCCAAGACTGAGTGACAAAGGTATGGGATGGAGTGGTGATCTTGACAATAACCAAGGCAACAAACAAGGAGAATAAGAACTAAACTGAAATGAAACACAGGAAAAACAGAAGAACAAAAGTACAATGAAACAACATAATCTTGACACATGTACAAGTGAGACTGAGTAATTTTAACAAGTAGTTTTGACAATGGATATATGTAAATGGCTTGCTGTTCATGCTGCTGAGAAAATTAAGTTGCATAGTTGTGACCTGATCGACTCTGAGCCTTCCCAGCAGCCTCTCTACAGTCAAATTTTCACTCACACTGGTCAAAAATGTGAGTGGGAAAATCATAAAACAGGAAGTACTCTTTGTAAAGTCCACTCAAAGGTCAAAACATCATTATTCACATTACACAGCTGATTGGTTTCTTTTCACATCAGCAGCCAATAAACTTGCTATTCAATATTTAAATACTTGGATAGTGCTGCTGTAGCAGTTGCAGTGTGCTTCAGAAAGCATCTGAAATCAACATCTAAGATAATTGAACACTCTTAGTCCATTTCACTTTGCATATTTTATGGTCTGCCTTATTAATTCTTAAATGAGCAACCATAAGCAATCATTAAACTAAGTGTTATGTGTCAAGAATCCGTTCCATGGACTTCCATTTGCTCGCCACCAGAGGTCACTTTTCAATCATATTGACTCTCACACCACACAGACTGTTACACATCACCCTGGACTACATTTCCCATGTTCCATTGCACACATTGGACTCACCTGCTGTCAATTACACACACATAGCTGCTACCAATCAGACACTCTTTATAAGCTCTGGACTTCCTGGTTCAGATCGCCGAGTATTGTCTGCATTTATCTCTCTCCTAGTGATAGCACTCTACAGAGCCTTTTCCTCATCTTAGTTTCTAGTTCCTAGTCTCAGTCTAGTCTTGTTGTGTTTCCTGATTTCCTGGTTTCTGATTCTTGCCCACGTATCTTGGATTTAACACTTTTGCCTTGCTGTTTCGGACTGTGTTCGCTCCTCGTCTGGACTATTGTGCACGTTTACGGATTACCTCTCTTGTCAAGCCCTCTGGATGTTGTTCACCGATCGTAGACCCACGCTTGCTCTAGGATTATTCTTTGTCTTGCCTATGTTATACCTGTTTGCTGTTGTTCGACCCTGCCTGTGTTTTTGACCATGTTATTTAATAAAAGCTTGCACATGGATCCGCACGCCTCTCGTCTCATCGGCTCCATAACAGAATACTCGGCCTTTCAAGGATCCAGCAGCTTTTCCGAGGAGCATTGGCCAGGTATGGACACAGCAAGAATTTTGTTAGCCCTCATACAGGGTCCGCGATCACTAGAGAACTATATTCGCAAATTTAAAGCCATCGCAAACCATTCTGATCTACCAGACTGTCTTTTGATAGAGTTTTTTTGTGATGGCATTAATCAACCTCTATGATCTCAGCTTAGACGCGAGGGTCCGCATTTGTCACTCGCTCAGTTTATGGATTATGCTTTGATGACTGTTGGCTCTCTATTCACTGTGGGTGTCGCGGAGGAGGAATGCGATATTGAACGCGCCCGTGCCGATAATGGCGGCCGCGGTGTTTAGTCAATTGCTGGCTCTGGAACATTCAAGTGTATTGATCGCTACTCCGGTGATTAAGCCCGCTCCTGAATTGGCGGCCACACCGGAGCGCGCTCACATAATGTCGGCGACATCGGAGCCCATTCGCAAAATGGCGGCCACAATGATGCTCCGTTACGTCACAGCTGCCATTCATGAGTCAAGTCAAGTCAAGTCACAGCTGATCTTCCAGAGTCTCGTCATGTCTCAGCTGATCTTCCAGAGGCACGTCATGTCTCAGCTGATCTTCCAGAGTCTTGTCACGTCTCAGCTGATCTTCCAGAGTCTCGTCACATCTCAGCTGATCTTCCAGAGTCTTGTCACGTCACAACTGACCATCCAGAGTCTCGTCACATCTCAGCTGATCTTCCAGAGTCTCGTCACATCACAACTGATCATCCAGAGGCACGTCACGTCTCAGCTGATCTTCTAGAGTCTCGTCACATCTCAGCTGATCTTCAAGAGTCTCGTCACGTCTCAGCTGATCTTCCAGAGTCTCGTCACGTCACAACTGATCATCCAGAGGCCCATCACACCTCAGCCGATCGTCCAGAGTCTCGTCACGCCTCAGCCGATCGCCCAGAGTCTCATCACGTCCTGTCTTTTGCACCCAGATCTTCAAGGTCAGTCTTTCGGTATTCCAGTCGAGTATCTAGTGTGAGGGATGCACCGCTGGTGTCTGCATGCACAGCTGGTATTCCCAAACCCACTCACTCTAACCCTCCTGTTCCTGAACTGATTCCCTTGCCTGAAGTGCTTCCCATGATGGGGATCGCTTTATGTTGCATTTGGGCTGCGTACACCACCACTGAACTGCCCGAGGTGGCGGCGTCCACCGAAATGTCTCCAGAGGTGGTGGCTGAAGCTGCAGAACCTCTCGGGGTAGTGACGCACACTGCTGTGTTCTCCGAGGTGACGGCACCCACTGCAGCTTCTTCAGAGGTGGTGGCATATGCTGCAGAACCTCCTGGAGCGGCGGTGCTCATTTCAGTTCCTGGTGTGGTGGTAGCATCCAGCAATGAACTTTCAGCCTGTCATGTCATGATCAAGGAGAGGGTTACTGCTGTAGAACCTCCAGAGGTGGCGGCAACTGCTGCAGAACCTCCGGAGGTGTCACTGGTACCCACTCACCAGCTCTCGTCCTGTCCTGTCACGGCTATGGAGGCCATCTGTGAACTCTCGTCCTGCCCTGTCACAGCCATGGAGGCCGTCTGTGAACTCTCGTCCTGCCCTGTAACGGCTATGGAGGCCGTCTGTGAACTCTCGTCCTGCCCTGTAACGGCTATGGAGGCCATCTGTGAACTCTCGTACTGCCCTGCTACGGCTACAAGGGCCATTCAGCAACTCTCTTCTCTACCTGTCACTGCCGTGGAAACCTTAAATAAGCTTTTTGTATGCCCTGTTAACCCTGTCATGACCCCAGAGACCACAAACAAATTTCTTGTATGCCCTAGTCACCATATCATGCCCATAGAAGGTCACCCCTGAACT
The DNA here is from genome assembly GCA_039654775.1 of Spinibarbus caldwelli. Classification (NCBI taxonomy): domain Eukaryota; kingdom Metazoa; phylum Chordata; class Actinopteri; order Cypriniformes; family Cyprinidae; genus Spinibarbus; species Spinibarbus caldwelli. Next base: position 33,556,348 of record CM077242.1, read on the forward strand.
CTTAACCCTGTCAGTCATAGCCCAAAAGTCTGCTTTGGAACTTTCAATCCTGCCTCTCATGAACCCCGGTATGAAACAACCACTCAATGTCTGCCCCGTTAACCCTGTCACTGACAATACAATCACTCATGAACTTTCTGTCGGTCCTGTTTTAGTCATTGAGTCTATTGTTTTATCATCCACATTTCCAACTTCTATAAATAAGTCTAATTATGAAATGTCTACTCCAGCCTCTGTCAATGCCCTTGATTGTGAACTGCCAGTCCTACTCTAACCAATGCATTGAATTATGAACTGCCTGCCCGTTCAGATAAACTATTTATGTTCCCTGCGTTGGCTCTTGGGTCAAAAATGCTCTGTCTGTCTCGTGTGTCTCAGTGTTCCCTAGGTCCCAGTCTCTGCCATGGTCTACAGTTCCTTCTGCTCTGGTCTGGTTGTCTTCTGCTCCGGTCAGGTGGTCTTCTGCTCTGTCTGCTCTGCCGTGGAGATCTTCTGCTCTGCCCTGGTGGGCTCCAGTTTCGTCTGCTCTGCCCTGGTGGGTTCCAGTTTCGTCTGCTCCACCCTGGTGGGCTCCTGTTCCTTCTGCTCTGCCCTGGTGGGCTCCAGTTTCGTCTGCTCCGCCCTGGTGGGCTCCGGTTTCGTCTGCGCCACCCTGGTGGGCTCCTGTTCCGTCTGTTCCACCCTGGTGGGCTCCAGTTTTGTCTACTCCGCCCTGGTGGGCTCCTGTTCCGTCTGCTCCGCCCTGGTGGGCTCCAGTTTCGTCTGCTCTGCCCTGGTGGGCTTCTGCTCTGTCGGCTCTGCCTCAGTTCCCAGTCTTTCCACTTCCACATGGACCTGACCCTCCGTCCCTCCCCCTGTTCCGCCTCCGCTCCACCACCCTCCTGGATTGTGTCGAGTTGGGAGCATCTGGAAGCCGCTCCTTTGGGGGGAGGGGCTCTGTCACGAATCCGGTCCATGGACTTTCATTCGCTCGCCACCAGAGGTCACTTCTTCCATCATATTTACTCTCACATCACACAGACTGTTACACATCACCCTGGACTACATTTCCCATGTTCCATTGCACACATTGGACTCACCTGCTGTCAATTACACACACATAGCTGCTACCAATCAGACATACTTTATAAGCTCTGAACTTCCTGGTTCAGATCACCAAGTATTGTCTGCATTTATCTCTCTCCTAGTGATAGCACTCTATGGAGCCTTTTCCCCATCTTAGTTTTAGTTTCTAGTTCCTAGTCTCAGTCTAGTCTTGTGTTTCCTGATTTCCTGGTTTCTGATTCTTGCCCACGTATCTTGGATTTACCCCCTTTGCCTTGCTGTTTCGGACTGTGTTCGCTCCTCGTCTGGACTATTGCTCACGTTTACAGATTACCTCTCTTGTCAAGCCCTCTGGATATTGTTCACCGATCGCAGACTCACGCTTGCTCTAGGATTATTCTTTGTCTTGCCTATGTTATACCTGTTTGCTGTTGTTCGACCCTGCCTGTGTTTTTGACCATGTTATTTAATAAAAGCTTGCAAATGGATCCGCACGCCTCTCGTCTCATCGGCTCCATAACATTATGTTTAACAATCTTGCATTTGTATGCAGGAGCGAAATACTAAGCATGTAAGCAGTAGCATCTTCGCAACTGTGTTTGTACAGCTGCAGCAATAAGCAGTCTTGCATATGTAATTGTGAGGACACGCTGACAAGTTATGGACATGAGAACAGTGTAACAGCCCATAGTTCTGTTACTATGGAATATAGTAGTTTGTAGTTCTACTTCCATTCACTAGGGGCTCTAAGCTGCTCTCCTCCTCTAACTTAAAGTCATGTGAAGTAGTAGAAGAAGATAAGTTGTTTTTTTTTTTGTTGTTTTTTTTTTTTGGATCATGAGTCATCAGAATAGTACAAGCAGAATAGTACACAAGCTTCAGTCTGGATCCAGAACACGTGAGAAGAGATGATGCCAACCCCTCAGAGGACCTCAGATGATGCCAACCCTGAAATAACATACAGAACTACCAAATCTTGCTATAAGTTTGATTTCAACATATAATAATTGCTGTTAATAGTGTTCATCTTCTGTTTGATTATGTCTTTAATTGATTTTCCATACATTTCTGCCATATGTACATTAACTGACATAGTCACCAATGATAAGCTACAACAAAATATATTGTAGAAACTTAATTTTCTGTACAGCGCTTTGCAATAATTTGTTTCATGAAAAGCGCTATACAAATAAACTTGAATTGAAAAATTGAATTGAATACGCACTGCCGGATTTTTGTAACCATGTATAAATTGTATGCACTTTTTTTTTATTATAAGGCAAGGTTCAAAAAGAAATGATTGATTTAGTCAGTGTGGAAGAACTTGACTGGTGTGCAGAAAGCCAAGTCCTAATCCAAGCTGAACACCTCTGGTGTGACTTTAAATGCAGTTCTTGAGCCAAAAACTCTTTACCAAACACCAATGACTTGTACATACAATATATGGACAAACGTATTGGGACACCCCCTTCTTTAAAACAGAAAAAGGCACTTCCAAAACTGTGGCAACAAAGATGGAAACATAATTCATGTATTTAAAAAATTGTATTTCCATCTCTGTTGCAACAGTTTTGGAAGTGTCTAAAATGACTGTACCCATATGTACAAGTCATTGGTGTTTGGTGATGAGTTTTTGGCTTAAGATCTGCATTTAAAGTCACACCAGAGGTGTTCATCTTGGATTAGGACTTGGCTTTCTGCAGACCAGTCAAGTTCTTCCACACTGACTAAATCAATCATTTCTTTTTGAACCTTGCCTTATACACAGAGGCATTGTCATGTTAGAACAGAAAAGGGTCCTGTCCAAACTGTTTTGTTTTAAAATTAGAAGCACACAATTCCCTAGAATATCATTATATGCTTAAACATTAAGATTTGTACTCATGGAAATTACTAAAGTAGTCAAACCTGTTCATTAGAAGGGGGTGACACAGTACTTTTGGCAATATATTGTATCTCAGAGTAAACTCAATAAATTATATATGAATAAATTGTACTTAAGTATACTATTTTTTTCACTAGGGTTGTGTTGGATTTTATCCAATAATTGTAAACTGCCGTTCATGCTCCACCTGCTGGATGATTTCTTAGTAATCTTGTGACACTGCCACATAAGGGACATGTTTTAACTGCTCTGCATGTAGCAGTATATTCGTGTATCAGAGTTTTAAAGGTTTTTGCATCATCAGACATCTTACCTGGTCATGTGTAATGGGTAATTTCTTCATGTGAGCAGTGCACATACCAGGGTTAGACAATAAAATTGCTGACTCATTATCTCGATTCAATTTCCAGGAACCCTACTGAAAAAATAGTATACTTAAGTACAATTTATTGGTATGTACTTTAGTATAACTAAATATATTTGTGGCACACTATAAATTGGTATACTTAAGGTCTGCTGAAATGGAACAACTAATTTTGTACTAAATGCATTTTAGTTGTGCAAAAGCAGTGCTGAAGTTCAACTAAAGTTGTATTAAATATACTTGTTTGTGCTAAAGTGTAACTATTCCAAGTACTCTTTAGTACACTTTAAATTTCCACTCTTTTATTTAAATGCAGAATTCCTTCAGCATAAACTTCAAATGTATTTTGGTGACATTACAATTGCAATTCAATTACACTGTAAGAGTAACAATAACAATACTGTGTAACTAATAACAAACTGAGGTCATACTATCCCTTACTTTTAGTGACTTTAAAATGCATTGCAATGGCATTCCAAGTAAACTTGAGGTGTGCTAATGGCACAATTATTGTGTGCTTCGAATGCAATAAATTAAAGATTATAAATAATGGCACATCTTAAGAAACTGCCTTTTACTAACATCCCCAGCACACCAGTCAACTCAATTATCCAGAGAATATCAGTGGATCACTGGACACAGACATGTGAACATAGGCTGAAGGAAACACCACAGACTGGATTCGAACCCGGGTCACTGCCACACATGTGCACTCGCTTTACCAGATGCACCACCAAAGCAGACATGCACTGTGATAAACTGCAGCTACTTTGTAATCTTTCTATACTGTTACAAATACCGCTATAAGTAAACAGTTTTTTCCATCAATGACAGCACAAATTATATGGACTAAAAGACTGCATATCACAGAAAAGTCTTAATATAGGCGCAGTAAGCGGTGCATGGAAATAAACTTGAAATGGCCTGTATAGAACACAAAAGAGCATTAAACCTGAAGCTGTTAAACTCAGCGGACACAACATTACATATCATCTGCAGAATATTTTGCTTCCCTTTTAACTGACATGATCTATTCTGTACATTAACGCTGCAGGAAACAGTTGGATAAACCGGCATAACATTAGTTTTATTCTTGTACATGCACTAAAACACAGACAATTCCGTTAGTTGGTGGGAGAATGTGAACGTTCTGCTTATGTTTCGGTGCATGCAGAAGGAATAAAACCATCCGTAACATCTCTGCCTGTTGTCTCTGCACGGTTCAACTCTCAATGCACTGCACAAATGTTAATGTAAAATGCAATGAAATGTTTTGGGTGTTTGACGGTCTCGCAGTACACTGCGTATTTACATGGGACGTACGAATTGAAATTATTTTAATACATTTTGTTATTTTTCATGTAGTTAACGTCTCTGAATTTATTTGACATTTTAACTTTTTGTGTAGTTTTGAGGGCTGGTCAGGATAATTTTAATAATTAGTTTCATAATTCATAATATTTTGACATTACCAATATTTTGACGTTGTCATTGTCCGTATGGGATATTAAAGAACCATTAATGGGAAAAAAGTGTGTTGGTACAGTTGCATTGGAGTGTATTGGGAATATACTAAAGTAATACATCTTCTGATCAAGTTCGTGAATTTATTTCACCATTTCAAATCCATGACTATGTTGTTTACATATCTTTACTTTTGTAACTACATTCTATATGTGACCATGGACCACAAAACCAGTAATAAGGGTAAATTTTTTGAAATTGAGCTTTATGAATAAATAAGCTTTCCATTGATGTGTGGTTGGTTTGTTAGGATAGGACAATATTTGGCCAAGATACAACTATTTGAAAATCTGGAATCTGAGGGTGCAAAAAACTCAAAATATTGAGAAAATCGCCTTTAAAGTTGTCCAAATGAAGTCCTTAGCAATGCATATTACTAATCAAAATTAAGTTTATATATTCACGGTAGGAAATTTACAAAATATCTTCATGGAACATGATCTTTACTTACTATCCTAATTATTTTTAGCATAACAGGAAAATCGATAATTTTGACCCATACAATGTATTTTTGGCTCTTGCAAATATACCCGTGCTACTTAAGACTGGTTTTTTTTTGGTCCAGGGTCACATATATATGTAAAGCTGCTTTGCAACCATGAAAAATTATGAAAAGCACTATTTGAAGTGTGGTTAAATTATTGAAAAGATAAAGTTCATAACTATACAAAGTACTGAATCATTGTGAATTATTATTATAATTATTTGCAACTCAAAACATTTATTTTTATCTATACTATTTTTATACTCAAGTAGAACTCAAATACAACGTATTGTATTGTACATTTAATCATAATAGGTCAACAGAGGATTCAACTTAAATAAATTACTGAAGTATTATTTCTATATTTAACAAATGAAATTGTTTTATTTGCAAATCCCCCATAGTTACATTTGTGCTGTAGGCAAGTTGTGTTTGGAAAGCAGAAACATACTGGATGTTTCAATTCATACCTCACATTTTCTTTACTCATGTAACCGTGGTTCCCCGAGAGGGAACGAGACAATGCGTCCTGGTGGACACTTTGGGGAATGCTGTCAGCATGACCGGTGTCTGAAGCATGTGTAAAACAACTCCAATCCTATTGGTCCACGTGGCCCGTGACGTCATAGGCGGGTACCCGAAAGTATAAAAGGGCACCTGCTGAATATGTCACCAACTCAGTTGTCTGTGGAGACGTAAACAGGCAGGCCCAAGGCATGGCAAGGGGACGCAGCGTCTCGTTCCCTCTCGGGGAACCATGGTTACATAAGTAACCCGAGACATTCCTCTTCTAGGGAACTCAATGCTGTATCCTGGTGAACACTTTGGGGAACAACATCCAATCACGCCATGCCGAGGCGCATGCCTGTCCACCTGGTGAGAGAGCACCAAGGAGGTGACAGACATGCACCAAACCTTTCCTCAGAAAGGGGCCAAGCCACTGACGCCTCGGGCCGCTCACATAACTTGGTAAAATGAGGGAGCCCGTTACCAGATAAGGTTGAACACCCTAACCAAGCTAACAACACAGCCATCCTCAGATAGCTATGCTATGTGAGCAATAGTAGCCAGATACATAAGACCACTGAGAGGCTGGAAGCCTAAAGGAGTTCTCAAGATTGCTACCAACAATCCCAGCTAGGACACAGCTATCCGCAGATAGCTATATCCAAAGACTCTTATGAAAAAGGACCTTCCTAAAGAGCTGCCCAGACCAAGGGAATGGCTCTCTACATAAAACCCCACAGGGGAGATAGCACTGTCTAAGCCATGGCTCAGGGAGACCACTACTTAAAACCCCCAAGAAGGGGAGCTGTCCCTAAGCTAGCACATAGATATTGTGACGAGCATCCCGATATCTCATCAGCGTCGCCCTGGAAACGGAGGCAGAACACCTGCACTTCCTCATTAATGGCTGATCGGTCCCAGCTGCAGCTCGTCAGCCGGTGGCATTATACGCCCAGCAGATCTCGCCACTGTTGAGTTCGACCTCCAGAAAGACTGCAGCTAATCACTCTATATCTCATCTCTTTGCACCTATAGACAGCAGCGTGTGACCGAACAGCCTACACAGAGCACGAGCACGGGCACCCTGCACAAGGACCGAGGAAGAGACAGACTGCACCAGCGCACCTGTTTGTTATCTTCTTTTGTTTTCTGAGTCAATAAATCCACCCTCCGGGGAATTTATTTGAACGGTCCTTGTCGTGTGATTCTTCACACCGTGACAAGTTGGTGGAGAATGCGGGCACATCAGTGAAGAATCACTGACAAGAAACATCACATTCTTTCACCCCCCCTCTCCTCTGTCACAGGTGTGCGCTCCTCCCTTTCCCCGATATGGATGAACTCCTAAAGCATCTCACCGAGGTCAGCATCCGCCAGCAACAGATAGTGGAACACCTGGCCACCCGGCAAGGACAGACCGAGCAGGAGCTCGCAGCTCTCCATGCCGCCGCAGCCGCCCCACGCCTTCCGCTACCAGATGCCCGGGCACAAGCAACAAAGCTGCTCCCAAAAATGACCCCTCGTGATGACGTGGAAGCATTCTTGCAGGTGTTCGAGAATACAGCGACCTCGGAAGGGTGGTCTCAGGGTGCAACTCAAAACAAACCGTAAACGGGTGCCCACAAAGCGGCATCATCAACGCCCTGTCCTTCTGGCCTCGGATAGCGGGAGAAATGGTGAGTCCCCCTCTCAAAATCCTAATCTTTTCTTTGATGTGTTCTAGCAGGTGATGGGAGGGGGCTCATTTGGCCGGGAACAACGGGAGGATAACCGGCTGAAGCATTGTTGGGCCCAGGTTCGGATCCTGGATGGAAAAGAAGTTCACCCATCATCGAGGTGCCCTTTGAGCGCATCGGGATGGACCTTGTAGGGCCATTGCCTAAGTCTGCCCGGGGACATGAACACATCCTGGTGATCGTCGACTACGCCACCCGGTACCCAGAGGCGATCCCCCTGCGGAAGGCCACAGCAAAAGCCATCGCTCAGGAGCTCTTCCTGCTGTCCAGCCAAGTCGGCATCCCAGCAGAGATCCTGACCAATCAGGGAACCCCCTTCATGTCCCGGCTAATGGCTGACCTCTGCCGGCTGCTGAAGGTGAAGGAGTTGAGGACCACGGTCTACCACCCCCAAGCGGACGGGCTGGTGGAACCTTTTAACCAGACTCTGAAGCAGATGTTACGACGGGTGGTGGCTGAAGACAAGCGTGACTGGGACCTCATGATCCCCTACATCCTCTTCGGCATCTGTGAGGTCCCCCAAGCCTCAACTGGCTTCACCCCATTTGAGCTCCTCTTTGGTCGACAACCACGGGGCCTCCTGGATGTGGCGAAGGAAGCCTGGGAGTAGCAGCCGGCAGCCCATCGTTCGGTCATCAAGCACGTAAGGGAGATGAGGGAAACGGATAGACCGCGTCATGCCATTAGTCCGGGAACACCTGAGCAAAGCACAACAGGCTCAACAGCACCACTACAATCGGGCGGCCCAGCCACAGGAATTCCAGCCCGGCGATCGAGTCATGGTCCTAGTCCCCACAGCGGCATGCAAATTCCTAGCTACCTGGCAAGGGCCGTACACGGTGCTGGAAAAGATCAGGCCGGTGACTTATCGAATCCGCCAAACCCGGCCGGCGAAGAATAAAGCAGTTGTACCACGTCAACTTGCTGAAAAAGTGGGTTTGGACTAGGGACCAGCTCATCGCCCTCACCTGCACAGAACCCGTGGTTGTAGACACCAATCCCCACCTTTCGGCCACCCAGAAGGGAGAGCTGCAGCACCTGATCGGTCATTTCTCTGATGTGTTCTCCCCTCTTCCCGGGCAGACCAACATCATCTAGCATGATATCCAGACTCCTCCCGGAGTCATCGTCAGGCAACGGCCCTATCGTGTCCCTGATACTCATCGGCGAGCTATCGAGGAGGAAATACAACAGATGCTGAAGTTAGGGGTGATCGAGCCTTCACGCAGCCCATGGTCCAGTCCGATCGTCCTGGTCCCGAAACCGGATGGCACCCTCCGTTTCTCCAACAACTATCGCCGCCTGAATGAAGTCTCCCAGTTTGACGGCTACCCCATGCCGCGAGTGGACGAACTTCTAGATCGGTTGGGAAGGGCCCAGTACATCTCAACGCTGGACCTCACAAAAGGTTATTGGCAGGTACCCCTTTCAGAAAGTGCCAAACCTAAAACTGCTTTTTCCACCCCTAGTGGCCACTGGCAGTACCGGACCCTTCCCTTCGGCCTCCACGGGGCACCCGCCACGTTCCAGCGTATGACGGACATCCTCTTACGGCCCCACCAGGCATATGCTGCGGCCTACCTGGATGACGTGATGGTCCATTCCATATCTTGGGAGGATCATCTGGAGAGATTGCGGAGGGTGCTTTCCGAGCTCCGGAGGGCTGGACTCACCGCCAACCCCCACAAGTGCCATCTTGCACTCTCAGAGGCAAAGTACCTGGGGTTCCAAATGGGCCGGAGACTGATTCGCCCACAGGAGAAAAAGGTGGAAGCCATACGCTCCGCGCCGAGACCGACGACGAAGACCCAGGTACGAGCCTTCTTGGGTTTGGCGGGGTATTATCGCTGTTTCATCCCTAACTTCTCCTCCTTAGCCGCCTCCCTGACAGATCTGACCAGGAAGGGGTAGCCGGAGAAGATACAGTGGTCATCAGCAACAGAGGAGGCCTTCCAAAGGATCAAGGAGGCTCTCACTTCCGAGCCCGTCCTCCGAATCCCAGATTTTAGCTGTCCCTTCCTGCTGCAGACGGATGCCTCCGACACGGGACTGGGAGCCGTCCTGTCACAGGTTCAAGAAGGGGAGGAGCATCCCGTCCTGTATATCAGCAGGAAGCTGACCCCAGCTGAGAGAAACTACGCCACCGTGGAATAGGAAGCCCTGGCCATCAAGTGGATAGTCCTGGAGCTGCGCTACTATCTCCTCGGCCGGAAGTTCACCCTGGTCACCGACCACGCGCCCCTCCAGTGGATGGCCCGCGCCAAAGACACCAATGCCAGGGTGATGAGCGTCCCGATATCTCATCAGCGTTGCCCTGGAAATGGAGGCAGAACACCTGCACTTCCTCATTACCGGCTGATCGGTCCCAGCTGCAGCTCGTCAGCCGGCGGCATTATAAGCCCAGCAGATCTCGCCACTGTTGAGTTTGACCTCCAGAAAGACTACAGCTAACCACTCTCTCTCTCATCCCCATTGCACCTATAGACAGCAGCGTGTGACCGAACAGCCTACACAGAGCACGAGCACGGGCACCCTGCACAAGGACCGAGGAAGAGACAGACTGCACCAGCGCACCTTTACAGCTGTTTGTTATCTTCTTTTGTTTTTTGAGTCAATAAATCCACCCTCCGGGGCATTTATTGGAACGGTCCTTGTCGTGTGATTCTTCACCCCGTGACAATATCCTCAGATAGCCATGTACCTAGGAAGGCTTCAATCTTGGTAGGGGAACTCTTAGAATGGAGGTCTCAGCATAACAACTCTCTAAAGCGAGAGGAGACCTAGCTACACTCAACGTCAGAGGCAGTTAGTGAGGCTCAAAGAAAGAGCCTACAAACTTAAAATATTACTGCCAAGAACAGAGCTCTGAAGAGTAGAGGCTTAAGCAAGATGACTCTCTTTACAAGAGGAAGCCTAACAACACTCAACCCTAGATGAGAAGCTCTTAAGAGTGGAGGTCTCACCATGACGACTCTCTAGAACAAGAGGAGATCTGACTACACTCAGCACTAGAGACAGTTAGCGAGGCTCACAATAGAGCCTACGTACTAATAGTACTGCCTAAGTGGAGCTCTGGAGAGAGTAGGCTTCAGCAGAATGACTCTCTTAAATGTGAGGATGCCCTGTTCAGAAGTATCGCCAGAGATACATAAGTGGAGTGGGGCCCAAGGTGAACTGGGGCCAGAACCATCTCAGAGAATGGGAACGAAGTTGAGTGCGTAACCCATACCATACAGGATTTTAGAAAAGTGCGCAGGGTCCCTAGCGTGCACACTTACCACAATGTGGATTTTAGAAAGCTTACAGAAGCTAGCATGTACGCTTACCATAAACATGGATTTTAGGAATAGTAGAACAGGAGGAGACCGACTGAAACTACCCAGACCACAAGAGTGGGCAATTTACTTACAACCCTAGCAGGGGAAATAGCGCTATCTAGGCGAGGGCTCAGGGAGACCGCTACTTAAGACCCTAGGAAGGGGAGCAGTCACTGAGCTAGCACATAGATATCCTCAGATAGCTATGTGTGTAGGAAGGGCTACCAGAGGTGGAACCGACTGAAACTACCCAGACCACGGAGAGTGGGTTGTCGACCCAGAGAGGGGAGACAGCACTGTCTAGGTAAGGGCTCAAGGAAACTGCTACTTAAAAACCCTAAGCAGGGGAGCAATCACTGAGCAAAGCACATATCTATCCTCAGATAGCTATGCTTCCAGGAAAGGGCAAGTTAACACACACAGCTAGCCTCAGAAAGTTGTATACAAGTAAGCCCGTCCTGCCATGGCAATGGCTGAAATATAACCACTTAAGGAGGTCCCCAATCCGTGTCAGTCCCACAGTAGGCTAGCGAGTCACCAATATATTGACCAGAGACTCACAATAAGAAGATCCAGACCATAGTAATGATTCGCTAAGGAGTGAACACATAAAACCCATTAGTCCAGATCAAAGACTGATGCAAGCAACAGCCATAACACTAGGTGGCTGGACACAGCTATCCTCAGATAGCCTTTCCCTCAGATAAGGCTGAAGTTTTCCCAGGCCATGAAGTGGGCCATCTACTTAAAACCCGAACAGGGGAGACAGCACGGTCTAGGCAAAGGCTCAAGGAGACCACTACTTAAAGACCCCACAAGGGGGAGCAGTCTCCGAGCTGAAACAAAGCTATCCTCAGACAGCAGATTCCAAACAAGACTTCAGCGCTTACCTGAGAGAGTTTGTGCCCAAGGGGAACCAAACCCAGTCATAAATGCCTGGCTAGAACATAGCTGTCCTCGCACTGCTTTATTCCAAAGCAAAACAGCCCGAGCTGGAGCATAATCATCCGCAGATGGTTATACTCTGAGCAGAGACTGTTCACTTGTCACCTGGCTAAACACAGGAAGGAACATTCCCTGTAACCACTCTAGGCTACTGAAGCACCCTGTGAGAGAAAGCTAACAGCTTCATTCCACAGAGCATTCAGTATATCCATGCGCAGCGAGGCTCTCCACACACAATAACATGCATAATAGAGAGGCACGGCTGAGCTGAATATAGCTCCGCCTGCGATCTCACACGCCCTGCTAAAAACGACTCGGTGCTCACACTTCATCGTTATAGCAACGCGAGCAATATCCGCGGCATCAGGCAACCCAAAAGTAAAGGGTATGCGGACATCGCAGATCAAAGAAATCACCACGAGCTGAGATAAACCGAGCCGCGGCAAAGGCCCGAGACGTGAACGCTTTGCCTCGCATCCCTCGGGAATAGGAACAAATGCGAGCTGAACGAGACAAAGACGAAAAGGTTAGAATATGCTCTCAAGTGTTAGAATCCCAACACAGAGGCACATATTCCTCAAAGTGCTGTTCGACTCACCAGGATGATATTTCACACACGTTCAACAGACAGACGTCTCCGAAGACAACAAAAAGTTGGTGACGTATTCAGCAGGTGCACTTTTATACTTTCGGGTACCCGCCTATGACATCATGGGCCACGTGGACCAATAGGATTGGAGTTGTTTTACACATGCTTCAGACACCAGTCATGCTGGCAGCATTCCCCAAAGTGTCCACCAGGACGCAGCCTTGAGTTCCCTAGAAGGGGAACCTATGATTCTGCCTGGTCTCACTATTCTTCATTCTGTTTTGCACATGCAGTTTCTGCTGTTCCAGTTAACATTTCTACAGTATGTGTCTTCTTCGTCCATTGTTTTGAATACAAAACATTGCAGCCTTCATCCATTAAAGCACTAGTATCAGGAATTCAATTTCATCTAAGATGCTTAGTATCCGAGACACAGAGCCTTCTCAGAAATCCTTCCATCTGAATGGTCTGAAAAGGAAAGTCCAACCATTAATGATAAACGTTTACCTTTCACACTCACTATAGTCCATCTTATGGTTTCTCAGCTGCACACACGTTTTGTCAGCCCATATACTAATACACTCCTGGAAGCGATATTTCTTTCAGCTTTTTATGGTTTCATGAGTTGTGGGGAATTTACTACACATTATAAAAACTTTAACCCTTCACTAGACCTCTCTGATCTGGCTGATCTCTCACTAAAATCTAACTATTTCAAATTTCAACTTAAACATTCAAAGTCAGATAAAGAAAGGAAAGGTGTGTTTGTAACCATATCTCATACTAATTCTGAATTTTGTCCTCTCTCTTCCATGATCTGATAACTGAAATACCGTTCTCATTCAAATTCCAACGAGCCACTGTTTGCCACAGAGGATGAGAACATCATGACAAGATGCTAGTTCTTACATCACCTCCGTCTCCTTTAGTGTTGTCAAAAGTACTGACCGCGATACCATTCGGTACTGAAATTTAAAAAAATGTCCATTTCCTGATAAGATTTGAGTGCTGTTGAGCAGATTCTTAAATCTTGCCCCGCAAGATAGAATATGCCTATATTCTATACGTATATTTTATGTACTCATTCATTTTGACATCTCACTTCTGTTTCACAGAACTATTTTGCTCTTAATAACTTGGGTTACAAAATCATAACAGCAAAACATATTTTTGGTTATTAACTATTAAATGCTTCATTATGGAGAACTTGAGCAGAGTTCTCCACATGAAAGTCTCACAACTGGGAGATCCATAGAATAATTATATTTAAATTTAAAAAAATATATTCCCCGTGTTTTTTCTTTTCTTTTTTCTTTAATTTTTTTGAGTAGGTCTAGGTATTATTGTTGAAAACTACATTTTCTATGATGTAACATTTACGTGTTAGCAAATATTTGAATCTTTATTTCAGAAATTGAGAAAAATATCACAATCTGTTTATTTAATTATTTTAAAAAAATGAATACAAAGTAACAAATGGAAAAATAAAAATCACCTTTAAAATACACGTGTACAAGCATTCTTCCTGCTGTTAAAAAAAAAAAAAAAAGATACAGTCAAACATGTCTCACATAGAAAATAGTACTCCATTGTTCTGGTTACAGCTGGTATTAAAATCCATCTTGGGTGATCTGATCACAAGTGATCAGCATTGTGATGAATTCTACATGCAACAATCTCACAACCAAGAACCTATGATCCCCCGATAAAAACCCAGTAGCCTCGTAGCTGTTTAGTTCCCTTGTCTTCAGTCCCGCTCCTGCAGATTAACCTTCCTTTATGTCTACCCCCACATGACCTTTGTGCATTGTTTTAGCACACAGTTATGTTTATTTTAGTAATATTAGTAAATCTTTAGATTTAATTATTTCTATTAAAGTATTACTAGATAGTATTATTTAGCAGAGATTAAGTTTAGGGATTTCTGAAATAATAAAGACTTCCAGTTTGATAATCGGTTTAGAAATAAACTCAAACATCACACATTCATCTCACAGATGTCTCTTTTATATGAGAGTTTTCATCTAGAAGATGTAGATTGTTTACAATATTTGCAATGCGTCTAAAACATTTCATGTCAGAAGTTTAGAAAGTGTTAATGATTTTTGTTAATGAAGATGTTTATCACATTTTGTACATAACAGATGTTTTCCAGATGAGGCACTCTTCAACAGAAATTTTGGAGATGTGCTTATGCCTGCATTGTAAAGAATATTTATTACAAAAAGGACTGCCATAAAGTATTATATAGACAGCACATATACGTCTGCAAGATGTCTGTTGAAGATCTCTTGATCTGGAAAGCATCTGCTGTCTACAAACGTCTGACAGACCTCTTTCAGATGTCAGTTTTGCATACATTCTAAATCATAAACATCTTAAAGACATATATTTGTCTATTTGACATCTAAAAGGAAACGTCCTGTAGACATACTGCAGATGAGCAAACACTCTAAAAATACGTCTTGCAGATGTAAATGCAGACGTCAAACAGACTTCTCTGAGATAACCATCACTGACAAAAGTATTAATGCACAGTTACAATAAAATAATAAATCTAGCTCAAAGATAAGTTTACATGTAATAAATGTCCCTACGCTCTGAATGCTGCTTTTATTTTAGGTTTCAGTACAAAACACTGGTATTATTGGTAACAGAAAACAGACTCTACAATTGTACTGCTGCATTTTGTTACCATATCATATACTGTATACATGCTATTTTAAAGATCACAGTTGATTATTACTGAAATATTCGAATTTGCTGCCACAGATGTGCTGTCAGCTCCTCTTCACGTACACAAAGGAGGATGATCTGGGTTCATTCACTCTGCTGATGGCAGATTCCGCATTACAACAACAGCCTGCGGAGACGAGGAAATCATCCATGAACTTTCTGCCTTCACTTTTACAAATGAGGAAAATCTACAGTCAACCCGTCATGATCACAAAATAAATCCAACAGGGTGATCAGGGATGCATTATCTTACTTGTTACATGAATTCTTACTAAATAAACAAAGAAATCATGATATATTGATTTGACTTAAAATGATTTTGTTAGCTTACTTGTAGAAACCAAGGAGAGACAGAACATGAGCACAACTATGTAGGAAACAAAGGTTTCCCCAGACATATTTAAGTCATGAATGGTATGATTCAAGCATTCTGGAGTCATATATTATGTTATAAATTAAATGAATGTTGGTATACACTCTACATTTAACATGTAACATAATCTTTGAATGAACTTTTAAATGTTAAATGCACAATATTGTTAATTTCTTTCATTTTTGTTATTTGAATTTAGCATGATTTCCTTTTTCTCCAGTTATAATAACCAAATCAGAAAAGACCCACAGCTCAGCCGAGAGTCTCTGGTGCTTTCACAAGAGGAAGGTTGTGTGCGGTGAGATTACTTGAGTCCTGCTGGATCGCAGTGCTGCCCGGGCGAAGAACGTCATGATTACAAGCAGAACGCCTCCTATCAAGCTGTGACAGAAGAACACTAGCTCCATGTATTTCATGGACATCTGTGAAAACGAAATGAGAGTTTCTGTTTGTATAGGCAAATATTTTTAATCTATCACACCTACACATGCATAATCTCTCAAATACACTCCTCTATCACCCTCATATCTTAATTTATATTCCTCATAACCATGTTTTTCATTTAATAATAAGAATAAAAACCCTCACATAATGTTGTTCAGCATAAAGTTCCTCCTCCTCTGTGTGATTCTCATACATATAACTCCCGAACACGTGATAGATTCCAGCAACAGCTCTGGAGAAGTCCACCAAAGCAGACAGCACTCCAATGACTGAGATGATACTCAGAGCAAGGCTGGCTGTGATCTGTGGGTAATCAAATCAAGACACAAACATATAAACAAAATATCAAACACATTTAAACATTCTATAGAGAAAATGTTGTAGTTAGGAATCAAGAATTCTCTAAATTATGCACAAGTATCTCACACAGAGTGAAACACAATGGCTAAACAGACACTTACCATCTTTTTGGAGGGGTTGCGTTCAGACAGTATATACAGAAGGCCACAGATAAAGAACTGCAAAAACAAGACATTTAGTATACATTTACTAAAAATAATGAAAATAAAATTTTACAGTATCCATCAGATGAGGCATGTTATATGACCATTCTATTTGCATTTACAGTCGCTGTCAGGGCTATTTTTCTAGTGGAAGGATGGCATTTAATGATTTAAATTGAATAAAGTAACATATATTTTGCTTTTATTAAATGTATTGCGTGGTAACTGTTTTATAAAAGCAGTGAATTTAGAACAGCTGAGGGGCGTTGTTAGGCACTTCACAGCATTAGCTAAATTCACTGTAAATCACAGCTTCATGGGGCCTATTGTTTTAACTGGACTGCCAGTCTGAACAAGGCTTGAGTGTGTCAGATAAAAGAGACAAAATGTGCAAAGCCATATAGGTCCCAAGGACCAGCACTGAAAACCACTTATCTATAGAACATGCTGTGCTGAGTGAGATAATTAACTTACTAGGAAAGCAGTTCAGTTTACTGGTATTCAGTGACAGCAGCTCAAGTAAGGCAATACTGGTTTGAATAAATTCTTCCTGCATTTTTTTTTTTTTTTTATTGCCATGTATCGCCTTGCAGTGTTTTGTTTTGTTGTTTTTTGTTTTGTTTTTTTTTTGTTTTTTTTTGTTTGTATCAGTGTTATAATTATTACTGTTAACTGAATTAAAATTATTTGGTTACTGACACAATGCATTTTTAATGCATTCTTTGTTTTTCAGTGATTTCATTGTCGAGAAACAAAAGGCTAGTTGTATAGAGGTGTAGATAAATGGATTGTGATTATTAAAGATCTTATATATCTTTCAAGGCAAAACATGCAAATATAGTCAAAAGAGATGTGCAAATCAGCATACCAAGATCCCAAGCCAGAATGGGGTGAACTGCTCCGCTGAGATGGGCGCATCTGATTGCACATTCATAGGAATTGCAAATATGAATAGACCTATACCCGTCATCACCAGCACAACCTTACATAAGATATATGAAAACGCACAAACATAAAATCAACAATAATCAATATGCAATATCAATAATATTGCTCATGTAATCTTAATGATGGGAGGGAAACAGCAATGGACAAATACAGCTCGCTAGAGACACCTAGTGAAAACCGGCTGTTTGTTACACACTCTCTGATATCTATGAGGATTTGAGTCAAAAGTACAAATATACAAATGCTTGTTTTTCTTACTTTTTCTTGTCTTCGAATGACCAGAATAAGAAACTCTACCTTTATTCTCTCTGTATAAGTGTGTTAAAGCAATGTGTGTAGGGATGCATATGCCTATTCAGAAAGTGACTATGAAAACTAAACGTCCTCTGAGACACATTCACTCGAGTAAAAGTGTGAAAACTAGTCTTGGTTTCCCCTGCATCGCATCAGCATCAAACTATATGCCTATTATAGAAGAGTGTAGTACTTCAAAAAATAAGCTGGAGTGATCTTTGCTTAATTTGGTTTCTGTGATTGAAAGTGTCTCACTCCAATACTCTTGGGTTGTCCTCTGAGGAAGCGGTGCACAGGTTTACTGCCGCCCGTCACGGTGGAGATGGCCTCTGATACGCTTCCTGCTGGTCGATCCTCCACCATCACTACAGCACAAATCACAGTCAAAGCTATTACATTAACAGTTTTGTTCAAGGCTTTTGGCAGTGTTTTCTAGAATGGGTAATTTCAACCGACCAGATGATGGACAAATGGCAAATTTCAGATAATAATGGTAATATGCTATTAGCCTGAAAAAGGGAGTGAAGCTGAAACTATTTAAACTTTTTTAACCTATTTAAACTTCTCCTGTGGACAGACTGGATCTACAGACTGGATCTAAAACCTTTAAATGACACACAGCTCTGTGAATTCTGTGAGTCACACTGTCACACGTGAAGATCCACGGCACACACTGGACACACAAGCGGAGTGATTGTATAGCACCACAAACGACTACTTCTCCAGTGTCTTTCTGTTCACAGCACAAAAATGTGGCTATAAAAATGTGGAGTCCTGAAATTTAAGGGTCTCAGTTTTGACTCTGTAAATGTCTGTAAAAATAACCTGACAAACCTATTCTTCTGCCTTAGTGTGCTATGCTCTACCTCTTGCCCTTATGCCCCAGTAACCGCCTACAACACCATAGCAATCGTCTGCCTGCCTACCAATGTTTTAACAACCACCCTGAACACACTAACAAACAACACACTAGCAACCGATTAGGAACCAACTAGAACACCTCATCTGTCTGTCATTAATGCTGCAAAAGCACTGAAGTATTGTAATGCTTAACCTTCAAACCTCGAGACTGTATAGTGTATCCAATCTCAAAGCCTTTTTTTCTGTCTTCCAGTCAATTCCAAGCCATTCTCCACATTCATTCAAAAAGAAGTCTACACTTCAGCAAACTGTAACTGTCATACAATTCATGGGCAAGCAAATCATTAAACAGTGCAAAAAGATCAGTATGAAAGCTTGTCAAATACCTGCATGTGTCTGTGACAGAACCACCAAGATGAAAACAACGCAGTTGTGCAACAGCACAGAAAAGAGAAACATGAGAAGAAAACAGTGGGAGGGAAGGACTGGGCGACCAGGATGTTTGGAAAAAGAGGTCAAATCTGAGCCAAATGCTCAGGAAACAGAAACAATGGTCAACTTCATGAAGAGAAAGAAAGAGCAGAGCAGAACTGTGAAGCATGTCTCAGTGCTGTAAGGCATTGCTCAACTCAATTTAAAAAATCAGAAGGTTTTGGCTAGAAAGAAACATGCGGATTGGTGAGAGAGATGTTAAGGCAAAGAAAGGAATGGAATGTAAAAGCTCCCAAAAGATAAAAGCTGGTTCATATGACAAATTAACTGAATCCAGATGTATTTCACTCTGCTTTACTAAGTTCAGTTTGTGAGTCTCATTTACATTTCCATAAATTCAGATTTTGAAGTAGCCTACTTTGAAACACGTCTATTTTATCCATTGTTTTGTGTTCTCATTGTTAGAGAGAGTGAGAGTTCCCAGAATTCAGAATCAGAATCAGAATCAGAATGAGCTTTATTGGCCAGGTATGCTTACACATACGAGGAATTTGTTTTTGTGACAGAAGCTCTACAGTGCAACAGAAAGACAGCAACAGGACAGGGCACAGATAATAAAAGAATAATTTACAAATAGGCAATGTACAAATAGCAAAAACACAATATATAGACAATTATGGTGTACAGGTCTAATATGTGCAAATCTGAAATGAAAAAAATAAGTATGTGTGTTGAATAAATAATTTATAATAGTGTTGTGTGTTCCACTTTTAATGTCAAGTGTTCATGAGATGGATTGCCTGAGGGAAGAAACTGTTCCTGTGTCTGGCCGTTCTGGTGCTCAGAGCTCTGTAGCGTCGACCAGACGGCAACAGTTCAAAGAGGGAGTGTGCTGGATGTGAGGGGTCCAGAGTGATTTTGCCAGCCCTTTTGCTCACTCTGGATGAGTACAGTTCTTGGAGAGTGGGGAGGGTTGTACCAATGATTCGCTCAGCAGTCCGGACTACCCTCTGTAGTCTTCTGAGGTCAGATTTGGTAGCTGAGCTGAACCAGACAGTTATTGAAGTGCAGAGGACGGATTCAATGATGGCGGAGTAGAACTGATTCAGCAAGTCCTGTGGCAGGTTGAACTTCCTCAGCTGGCGAAGGAAGTACAACCTCTACTGGGCCTTTTTCACAATGGAGTCTATGTGATTGTCCCACTTCAGGTCCTGGGAGATGGTGGTGCCCAGGAATCTGAATGACTCCACTGCAGTCACAGTGCTGTCCATGATGGTGAGTGGGGGGAGTGCAGAGGGGTTCCTCCTGAAGTCCACGATCATCTCCACAGTTTTGAGCGTGTTGAGCTCCAGGTTGTTAAGACTGCACCAGACAGCCAGCTCCTTAACCTCCTGTCTGTAGGCAGACTCGTCACCGTCCTGGATGAGGCCGATCAGTGTGGTGTCGTCTGCAAACTTCAGGAGCTTGACAGAGGGGTCTTTAGAGGTGCAGTCGTTAGTGTACAGGGAGAAGAGCAGTGGGGAGAGAACACAGCCCTGAGGAGCTCCAGTGCTGATCGTACGAGTGCTGGATGTGTATTTTCCCAGCCTCACTAGCTGCTGCCTGTCTGTCAGGAAGCTGGTGATCCACTGACAGACGGAGGTGGGGACGGAGAGCTGAGTTAGTTTGTTCTGAAGGGTGTCCGGGATGATGGTGTTAAAAGCGGAGCTGAAGTCTACGAACAGGATCCTCACATAAGTCCCTGGTCTGTCCAGATGCTGCAGGATGAAGTGCAGTCCCATGTTGACTGCATCATCCACAGACCTGTTTGCTCTGTAGGCAAACTGCAGGGGGTCCAGTAAGGGTCCAGTGGAGGACTTCAGATAAGCCAAAACCAGTCTTTCAAATGACTTCATGACCACAGATGTTAGAGCCACAGGTCTGTAGTCATTAAGTCCAGTAATTTTGGGTTTCTTTGGGACGGGGATGATGGTGGAGCGTTTGAAGCATGAGGGGACTTCGCACAGCTCCAGAGATCTGTTGAAGATCTGTGTGAAGATGGGGGCCAGCTGGTCAGCACAGATTTTTAGGCAGGCTGGTGACACACCGTCTGGGCCTGGTGCTTTCCTCCTGAAGACCTGGCGCACCTCATCTTCGCTGATCTGAATTGCAGGTGTGGGGGAGACGGGGGTTGCTGGAGGTGTGAATGGTTGTGTGAATGGTTGTGTGGAGAGGTGTTCAGGGCGGGTGTGGGGTGTTTTTTCAAACCTGCAATAAAACTCGTTCAGGCCGTCTGCCAGGTGTTGATTCTCCAGAGTGCTGGGGGATGGTGACTTGTAACTGGTGATTTCTTTCATACCTTTCCACACTGAAGCAGAATCACTGGAAGAGAATTTTTTCCTTAGCTTGCCGGAATAATTCCTCTTTGCCACTCTGATCTCCTTTTCCAGTGTGTATTTGGCCTGTTTATACAAGACTTTATCCCCCTTTCTGTAAGCATCTTCTTTGGCCTGACGGAGCTGTCTGAGTTTTGCAGTGAACCATGGTTTGTCGTTGTTGTAAGTTAGATGAGTCTTGGTAGGAATGCACATATCCTCACAGAAACTGATGTAAGATGTTACAGTCTCTGTGAGCTCATCCAGATCATTTGCGGCAGATTCAAAAACAGTCCAATCAGTAAGGTTGAAACAGGCTTGTAAATCCCACTCTGTTTCATTAGTCCATCTTTTAACAGTTCTTAATACAGGTTTTTCAGATTTGAGTTTCTGCCTGTAGGTCGGTATAAGATGAACCAAACAGTGATCAGAGAGTCCTAAAGCTGCCCGTGGGACAGAGTGATATGCGTCCTTTATCGCTGTGTAGCAGTGATCCAATATATTACTGTCTCTGGTGGGACATGTAACATGCTGTCTGTATTTTGGCAGTTCACGGGAGAGATTTGCTTTATTAAAGTCCCCGACAATGATTAAAACAGAGTCCGGGTGTTGTTGCTCAGTCTCTGTGATCATATCAGCGAGTTTCTGTAAAGCTGAGCTCACGTGCGCTTGCGGAGGAATGTAAACACTCACGAGAATGAACGAGTGAATCTCCCGCGGCGAGTAGAAAGGCTTGCAGTTAATGAAGAGCGTTTCTAGATCAGAACAGCACATCTTCTTTAACACAGTTACATCTGTACACCACCTCTCATTGATGTAAAAGCACGTCCCGCCGCCGCGTGATTTCCCCGTTGATTCTGCCTCACGATCCGCTCTAAACAGCTGAAAGCTCGGAAGATGTAACGCGCTGTCCGGAATGGCGTCGTTCAGCCAGGTTTCCGTGAAACACAGAGCAGCAGAGTTTGAAAAGTCCCTGTTTGTCCGGGAGAGCAGAAGGAGTTCGTCCGTTTTGTTGGGTAGAGAGCGGAGATTCGCGAGATGGATGCTAGGCAACGCCGTTCTAAATCCGTTCGAATTCCAGCTTCTATTATCATCACTAGCAGCACATGCCTGTGAGCTGATGCTTCTTCCTGCTGTTTCTCAGTTAAATGCCCCCAAGAGCTCTCTTAGTGTGATACTCCCAATTTTTAGTGCAATATCTTAGAAATTCATATTATACATAATACAGTCTCCAACTACAAACCCATAAATTTCAAACTTCAGTTTTTTTTTTTTTTGGTTTGTTTGTTTTTTGTTTTGTTTATTTTCATGGATGAGGGATGGTAATTACCCAGATAGCATGTGGATGTGGGTCACTTAAAGCAATGATACGGCACTGCTGGCCTTCTTATGGCCCGTACAAAATGGATGTAAGCCTGAAGTGGCCCACATGTAAAATATCAAAAATGGCCCAAATGTCTCAAATCACCTCTGTAGGCAAAGATGCGGTGTTCACGGCAATGTGTAATCTGAATGTGACCCTAAAGTGGCCCATGTGGTAAATAGTGAATAAGGCCCAAATAGTGCCAACCAAATGTGGGCCACCTTTGGCAAAAAATGTGGCACAATCAACAAAGGCTAATCAGGGTGTAAACCAAATGTGGTCCACATATGTTTCAGCAAATGTGGCCCAGGTATATTAAAACGTATCTCGGCAAAGATATGGCACAGTGAGCACTGGCTAATGTGGCTGTGAGCCTAAAGTGGCCCACATATAAAATGACAAATATTGGCAGTAACGCTTTAGATTACAACCCGCAAAGAATTACATAAGTATACTGAATTTACAGTGTACGTTTCTGTAATTATAGTGTACCTACAAAGAACGTATGTGTAGGTATAAGGGAATAATGTGTTATGTTTGGGTAATAAGGGGGTAACAACCAGATATGCAACCTGCAAAGAACTGCGTAAGTAAACTGAAGTTACAGTACAACTTTTTTGTAATTATAGTGTACCTCTGTGTAGGTATGGGGAATAATATGGCGATGTTTGGGGAATAAAGGGGGAACAACCTGTAAAATTACAAATAATTTATACTGTAAGTATTTTGAAACTGAGGGGTACCTATTCTAATATTACCTGGTATGGTCTAAACAATAATCTTATGTTTGGGAGTGATTTAGAAAGACAGTATTCTTTTTATAATTTTACACTGGTATCATATTATAGGCCTAGGTATTTTAACCATTCTATTATTAAAGGAAACATGATGGAGATTACTGAATAACAAAACTTGACATCTAGTGAAATGAGTTAATGAGTTTCAGCTATGATTTATAATTCACAAGTCAGCTTACCTTATGAAAGCTTATTCGTCAATCTCAGCAACTTCCCAACACCACTATCACCAAATAACTTTGCATGATATACCATTAAGGTTCAATGCAGCTGAAAACAAGCTTACCTCTTTCCAGCTGTTCTCAGGAAAAAAAAAAAAATACATGATACAACATTTGTATTTCAGTGGATGTATACTGTGATGTTTTTATAGCAAAAAAATAAAAATAAATAAATAAAATAAAATAAAAAAAGAGGCTTTAATTTGGCCATCAAACAATTAAATTGAAACCAGTGCAATATTTTTCTCTGTAATTACTGTGCATATATACACTTGCTCTATGTTTAAGCCCAACTTATTCCTCCCTTATTCCATGCAGTTACAGGGTAAATACAACATTTGCAGGCTACAACATTTGTGGGCTGTAAATTAAAGTGGTGCTCTGTTACCTCCTTGTTCCGTGTAGTTACAGGGTAAGTGGCTACAACAAATTGCTCTAAAACGATTGTTTATACAGTAGGTCATACATTCAGGTAATATATCAATAAACATGGTGACTGTTTTATTTAATTCAAATATTATTTGAAATTTGGGTTTTTAAATTAAAATCACACACAATATGACAACAGTAACAACACAGGTAACAGATAACAAAAAATAAAAATTTATTACAGCAGTTCAGAAAAAAAGCAAAGCAACTTATACAGCTTATACAGTTACCCGCCAAAATCTGGGCCAAATTACAGAGATGCTGATTTGCACAGGACTAATATTATCACAGGACCTCTGTGTTTGGCGAAATATGCTAGGTCATTTGTGGAGGAATTTTTACTTTACAAGTTACAGACATGACCGATTTGCACGGGATTAAGATCACAGACATTCTCTGCAATTATTACAAATGACTATCGGTCACCAGGGGCCTGTACCATGATGGTAGATGAACAAATTCAGAGTTATAGGATTAGTTTCGAGTTGACAAAACCAAACCACTCCAATCCGGCTTTGTTGGTACCATGATGCTGATCATCAACTTTCTTTGTCAACTCAGGCTTTGATCCTGAGTTTGTGGAGCGCGTGCACATGAATGTGTGACATCACTGGCGAACAGCCTAACCCTAACGAGCCTTGGTTAACGGTTAACGGTTTTGCTAAAGGTTAAGAGATTGAAGAATATGATGATTTTAAATGCATTTACAATGGAAAAAGTACTTGTTCATGAAAGAGGACAAATAAAAGAAATTATCTTGCTTTATCAGTGCAGTCACAAGTTAAACTTGTAAAGTTAGTTTATATAGTTGGAAATATACAGCGATAGAGACTCAAAGAGAGAACATGTAAGGTCACATAGTCATTTTTAAAGTATTGATTCTACAGCTTATTTATATTATATACAATCTGTCTATATTAACATTCATTTAAAATAAATGATTTATAATAACTGTTAAACTAAAATTGCTTGTGTGTAATGGATTAATAATAACATAAATCCTATAATTATATAAATCATATAAAATAACTCAATTTTTGATTTTGGCCAGACAATTCTTTTTTAGTACTAGTGACCTTCATTTTGGAGCAAGAGAAGCTGGGGTAGTGACTTTTTTTGTGTCAGACATGTGTCAGTTTGCTCACATCTGATTGGTCCGATTTCAGTTTGAGATCTCTAACTCAGAACATAAGCTGGAGCAGGTTAACTGTGGAGAGTAAGTTACTATGACAATGAACACAGCCAAAAGCCAAGCCACTTTCATGGTACCTAAAACCCAGATTTGGTGCAAACTAAACTGAAACTTACCTGGCTAGCCTGCTAATCTGGCTTCATGGTACAGGCCCCATGGCTGGTGGAATGATCTTCCCACCCCTATCTGGAATGCTGATTCCCTGACAATTTTCAAGCGACAGCTGAAAACTCATCTCTTTCAACACTACTTGACTTCATCCTAAATTTAAAAACAAGCAATCAAATAAACAAATAAAAAATTTCTAGCTTGTACTTATTTGAATAATGGCTGAAACTTTTATTACGAGCTTTTATTACTTTTATTACAATTGTAAGTTCTCTGGATAAAAGTGTCTGCAAAATAACAATGTAAATGTAAATGTAAAATTAAAAAAAAACAAAAAAAAAACATAAATAAATACAACTTAACAAATTACAGCAAAAACAAAAACAAATTAATACAATGAACAATTTCTTCTAAACAAAGGAAATGAAACTATAAACATTTAAATGAAATCTTTTCAAGTGTGGCCTCAGTCATCACCAGTGACGAGAATAACGGCGTTATAAATACACGGCGTTACTAACGGCGTTATTTTTTTCAGTACGAGGAATCAAATAAATTACTGTTTCCCCCGTTACAACGCCGTTACCGTTACTGACAATAAAGTGCGGCGTTACTATAATTTATAATGTTATTATAATTTTATTTTTCAATTTATCTGAATGGAAGCACAGTGTAGCTGTATTTGATGTACCGTAAACTCTAGTGTGAAGGCGCACAGCTCGCCGTCGCTTTGTCTCACACACGCAAAGAAAGATACAGAGCAAGAGAGTCTTTCATAACATGCAGAATTGATGCGCTACATCTAAACGATATTCTTTGTTGTATTTTCCTGTCAAAATAACGGAGTTCCTTTTGAATTCTTCAGCTTTTATGAACTGCCGGGTTCTCTGGTAGTGGGCGGAACTAATGCACAGACGACAATCTCATTGGCTGGCGCTCACCTATTATCATCCCTGTTTTGATTTCAGCAAATCAATTCGAGCGAACGCAGACTACGTGATTAATATTCATGAACCCAGCAGCTCATTAATCCTTAGCGCGTTTTATATTGTTATTAGTAGTAGAATTCATAGTAGTTTTGTTATGTTATCAATTTTTTCCCCCTTTTTTTTATAGAAACACTAAATGACAAACAATATCTTAAGCACCACCAGCAGTCCTAAGTTCAGTCAACATGACAAATATGCATTCATACTTGGTTATTCTAATTACTAAAGTTCTATCATCATATAATGCTAAATTATTATAATATCATATTATAATGCTTGACTGACTGATGCTAAGTGTCAGTGGATAAATAGTGTAGATTAATGTACAATGTTTTATAATAATAATTTATTGTATTTAGAGTCCATTTCATTAATTTAACATTTAATATTGGGGGCATCCAACTTATTTGACATTTGAACATTTTTTTAAAAAAGTAACACAATAGTTACTTTCCCTTGTAATTAGTTACTTTTATAATGATGTAACTAACTCAGTTACTACACTCTAAAAAATGCTGGGTTGTTTTAACCCAATTTTGGGTCAAATATGGACTAACCCAACTTTTGGTTTAAAAATTTAATGTAAAAATTTAACCCAACAGCTGGGTTAGTCCATATTTGACCCAAAGTTGGGTTAAAACAACCCAGCATATTTTAGAGCGTATTTGTGAGAAGTAACTAGTAATTATAATTAATTATTTTTTTTAAGTAATGTGCCCAACACTGGTCATCACATACTGCAGCATGTGGAAGTTTCCTGTTTCTGGAATATTGATAAATACATATTTTCATTATCATCTTTAAAGAATCTTCAAATAATTAATTAGGGCAGTGTTTCCCAACCACTGTGTCGTGACAGGTTGTCGGGTGTGCCGTGGAAAATTATCAAACACTTCCTTATCTCAGTTTCATTATTATTATTTTAAATCAGTACTATTAGTCATCGTCATGTCTGTTTGTGGGTTTTACAAATATTTAACCAATGAAAAGCATTCAAAAGAGCTTGAGACTAAACCTCGTAACGCCATTGGATCCTCAAATTGTCAGTCAAACCTCATAACTCCGCCCCGCCTCCATTCTGAATAAATAGTGCCGCGACGCGCTGTTTGAAGACAAATGTAGCCAATACACTTTTGTACGATTCAAATATTCTGTTCATAGCGGTTCGTGTTTTATATCGTGAGATTTTGGCCTAATGTATTAAACAATAAGAGAAACCGAGTGCCCATATAGCTACAATAAACTTTAAACCTGCAAACTGATGAAAAAACGTTTATTTACTGCCTCAGATGAGTCCGTTCTAATGATAATAAAAGACAAAACACAGATCTGTCACTCGGTCGTCAAAAACCTTGTTAACTCCATTTGAGTATTATTTTCAGAAATTAAATGCAGGTGTCTGGTCATATATACACCATGTGCATAATTATTAGGCACGTTGATATTCTGATGGTATTTTTTTCCAAGCACATTTTACCAATTCCAAACCACATCAATCTTAATAACTACTATTAATTTTGTATTTAATCATTTATAATTGATAGATAATTGTCCATGAAGTCTAGAAGTGAAAAACTCTTTATATTCAGGTGTGCAGAATTACTAGGCATGTTTTTTTTTACTGACAAAATGAGCCAAAAAAGAGGTTTAACTAAAAAAAATTATTAAATCCCCAATGTAAATATTCAAAACTAATGCAATACAGAAATTGCATAATTAAGACATGACCATTGGATAGTGGGGTCAGAAAAAAACAGGTGGAGAAGAAGACACGTTAACTGCAAAATAATTAAGAATTAATGTGAAGAATTAGGTGTAAAACCATCAGGAAACATTTAGTCTCCAGCGCCATCATTTTCCAGAACTGCAGCCTTCCTGGAGTCTCCAGAATTACAAGGTGTCAGAGACTTTGCTTGGGTAAAAAATCCTAAAACATTACCCTCACTTAATAAGAATAACATGCTGAAGTGTTGTGAAATACATGAAGACTGGGTTTTCATAGGCTTTATGGACAGATAAGTTGAGAGTGACTCTTAAAGACCAGCACATCCTCTTGTACCACTGTTTGAAGAATTGATCTTCTAGAATCTGACAGTTTCAGGAGCTCATTTTTATTCCATCTCCTCTCCATCTTGCAGGATTGACTAAAAATTAGCTCCTAAAACTTACTGCTAGATTCTGTTAGATAAATTCTTCAAACAGTGGTACAAGAGGATGTGGTGCTGGCCCTTCAAGATCATTTTTGGCATCTCAGTCTCATTTTATCTGTAAAAGAAAACATGCCTAATAATTCTGCACACCTGAATAAAAGGAGTTTTTCACTTCCAGCCTTCATGAACTAATATAAATCAGTTATAAATGATTAAATACAAAATCAATAGTAGTTATTAAGAATGATGTGGTTTGGAATTGGTAAAATGTGCTTGGAAAAAAAAATATAATCAGAATATCAATGCTTAATAATTATGCACTCAGTGTAAAGCCAAAATACCAACTCTGAAGACGCAATGTTTAATTATTGGGGGGGGGGGAAACCTTTTCCCCTTTCTGTGTGTGTGTATATATTTAATGCTTAGTGGTGTGGCGTGGGATTTTTTACATATCAAAACTGTGCCGCGGCAGAAAAAAGGTTGGGAAACACTGAATTAGGGTACCGTGTTGCGAAAAAGTACTGGCCTATTTCTTTCAGTGAATGATTCTGTGACAAAGACAGTCAATAATTTAATATTTCTATAATCAAAACCTTTAAAAAATAATTAATTGTTTAAACATGTAAGAATTTGACATAGACATTTGACATTAAATAAGGTTAAAAATGCCCTTGTACCTGTAAATACAAATACCAACCTGTAATGGCAACCCTCTACGGACACCTTGGCAATTGAATCGCCATTGGCTAGTAAATTTTTTAGTTTACTCGCCAGACTGATATATGTTTGTGTATATATATATATATATATATATATATATATATATATATATATATATATATATATATATATATAACATGTCCTATGGTGTGACGGAAAAATGTAAAAAATAAATAAATAAATAAATAAATACAAATAAAAACTCTAACACTGCAGATAAACCTCTCTCATGCTATTTGTAACTCTAAGAATGAATATTAATTTTTCTCATGTTATTTTTTAAGTATAGGACAGAGTCCAATTTTTATTTGTCAACTACCCATATATAGCTTTTTAAATATCTGAAAGTATACTCTTAACATCAGTCAGTCAAGCATTATAATATGATAATCAAGTAGGCCTATTATTTAATGATAGAACTTTAGTAATTAGAATTAAAACTTGGTAACCATGTATGAATGCATATTAGTCATTTTAACTGAACTTAGGACTGGTGGTGGTGTTTTTTTTTTGGGTCATTCTGTGTTTCTGTAAAAAAAAAAAAAATGGGAAAAATCTAACAATATTACTGATGATAATAATAATAATAATACGAATTCTACTAATAAGAACAATATAAAAAGCACTAAGGATTAATGAGCTGCTGGATTCATGAATATTAATCAGGTGGTGTGCGTTCGCTCGAACTGATTCGCTGAAATCAAAACCGGGACAATAGTAGGTGAGCGCCAGCCAATGAGATTTACACGTTTGCGCATTAGTTCCGCCCACTACCGGAGAACCCGGCAGTTCTTAAAAGCTGATCCAAATTCCAAAGGAACTCCGTTATTTTGACAGGAAAATACAACAAAGAATATCGTTTACGTGTAGCGCGTCAATTCTGCATGTTATGTAAGACTCTCTCGCTTTTTCTTTCTTTGCGCGTGCGACGACGAGTTATGCGCCTTCACACTAGAGTTTACGGTACACTAGAGTTTACGGTACACTAGAGTTTACGGTACACTAGAGTTTACGGTACACTAGAGTTTACGGTACACTAGAGTTTACGGTACATCAAACACACGTGCGCTGCGCATCCATTCAGATGAACTGGGGGGAAAAAGGTCGCTTGACGGAGAGTGAAACTCTGAAGCACTCAGTCAGTGTTCAGCGAGTTAAATACATCTGTGCTGAACTTATATACTTAGCCTCCAACTCACACACTGGCGAGTAAAGTCTGAGAATTTATTAGCCAGTGGCTAATATTAGACATCATTTAGTCGCCAAGTGTGAAATTTAGTCGCATATGCGAGTGATTTACTCGCATTGTAGAGGGTTGAATGGGAAAGGTAATTTTTGTCATTGATAGGACATACACATAGATGCAAATCTTCATGAATACCCCTATCCAGAATGCTGGATCCCTATCAATCTTCAAGCAACAACAGAAAACTCATCTCTTTCGACACTACTTGACTTTATCCTAAACTTAAA
This sequence comes from Spinibarbus caldwelli, assembly GCA_039654775.1. Lineage (NCBI taxonomy): Eukaryota > Metazoa > Chordata > Actinopteri > Cypriniformes > Cyprinidae > Spinibarbus > Spinibarbus caldwelli. Next base: position 33,587,130 of record CM077242.1, read on the forward strand.
AAAAAAAAAAAAAAAAAAAAAAAACACTTTCTCTTTATTTATTCCTTCCCTTTCTAGCTTGTACTTATTTGAACAATGCCTGAGACTTGTTGTTACGAGCACTTCCTCTGTCTGATTGCCTCTTCAAGATGAATCGCTTTTGTATTCCCCAATTGTAAGTCGCTTTGGATAAAAGCGTCTGCAGAATGACTAAATGTAAAATGAATACTCACAAATGTACTATATTTGCTCCATGATCTGATTTATCCATATATAGTTTATGTTGGGAATCAACAGAAAGTAAATGCAGTTACCTTCACATATAAATCACAGAGACCTTTTTTTCACCCAGATTTAACACTGTCATGAATAAGACAAAGGCAACAGACATGAGCCAGTGTTTTACAGCCCAGAAAATACAGGAGAAGTTCAAAAACTACTTTAAGCCATTCATGGTACTATTTAGTTGTAATTATTAGTGTTCGAGGACCCCCTGCTGTGTCTATTTATGGTACTGCAGACATTGCAGAGATTCGTGTGTCTCTGCTGCAGGTATGTAGGCTATGGTTATTTTCCAGATTCTGTCTACACAGCTTTGAGAGGGAGTTTGACTTTGGAGGAATCTGGCTTTGATGAGAACTTTCTGTACCAAAACCTCATCGATGTTGCTGCTGATGGTGCGTCAGCTCGAACAGCTCAAATATTACAAAGCTAAAACAAGATTTTCCCAGTGTGAAGTCCATACAATGTCTATCTGACCGCTCGGAGTCAGCGGTACGTGATTCATTGAAAACTGTCTGGCTGCAGTTAATTTGAAGTGTTTATCTTGAAGTTGTACAACTTGTTCTATCATTGCTACACGAATGCAAAATTATTGCATGGTGCAATGGATGATCTGAACAATCAAATTAGATGTAGAGTTTTCACTATTAGATGGGTTGCCAGTAGCTTCAACTATGGAAGCCCGTTTCCTCCACTGAATAAAATATATATATATATATATATATATATATATATATATATATATATATATATATATATATATATATAATAAATAAAGGTTATTTCGACTTTTTTTCTTAGAACTGTGTGATACAAACTTGCAATTCTGACTTTTTTCTCAGAACTGTGAGATATAATCTCGCAATTGTGAGATATGAAGTCACAATTGTGAGAAAAAAGTCAGAATTGTGTGATATAAACTCGCAATTGCAAGTTATAGTCAGAATTGCAAGTTTTTATCTTTTTTATCTTTTTTATCTGAGGCTTTTTTTTCTCAGAATTGTGAGATATTAACTTGCCATTGCGAGTTATAAAGTCTGAATTGTGAGATATAAACTTGCAATTGTGAGATATAAAGTCGCAATTGTGAGAAAAAAGTCAGAATTGTGTGATATAAACTCGCAATTCTGACTTTTTTTCCTCAGAATTGTGAGATATAAACTCAGCATTGCGAGTTATAAAGTCTGAATTCCAAGATATAAACTTGCAATTGTGAGATATAAAGTTGCAATTGTGAGAAAAAAAGTCAGAATTGCGTGATATAAACTCGCAACTGCAAGTTAGTCAGAATTGCAACTTTATATCTCGCAATTTTGACTTTATAACTCGTAATTGCAACTTTATATCTCACAATTCTATAACTTTCAATTGTGTGATACAAAGTCGCAATTGCGAGTTATAAAGTCAGAATTGCGCGATAAAAACTTGTAATTCTGACTTTGTTCTCAGAACTGTGAGATATAAACTCACCATTGTGAGTTATAAAGTCCAATTTTGAGGGGAAAAAAGACTGATATGTTCTCAGAATTGCAAGTTTTAATCATGCAATTCTGACTTTATAACTCGTAATTGCAACTTTATATCTCACAATTCTGAGAAAAAAAAGTCAGAATTGTAAGATGTAAACTCGCAATTGCGTAAAAAAAAAAAGAGATTAAAAAGTCAAAAAGTCAGTAAAATGTCCTGAATTAAAATGGCCATCGTCTATCCACATCATGGCTCACAGGGAGAGGTAAGCTGGAGAGAGAGAACCTAAACATCTGTGGTCCATATTTTAGCACAAACACCTGAAGCTGTTCATCACACCTGTGTTTGACAGTAAACTGCAATACATAGTTTTTTTTTTTTTTTTTTTAAATGCTGTGTAGGTGAATCTGTTCTGTAGTTTTAGGAGCTACTGAGTACAGTGCACACTGTGTGATATTTTTCTTTGGTTATTAACTGCATATTTTAGTTTAATAAATGAGATCTAATTAAATTACATTTAAAGAATCTGATTCACTGAAACACGTCAGAGATGCAGATTTTAAGGTTACAATGTTGCATGTCAGTCAGTCTACAACGTGCCTCTTTGTATGTACAAAATAAATACAAAATATCATTGTTTTTAAGTGGTAATACTTATGTTAATGTTTTTTTTCAATACATTTAAGAGGTTTAACTCTGTCCACCAATTTGACAAAGTTGCAAACTGTTTAACTTTATGCAAATGAAGCCCAATTTACGTGTCAGTGGAGCTCAGGTCACCGTCTCGAAGACACAACAGAATTTATGACGTATTTTCACTGTTCTATACAATTTGTCTGTAAACACAAACATATAATAAAATGTTTCCTGGAAAATATGCATGAGTGAGTTTGACTCATACATTGATAGTTCTTGTTGATTATATGATTATTGATTACATCAAGTTTAAATTGTATTTTGATAGATGTTTCACGGTTAATAATTTAATACACTAACACCGCTGTAGTTTATATAACAACACTCTCCAACAGCAGGATGTTTTTTTTTTTTTTTTTTTTAAACAGTAATCGTAAGATACAGATAAAAATTATAACGAACATGTGGGGGGGTACAGTAAAAATTGAAAGGTAATTAATAAGTTTAAAAGTTTAAAAAAAGGAAAAAATAAAAAGGAAAAATATATAGTCATACAATCATTTTAAAATCATAAAACTTACGATTTTTTTTTTCTCTACAAGATTGGATGATTTTAAGGCTTGTAGGAGATTCTTCAAAGTGATGAGTAAAGTAAAAGTAAATCAGATGTGAATATTTTGCAAAAAGGTTTAAAGTTAAGGCATCATGCTTTGTGAATGTGGAACTTTCCCATCATACAAATAAAGTCCAGGACATCTTCTATCTCTCCCTTCTGTCAGAAACCTCAGAATGAACGAGAACTTTAACTGGAGAAATGTTACATGGACGAAAGAATACAAGAAGTATAGATGCTGAACTTTGACGCCAGAATAAGGACAGAAATAGAATGAATGTGAGAGGGATTCTTGGCAAAAAGAGCAGAGTGGAGAATGATTTTGGAACAGCAGGATGTTGCTACTTTAGCAACAAGAAAATCAATTCCTAGTCAAATTAGATTCATATTTTAGTTTAATTATTAATATGTATCATCTGTGGTTGCATTTGTCCAGACATGTAACCAATAACATCATCAGAGGAACGTCCACGAGCGACTGAAACACGGAAACCAGTGTCGCCAACTAATTTTCAGAGAAAGCTGCTAAAGGAAGGTTGATTTGTTGCTAAATGACGTTGTGATGTCATTGCGTAATCATGGCGCAAAATTGTCACAACATCAAATCTCAGCAAAAAAAAAATATATTTTATATAATTTAATTTAGATTTGTTTGTAAAATAATATGCAAAATATAATATTAAAATATAAATAACTATTTTTAAATACATTGAATTAATGAACACTTACACATTTTTGAATGATTACAATTTAAGTTTTTTTTTTTTTTATATATAGCTAGTAAACTAGTAATACAACACATTCTCAACAATTATGCTTTAAGCAGTGTATTAGTAGTTAGTTAGTGTGCTACACTCCAAGAAAAGTCTGTAAAAATAAGGCACAATCTACTATGTTAATATGAAAGAATTTTCCATATTGTTTTTTTTTGGTCTCCATTTTAAATTACGCATTGTGTTTTCGGGTTACAGGGTTACAATGGATAATGTCCTGGAAAATTACTAGTAACCTATCTTTTCCATTTTTCTTACAGTGTACTAACTGATCAACAATCGCAAGTACAAGCTACTAACAAAGTGTATCATAAATGAACAATTATTCAATTATTCAGTTATTATTATTATTAAATTGAAGAATTGCAAATAGCAGTAACTCATTTCACGTGATGTGTGTCCGACTAGGCATCTTTGGTTTTCTTTTTGTGTAATTTGGATAGAAAATGTGTGTCTTTTTATTGTCTGAGTCAGAGTTAAGTTGCTAAAAGTTGCCAAATAAATTTTCAAAATTGCTAAATTTGTTGCTAGGTGCTTTTGGAAGAAAAGGTTGCTAGGGTAGCGTGAAAAGCTGCTAAGTTAGCCACACTGAAGCAGCACGCGGTGTGAACGGGGCTTTAACACGTGGGTTTGAATTTTGACGCGTGTGGCGTTCCGTACAGCGTGGCGCAGTTATGCTTTACTGCGTCACATGACTTTGAATTCCTAGACAAGAAATGAACACAGAGAACAGTTCTGCTGGAGGAGGGGCGAGTCACTGAGCCTATTTACGATTGGTCAAATCCACAGCGGAACTGTTTTCTGATTGGTCAAAGCGACATAGCGGACTTTTTTTTTAAATGACCGTCATAATTGTTTGCTGTTTTAATGTTAATAATTTTAACCCACCTCTCTTTTACATTAACATTTAATTAATTTCTCTCACTACTGGACACCAGAATGTCGCGCGCGGTGAGTGTAGCCCCGCCCACTCGACGCAAGCGTTTTAGCGCTTCCTTTCTACGCACGTCGCTTCCGGTTCTTTCTTTTCCACCGGTTCGATCTCAGGACAGTCGCACATGTCTATCTGCCCCACAACATCTAAAATGCTGTCTAAGATCCCGCGTGAAGCCGATGAGAGCGCGCTGATGGAGGAGCTGGAGAGCGGCCTGCGGCTGCTGAAGGTGAGAGAGCTCAGACCGACGCTAATCACACAAACACACCGCTGAAATCAGCTCTGCTCTGTGAGAGTCGGCATTCAGACAGCACACGTGTCCTGTTCTTGTGTTTTCTGTACTCTCTTCAGACTCTGTGCTCGCGTGGAGTCGAAATATGTGACGTAAGTTACATCTGCGATCACGCGTGGTTAGCATGAACATTAACAGCACGCGTGTGTGTGTGTGTGTGTGTGTGTGTGTGTGTGTGTGTGTGTGAAGTTGGCACCCCATAAAAAGAAATAATCACCAAAAGTGCCATTCGTTTGTGCTCGATTTGTGCCGTTTTACTGAACATATAGACCGATTTGGTGCAGACGTCACAGTTACGTCACTCGCAGCTGCGCGCGCATCGCGGAGACAGAAACACGGTAAGAAGCGAAACGAGAATAAGAGAGAAAATGTATTGTTGTGCCTTTGGATGTCAGAATCGGGATTCAAATCATTTTTATAGAATACTGTCATCAAAAACGCCATTTGAAGCTAAACGCAGATGTTTAAACGGACAGACTAATGAATGAAACCTGCTATGATTACTCTACTTTTAAAACTAAATTTGATTTAAACAATTGGTCTACATAATATTCACACATGCAGTTCATAGGGAACATAATATATTAGCCCTACCGTTACAGCATGAATATACTATTTAAACCTATAACATTTTACATTTACCTATTTTGTCTCACAATTCTGGCTTTTTTTTTTTCTCGCAAATGCAACTCTATATCTCATATTTCGAACTTTATAACTCGATCTAACTCAACAATAGCGAGTTTGTCCATTCTGAGGGGAAAAAAAGCCAGAAGTGTGGGATATAAACTCAAAAGATAGAATGACGAGTTGATTTTTTTTCATATCAGAATTGTGCGATATGATCTCGGAATTGCTAGAATAAAGTCAGAATTTTTAAATATAAACTCAAATTTACCTTTTTTTTATTTTTTTATTCCATGCTTTCCATAGACTGCCACTTGAAACGATCATTTTCTGCCACCAGATAGGCCCCGCCCACAAAAACGTCATCACTGTTTGCAAACACCAAACTGGTTTATTCCCCTAGAAATAACAAATATGTGCTAATTCAGGGCACTCTCTGTCTGTGCAAACAGCTCTGTTCGTTTGTGCTCGATGCCGTTAAAATCAACGTTCTATTTATTTCTCCTCCGTAAAACATTACAAATATCTGGAGGAAAAGCGATGATGGCACACAAGCCGTTCGTCCAGATTCCTGTCTAGTTTGCAAATCTGCTGGTTTTATTGCCAGTGACTTCAAGCATCAAATCCAACATTTTCATTTTCTCGGAACAGGCAACTTAATATCATATTCATGTTCTTGTTTGTTGCTATTTCATCTCATTTGTTACAAAAATGCAACATAGGACTAAATTAAATGGTTTATATTCAAGTAGCCTAACAAATATCACTGATTCATAAATAATTTAGCTATACCAAGGTATAGCCTACCAACAAAACTATTTTTATCCGTTAAAAGCATGCAGGCTCTTTAATGTAACATTATTTTGTACATTTTTATATAGCTAGCAAGTAGCCTGACTTTACCATCGACATCGACTGTTTTCTCACGTAGTAGCCTATTGTGTATTATTATGATGATGATGATGATGATTATTATTATTTAAATGTGTATTGCATAATGCAGATGAAATATTCGGAGCATAAACATTACCATGATGTTGCTCAGCTGTATTTTCTCTTTGAGGAATAGGCTATGCGTGAAGGGCAGCCAAGGTGTGTTTGTTTAAAATATCTTTGAATTAAATAAAATGAAATGTCTACATAGACTTGCATATCATAACTTAATGTGTTAAAAATTGCATACTACATGCTCATGTGAGTTTTTGATTGCAAAATATTAATAAAAAGTTTTACCTTGATATGTAGCTACAGTAGCTATCAATTTTTTGTGGTCTTTTTGTTTTTTTTTTCTCTGGCATGCACACTTTCAGTAGCTTAAGGCTACTTTATCTTTGAGCACTTTTTCAGCAGTCTGTTATGTCCTTTTTGTTTTCTTGTGCAGTAGGACAAATAATCGTTTGTAAGGGGGACAGAAAAACTTTAACATAATATTATAATATAATAATATTAGCTGTTAAATGCAGTAATACCATGCAATTACATTTACATACCCCCCCCCTTTAAATAGACCTATTTAAGAAAAATTTTAATTACAACCAGGATTTCTTTTCACGGCACAAATCGAGCACAAAAAACGTGGCATTTGGTGTGGAGACCGCCTGGAATTTAGGCTATATATGACCTAATTAATATTAATATTACTATTAACGAATATTCGTGGGGAATAGGCCTAGTGTTTAATATTCTAACGGCACAAAACGAGCACAAACAAATTAGAACGATTTGACTCACTGTAAAAAAGAAACAAAAAACAAAAAGACGGTCTCACCGTTTCAACTTAATGCTGTCTTGAAATTTAAGCTTAGTCAACTTGAAATATGAAGTTAGTGAAAACTTGGAGCTGACTAAACTTAAAATTTCAAGGCAGCACGAAAACTAACTTTTTTTTTTTTTTTATTCAGGGTTCCCACAGGTCCTTGAAATCCATACATAGATGAACATACATAGATACAGGTTCTTGAAAGTGCTTGAATTTATTTTGTGCAGGAAGTTTTCTGGAAAAAATTCCATATTCCCTCCGGTCCACTAATGTGTTATTTCGCCAGCACTTCGTGGCCTATGCATATTAGCGTGCTTGATTTACGTTAGTTAACTTACTCGCACTTACGCGTTACGTTAAGTGTTTCCTGCGTGAGGTACTTTATGTTGTACGTTGCCATGACGTTCACGCATTCACGAAACTACTACGAGGGTACCTCAACGTTTCACAGACATGCCGTGAAACATTGCAAATATAGTCTGAAACCGCTGAAACGTGATGCCTGGAAAATGCAAGTTTCAAGATATTTGGCTCACCAAAGATTATTACAAAGTATGGCTTGCAAGAGATGAAAACTAACAATGTATCTTACAAGGTAACACGATGTAAACTTGCTTTCACTTGAAATGTGTCCCCACATTAACAGGGTGGCCGCGGGTCCTTGAAAAGTCTTAAAATGTCTTAAAGTTTTCCTAATAAAAGGCCTTTAAAAGTCTTAAATTCAGATTCGATGGGTGTTAAATATTTACGGATCCAGTGACTGTTTAAATTGATTGGACAGCCAGATTCTTCTCTGCTGTAGTTACTGCTTGCTACAGATAGCTGACCAGCCTCCTAGCTAGTTTAAAATGGGTTAATGCAATTTTACTGAAAAATGGCTCTAGAAGTTTACTTGCCCGACCGGACAAATAGCCTGATTAAAACTTAAGTGACAAAAAATAACTAGTGAAGTATCGAAACGCAAGAATTCTTCTGATTTTATTACATTCAACGTAAACAGCGATTGATAATGGATAGTGTATTTCTGTTATCAAGGTCGCGCAGTTTAAGCTCGCCTGTCTGTTTCTTTGTAAGAGACTTTTATGGAGAAATCAAATCAAATGACTATGAAATGAGCAAAAGAGCTGAACGGGACACATAAAGAAACTCACAGAAGAAACATACTGAGGTAAAAATTCAGAATCTTAAGGGTTTTTTTGTATTTATAACATGATGTAGTTAAGCAGAATTGCAAATGTTACATTGATGTTAGTTAAACAAGTAGTTGAGTAGTCACGTAATTGGCTTACTTACATTTTAGACACTATTGACTGTTTTGTTCTGTTTCACCAACTAAAATAGTTCTAAACAAAGATCACAGCAGAAGTATTGCGCAATCTCCGAGCAAGCAGTGGTGTTTTGTTGCTGAATGATTCAGCGAACGGTTGAATGAATGAGTCATTAGACTCACTCATAAAGTGACTTACCGCCACCTACTGGCGGGGTTAGTATGTCCCCCCCCCCCCCCCCCCATTGATCAATTGTAAGAATTTGACATAAAATGATGCATACATTTAATAAGGTTTAAAAAATGGCCTTTATAAAAGTAAATAACATCCTGAGGTTAATATCAAAAATATACAGATAAATATAAAAGCTGATAGAAAATAGATAAAATATTGCTTCAGAATAAATTGTTTACACCACCAGAACTCTCGGTCTTGCGGTGCTTTTGTGGGGATATTTTGTATGGGATATTGTCTGCTGAAATGAAAAGTTTGCTGTATATCGTAATAATAAATAGCATTTTTGACAGTAATAGATATAAATTTTACACTTAAAAAAAAAAAAAAAAAAATGCTGTGATTTCCATCAGAGGTTTGTTCTTAAATTTCATATAAGTTGGTATTAAAGTCTTAAAGTCTTCAATTTAACTTGTTCATATCTGTAGACACCCTGATTAAGTCCTTGAATTTGAGGGTATTGGACCTGGAAAGTCCTTGAAAGGTCCTTGAATTTGAAGTTAACCAAGGTGTGGGAACCCTGTTTATTAAACTCTGCGGCCATGCTAAACAGGGAGTGAAGTTTTCATTATATTTAAGAAGAGGTCATGGTTATTGTTTCTTTTAACGGCACAAATCGAACACAAACGAATGACACCAGTTTTGTGCGATTTGGACGAACTGGGGTGGAGAGTGACGTCACAGCTCCCGAAAATATTTTGGTTATATCTAAGGAAGGAAAATGGATACAGTGTTTGTTTTAACAGCACAAACCAGCACAAACGAACTGCGCTGGTTTGGAGCGATTTGGGCAACATTGGGGTGGAGAGTGATGTCACACGGTCAAAAAAAAAATGTTTAATATCTCAAACACCAAACCAGCACAAACGTTCGTTATTGCGGCACAAACGTAGCACAAACGAATGGCATAGTTTTGGTGATTATTTCTTTTTATGGGGTGCCAACTTTACTGTGGTGTGTTAGTGGCTCTATTGAAATATCAGAAACATTTACGACATCTGTCATAATTTAGAAGCTATGTTTTTGTATTATTATTACAAAACTTGCACAAACATACACAAACAGGGAGCGAAACATGAACACATTCCAACAAAGAGCAACCACAAAAATGAGAACGGAAAACAAACAATCTGGATTTGCGCGCACCAAACCATGGCATTATCTATACATACAAGTACAAAAATAAAATTACATCCTTTTAGAAGAGTTGTCATAATGCATCAAAAATTTGGCACTCTTTTTGTTATTTGTAAGTCTAAGAGATGAAACGAGAGTCCGAGAAAAAGGGGGAAAGATAAAGGTGATTTAAGCCATTTTTGTTTATGAATGAAGAATTTTGCATTCAATATAAGAAAATTAACAACATATTCAGCAGAAAATAGCTTTGGATTTTCATAATAAAAAATAACATCTTTGAGGACGAAGGTATGGGTCACATTTGTAAGGTTAGAAACACACGTGCTTAAGTCAATCCAAAATTTGCTGGTAACACCACAATCATAAAACAAATGTGCAGTTGTTTCCTCGATAAAACCACAAAATGAGCAAGACTCATCAACATCAGAATATTTAGAAATAGATAAATTAACGGGATAAATTTATGAAGGATTTTATAATGAATCTCCTTAACTTTGTTAGATATACAAAATTTACTTGGCAAAAGGCCTTTCTCCAGTTTATATTTGTTATAAAGTAACCCCAGTAGAATTTCTGTCTTGGAGTAATCTTTCTCTTTGTCTGAAATATTTTACGAATATGTCTGTTATTTTATTTCCGATCTAAAATATCCATGCCACCCAAACATAAAGCCGGATAAACACCTGAATCACCTGGATAATCACCTGAATTTAAGGTGACTTTTAATTAACTGGGTTAAGCCTACTGGGATGGCTCTCATCAAATTATGTTCTTTTGGTTTGACTGGAAAATTATGGAGATTCATAAATTGTTCATATGTTAAAATATTATCAAACTCATCAAACACAGATAGAATAGAGTTCATAATTGGGAAGCTAAATCCAGAAAGTATCGACTAACATTTAATCATTATACAATTAATATTTTCATTAAAATGCATGTATAACACTGTACGTTTTATTGTGTTAACTTATAACGTTGGCATTAAATCACTGAAACTAGTGAACTGGGTTTCTAATACCAGTGTTTCCCCTGCCATTATCTTAGGGGGGGCGGTTGGTTGTCCTGGTGTTTGGGGCACTATAGCGCCAGCCAGATGGCAAAAGGTCCCGGAAGAAAGTTATGTACATTTTAAAGTTAACTTCATCTATCTGGTGCACTTTGAGAGTTCAAAATTAAGAGCTGCAACCCAGGCTCACCGTGCAAATTGAGCAAAGAAAAGAGTTGGTGAATTGAATTGAGTCTGATATTGAAAGGAGACTCAACCCCTCTGTTTAGTAGTGATATACTGTGTGTCTAATTACATTTCACACTAATGTTGTAGGAAGCCAAACAATTACCTTACAACAATAATAATTCTAAATTTATTATTTTTATTCAAATGACAGCAATAACCATATATTTTAAAACAACTGCACTGTAAAATAAATGAAGAGGAGTATTTCACAAGTGTATTAGTTTACTTCACACTAGGAAAATTACAGTACTTTTGTCCTAATGTCTACACTTGCAAGCAGGGCCTAAAACTAACTTTTTGCCACACCTGCTCCTGACTGTTGACTGGAGAAATATTACCAGTCATAAATACTTTTTCCTGGCCATGAAACTGGCAATTGCTACTACTAAAACAACTAAAACATATTTAAAAAAAAGAAAACTGTAGCCATTTGATATCAGAGGCAACCACTGCATTTAATCAAGATTCTACACACATGTAGCATGAGTATTTATTTATTTTTATTCTATAATTTCAACATTTGAAGCAAAAACAGAATGCTCTGATTTTAGCTTTGTGAAATTATGCTACATAAAACATACCTGGACCAAACAGACGAGCTGATTGAGACGCAGCATCACTCTCTGACAGCAGGTGGCACTTATGGAACAGCAATCATACAGCGTTTCCTTATTAACACTGCTTTAACAACAATTACACGAAGGTAAGAGGGGAAAAAATGCCATCGAAAAGTTTCTGAAGACAGTCAGTTCCCTTCAGAGATACATTGATGGAAACCCCCACTCCAGTATTTACATTTTTCTTCCAATATTTCGAGCATCGTGAAAAGTGAGCTTGCTGTGCCTGTACATTACAGTATTTCTCAGTGTGCGTCTGCCGCCACAGTCTAGTTAATGAATGGGAAACACTGAAAGCCTAAATTAAATCTGTTCATCACATAAAGTGATGGTGTCTCGTCAGAATACTTCAGAAAACTATATGGAGTACTTTTGGATGTATTTATGAAAGTCTTTTTGTACCTTTTAATGTGTGGTCATTCAAACAATAGACAAAAATGATGAGAGAATATTAGAAATATCTATATCAGTGATATCATTATAAACCCATAAATCTCATCCATCATATGACAAAATTTGAATTTCTGGGTGAACTATAATGATAAATTTTAATGATAATGGTATTCAGCCCATCACGAGAGCTGATGTTTGGTGATCGAATCATAAGTGTTCAGTGGGAATGAGGCCTAAAATAAGAGTCTCGACGAAATCAAGTGATCAAGACAATTATGACTTTATTTTTCTCTGCCATAAAGGATCACTGGCACTTTCCAGCTGGATGAACCTCAGATGAGCCTCTTATTTTTGTCTTTTGTTTTTTTTTTTCCAGAAAAAGAAAAAGAAATCAAAAGAACGGAAGCAGGAGGCAGAGGCAGATGAGTGTGATTCACCGGCTCCTAAAAAGAGGAAGGCTCATAAGATGCCCACCGAGTCTACAGACATGAACGGAAACACGGACACAAACCAGGTCAAGGTAACGGATTTCTTCTGATTTCAGATCTCGTGTAAATCAAAAATCATTATCCTGGAGCACATGTTGTTTACTGAAATCTCTGTACAGCAGAAAAAGAAGAAAAAGGCAAATGCGGAGGACATGATGGCCAACGGAGAGACGGATAAAACATCTGTATCAGCTGTAGTAGATACGCCTGGACCGTCCAGTGAGGACTCGGACAGCGACCGGGAGAAAGTGTGTACTAACGCTTCATTCCTCTGCTTCAGTTCATAGTGAGCTGCTCTGGGGCCAGTCCTTCAAAAGTAATCTGATCAGATTTTAAAGGATTCTGAATTCGGATTAGATCACAAAATCCAATCTTGGTTTTGATCTGGACTAAATCCTCAGTTTGTGTTGTTCAAAATGTTTTAGTAAGATTGGGATACTTTTGATCCAAAAAAAAAGGATTATTCTGATCCCAGCAGAAGAGTGGATTTCAGGAACAAAAATGTAATAAAACTTTAAAACTGGTCCAAAAAGTACAATATTTGTAACATGTAACATCCCCAAATCCCCAAACAGCTGTCAATATCAAACAAAAATATTATGTTTCATTAAAAGTTTTTGTTCTCCATCAGAGATGGAGCAGTCAGAAGTAATTATTTGTGTAAATGCAGTGCAAACTAGAATGCAAAACATTGGCATTTTATTCCATCACCATGTCCCTTTAGGGGCTCCGTAGAGCACTAGTAATCCAGATTTGGAAATCTGAAAAAGTCTGGATCAGGGTGATCTAATCCAATTTTACTTTGAAAATCTGGCACTAAAGTAAGATGGATTACCTGATCCTACATAGCAAAACATGGGATTTCCAAATCCAGATCATTCTGATCCAGATTAAACTTTTTGAACAGCTGGCCCCTGATGAGTTCTGATGATCTGATTATTTCTTTAGGAAACTCCAGAGCAGAAAGAAGGAGCCTTCTCCAACTTCCGGATCTCCCAGAACACCATCAAACTGCTGCAGGGTAACGCTGCACACAGCCTCATAAACACATCACTGTAATATACTGTGACTTTTTTGTGAGAAATATTTCTCTTTCTTTTAGCCCGTGGTGTTTCGTATCTCTTTGACATCCAAGTGAAGACCTTTAACGCAGTGTATGATGGGAAAGATGTGATCGGTCAGGCGAGGACCGGCACGGGGAAGACCTTCTCGTTTGCTGTTCCTCTGGTGGAGAAGCTGCAGTCAGGAGCGGAGGACTGCAGGAGAGGCCGGTCCCCGAAGGTAATGCGTCACACACTGCCTGCGCTTATATGTTGAGGCAGTGCGTGATGAACATGGACAGTTATGCTGCTTTATGCTGTAAACAAGTGCTTTTAAAATGCCATGATGATACAGTGCTGCTCAAAAGTGCCCTCGTGAAAATGCTGCTGTTCTGGTTTATTTTTTTTATTTTATTTTTTTTAATGCTTTGATCATCTTAAATATTCATGCAAATAATTTTCACTTAGGTTAAGAACATCTTAGTATTAGTGTCGTCTGTCTTGTCTTGTCTTTTGCTTAATGCTATATAAGCGCTGGCTCTGCATGAGCTCGTCCTGATGATCATGTTTTCCAGTGTGATTTAAGAGGATCCAGAGAAACACATGATCAATGTTACTACTTTAATTTACTTTTGATTAGTAAACCAGAAACGGTGCAGAGTCACAATTCACAAATCACAACAAGAAGTAAAAATGCTTTTATTGCGAGTTTTAAGTTCATTCTCATTCAATGCATGATAGGGCTGCACGATATATTGCATGCGATAGTCATGCGCATCTCATCAGTAAAGCCGGTTCTGTGATTACAAATAAATCTCTATCACCTGTTTTCAGATGGAGCGGCATTTAATACACAGAGCCGTAGTTCATTGACAAGCTACGCAAGATCATGTTCACTATCGCATGCGATGCATCTGCGATTTTGAGCGCGCATTGCGTAGCTTGTCAATGAACTACAGCTCTGTGTATTAAATGCCGCTCCATCTGAAAACAGGTGATATAGATTTATTTGTAATCACAGAACCGGCTTTACTGATGAGATGCGCATGACTATCACATGCGATATATCGTGCAGCCCTAATGCATGATACTTAGAGAGGCCCTGGAAAGTGTGAGGGCCGTTAACAGGGTTTCCGCGGGGTCTTAAAAAGTCTTAAATTGTACAAGAAAGTCTTAATTATGATTTCAAGAGGTCTTAAATTTGGAGACGGAAAGACAAGAATTGCGATTATGGCTGAATGTGACGATTAAACTTCAAAAGGCTATGATTTGATTAAATAAACATGAGCGCTGCAAGTTCAAAGTCCGGCGCTGCGCTGCTTTGTGTTCTGTCTTTACCGGAAAACTCTTATATTTCAGCCAAACGTGACACCTGCTGACAGGAAATGGATCAGTTAACATAGATTAAACTAGAGTGCGTGCGATTCAGTCTATTAAAATACATTTAGACTGATCACATCATTTAAGATATGGGGGCAGAAAATCTATAGCCTATATTTATATCATTTCATATAGTTAATATCACACAAAGAGTGCCATTTTTTTCCTCCAAAAATCAGCACGATTACAAATGTGATATTGATTTTATGCAACAGTTCAATAAACAAGAAGTTCATTTTAAGAGACTTACGTTTTAGACACCATATTGGCTGTTTTTGCTCTATTTCTACAACAAAAATAATTCCAAACACAGCCACAGCACTGTTTTGCGTCTCTGAGCAACATGACTGTGTTTCGTTCCTGAATGAATCAAACGTTTAAATGATTCGGTTCACTCGCAATGACTCACTTATTAACGCTGACTTACTGCCACCTATTGGCCGTTTTAATTTCACATTTAAAGTATATTCATATTTTTAAAATAATTTCAAACATCAGTTTTCAACGTTTTATGTTTCAAATATCAAAACATCATTTATGCATTTGTAACTGTGCAGGTTAGCATTCTATGTCCCTCTGAGCTGCATTAAAGAGTGTGTAAATACATCTAAATGCCACTTCAGATGCATTGCAAAGATGCATTTTGTTGATACTGATTTGATTTGCTTGGTAACAGCCCAAATGCAAGAATTTGACTTAAAAGATTATGCACACTTTTAGAAAAAATGGCTTAAAGGTAAAAATGCCCATAAAACTTGTTGGAAAAGACTAATTTCTATCACTGCTGTGAACTGACCACACAGAATATGAAGAATATCAAAAAAATTCAGGAGTCACCTGTCCATAGTAATCTTTAAGATACCAGCACAATAACACACTCGGCAAAATATTGTCTAATTATTGTTATCGATAAAATCCCAGAAAATATAGAGAGATCATTTTTTGCCAATTTCGCACACCCCTAATTCATGTTAATTTATATAATAATTTATTGATAATTGTTGAAATCAATATTATTAACACTTTTGACTTATCCATTTTCTTAAATGGTGTAAAGGCTGAAATGTAAAGTTTATCATTTTACACAACTTTTTGTTTTTGTGAAAACTTGTATCTGAATTGTAAATTATGCTTTTTACAGTAATTTTACAGTTTAATATGGTACTATAGACATTGCGCTACCCCGCTCATGTGGTATTAATTTTATTTCTGCAGGTCTTAAAAAAGGTCTTAAAAAGTCTTAAATTTGAGCTTAAAAATCCTGCAGAAACCCTGGTTAAGAGTCTTGTTGAGTGCAAAAGTTTGAATCCCCTTTGTGTGCCTCATTTATGCACTGCCAGTGAGAATTTTGGATGCATTGATTTTTATCAAGCTTTTGGTAAATCATTCGGACCCACTTTATGTGAAGTCTCTCTAACTACTATGTATTGACAAATTAGATTAATCATTTGATACACTGCACTTATTGTGTACGTTTTATATTGTACTTATATTCTAAAATATCTGTGTGATGACATATAATTACAGAAATTAATTACACATATATAATTACACTGTTAAACTTAACCAGACCGCCAAACCTGTCCCTAATCTTAACTGTATCCCACCTCAATAGCAGCATTTTGCAATACAACACGAACACTATAAGTACATTGTACCAAACAAACAATATGTTTGATGCAAGTTCATAGTAGTTAAAGACACCTAATGTATAGTTAGGTGTCTTCATTGCACCTAATGTATAGTACATGAAGGAAAAATTGTGTGAATATTCCTTTAAAAAAACTTGAATAATTATTTTTTCTACAATTAGTTGTGTGAAATTTTTGGCCCCCTTCCTGATTTTTTTTATTTTTTTGCATGTTTGTCACACTTTAATGTTTCAGATCATCAAACAAACTTAAATATTAATCAAATATAACACAAGTAAACAAAACATGCAGTTTTTAATTTTTTTTTTTTTTTTTTTTATGAAGGGAAAACAAAATCCAAACCCACATGGCCCTGTGTGAAAGTTGAACTTTTTGGAAGGTGTGTGTCCCATTACATCTGGTGTAAAAGTAACACAGCATTTCAGAAAAAGAACATCATACCAACAGTAAAATATGATGGTGGTAGTGTGATGGTCTGGAGCTGTTTTGCTGCTTCAGGACCTGGAAGACTTGCTGTGATAAATGGAACCATGAATTCTGCTGTCTACCAAAAAATCCTGAAGGACAATGTCCGGCCATCTGTTCGTGACCTCAAGCTGAAGCGAACTTGGGTTCTGCAGCAGGACAATGATCCAAAACACACCAGCAAGTCCACCTCTGAATGGCTGAAGAAAAACAAAATGAAGACTTTGGAGTGGCCTAGTCAAAGTCCTGACCTGAATCCTATTGAGATGCTGTGGCATGACCTTAAAAAGACGGTTCATGCTCGAAAACCCTCCAATGTGGCTGAATTACAACAATTCTGCAAAGATGAGTGGGCCAAAATTCCTCCACAGCGCTGTTACAGACTCATTGCAAGTTATCGCAAACACTTGATTGCAGTTGTTGCTGCTAAGAGTGGCCCAACCAGTTATTAGGTTTAGGGGGCAAGCACTTTTTCACACAGGGCCATGTGGGTTTGGATTTTGTTTTCCCTTCATAATAAAAACCTTCATTTAAAAACTGCATGTTGTGTTTACTTGTGTTATCTTTATTAATATTTAAATTTGTTTGATGATCTGAAACATTAAAGTGTGACAAACATGCAAAAAATAAAAAAAAATCAGGAAGGGGGCCAACAATTTTTCACACCACTGTAAGTGGTTAATCTGGTTTTAATATTTATTTTTATCATATTACATTATACTGTACAAAAATAACATAAGAGTAATATATTTCTGTTGCATGTTAAACCGTACTTTTATTTTGACAGGTTGCTGTGAAGTTGGCACCTGTTTTTTTTTTTTTTTTGTTTTTTTTGGACCTTAAGAAATGAGTTTGGTTGAATGTGTCCAGTGTTATATGAAATGAAGTGTACTGTGTGTCCACACAGGTGTTGGTTCTGACACCGACTCGTGAGCTGGCCATTCAGGTGTCCAAAGACTTCAAAGACGTCACCAGGAAACTAACTGTTACGTGTTTCTACGGAGGAAGTTCATACAACCCACAAAGTAGGGCTTTAATTGTCATACAGTTGTTGTAGTAGTTGTTTTTAGAAATGACTCTGCAAAACGTGTAGTTCAGTTTAGTTGTGACCAAGAATGGGAAAATATGTACAGAAAATACAGTTTGAAGATGTTTAATAACCTAATGATTGACTTGTTGTGTCATCAGTGGAAGCGATCCGCAATGGCATCGACATACTGGTGGGAACGCCGGGTCGAGTCCGAGACCATCTGCAGAATAACAACCTGGATCTGTCTCAGCTCAAACACGTGGTGCTGGACGAGGTGGACCAGATGCTGGACATGGGCTTCGCGGAGCAGGTGGAGGAGATCCTCTCGGTGTCCTATAAGAAAGGTAATCCGCTCCACACGTCTAATACTCCTGTTCACATTGCGTTTGTCCGATGAGAAATGAAAAGCTAAACTACCGATAGTCGTGAAAGATCAGCCGATGTGCATCTCTGAACAGGATTTATGAACTCTTCTCTCGTAGATGCGGAGGAGAAACCGCAGACGCTGCTGTTCTCAGCCACGTGTCCCTCCTGGGTTTATGACGTGGCCAAGAAATACATGCGCTCTAAGTTCATCCACGTGGATCTCATCGGGAAAAAGACCCAGAAAGCCGCCACCACAGTCGAGGTAACGTCACGCACGTGCCTGCATTCTGTTCTGTGTAAATGTGGCAAAACTCCCAACATTAGTCGGTAAATATAATAATACTCATTAGTCAGAATAAAGGTCATTCTGAAATCCAGACTTATAAAGACAAAGCATAACAAAATAATAACATAACGAATAACAAAATGTGTATAAACATGCATAAAAATGGTTAGCTAAATCTGGCATAATTTCATAATTAGGTTCCCATCATCAGAAGGGTTGAAGAGTATACAGTAGTCAACATTTGAAGTGGATCAAACCATTTCATCAAAGTTGTCCTAAAACAACCAAAGGCATTTTGGTTTTAGGACAACTTTGATGAAATGTTTTGATCCACTTCAAATGCTGATTACTGTAGATCTAAATGTCTCTGTAAAGTCAGTCGAGGGATTCCTCCTCTAGGTGGCGACAGAGTCACTTATATATTTTCATCTAATGTGATGAAGGACAAAATAATTCAATGTGTAACTGTGTAGAAGTGGTCAATTAATGTATCTTTTCACTAGTTCAAGACGATCTGTGTGCATTATTATTACGTATAGCACAGTTGCCACGCTGATAATTATTATGTGTGATCGCACAAATGTCTTGCTGTGAAATTGAGCCTGGACCCTGATCTGTTGAATTTTTGCAGATGTTAGAGAGAGGGCCGTCTGGACAAGATGCCAACAAATCCCTGTGTTTTTAAAAAGCTGACGTTATATTTTATGTAGTAGAATAATTAGTGGTAAAAGAGAGGAACACTGCTTTAATTTTTCTTCATACTTCATAGTAAATCAGATTTAGTTTTTTTGATGTGCTGCTTCTTTCCAGTCATGTGGGTACAAACGTTTTCTGAACAAACGTTTTTCTCATTACCGTTGTAATTTGCAGTTTGTATTTATTTATTTTTTTATTGCATTGTGTAGCTAATTTGTAATTATTAATCATTGGATGACACATTCCTTGTGCCTGCTGTCATTAACATTATATCAAGCAGTTATTTTTATTGAATTCTAAGCTGGCTCGTGCTTCTTGTTCTCTTGCGCGCAGCACTTGGCGATCGCGTGTCACTGGTCTCAGCGGGCGTCAGTCATCGGCGATGTCATTCAGGTGTACAGCGGCAGCCACGGTCGGACCATCGTCTTCTGCGAGACCAAGAGAGACGTCAATGAGCTCTCCATGAACACATCCATCAAACAGGTGCAGCACTGCTCACACATCTGCATCCTTGCGCTTCACCAGCACTGACTGTGTTTACATTGATACCTTTTGTTTCAGTCAGAACGAAATCATTCTGATTGATGAATCTGAACATAGGGCCAGTTTTACTAAACAGGGCAAATTAGCACGAGAGCGCAATTCCAAAAGGGGAAATTTCTGCAGGTGATTTACTAACAATTGCACGAATTCAAGAACACAGACGCAACATCTCATTTACATATCGACCAACACAATATACCAAGCGCAGAGCAAATTAGCAGAGTCGCAAATAAAGAAATAAAGAAGCCACAGTACGTTGAAAAGAACCAGAGGCCAAAAAATGAAGGGTTGCTAGAAGTTTTGATAGAGCTGGTATTGCGTGACTCCTAGTTGATTGTTCCAATTCATCTTTTATTTCCTGAAGCAAATTAAAAATAACATGGCTTGATAAACAATATGTTCGGATAATGTGTTCTTCTGCCATTAAAAATAAATTAATAAGTGTGAAAAAGTCCTCTCCCTTCTACCACGTGCTCTCTGTTCTCTGCGGTGCCTCCTCTAGCAACAATAATGCAGCCATTTCAAGCGCAAAATAGTTTAACCCTCTGGCCCTCTTCGTTTAGGAGTCACACTTGCCGCCTTCGCAGTCAAAAGTGACCGAAGCCTCAAAATGTAACGTTTTGTTTTTTCAGGAAAATCATTGTAATATATTTTTGTTCAATAATATTTTTTGATTATTATTTATGATTTTGAGAGAATTTTATGATACTATGCAATATCTCTACAATTTTAATGAGCTATTTTCTCCATTAGAATTAATATATATATTTTTATATATTTTATTTACTACTTTTTAATAAATGCAATAGTTTACATTAAAATAGAGTGAAGGCATTTAAAATCCATTTTTTGAAGTGAGAATTGGGCCATCTGGAGGCATTAAAAAATAAAAACTTGTGTAATGTTGCGTAACCTCTTGTATTAGCACCCTATATAGATATATACAGAGGCTTTTGGATTCCCTTTGCTTTTTAGATATAATTTCTTTTTTATTTATTTATTTTTTTTTAGGTTTTGCATTTAGATCTATATCTAGACATTCTAAAAGACATTCTTTTTGTCAAGGTTTAGATATTTTTGGTTCGATAAGTATCAGGTTTTACATTGATTACAGTCAAAAATCTTGTTAGAAAGGGAACACATAGCAAGCATTTTTGTTACTCAGTATTTGATAATTAAAACACTTTATACAAACATTTAGCAATTAATTGATATTTTATTCAATGTAATTCAATAAATGTTAAAACTTTAGAAGGGAACAGCAATTATGATGAAACACATAATAAACTAACAACAGCAAAAACAATCAGTATCAAACAGTAGATGTAAGAAAGAGGAATAAAAATTGTATAAATATAAACAATTTTAACTATATATAGTAGTTATTTTATGCATATGCTTATAGATATCAGGAACATAGGCGAAAATAAGATCAAAACTATCCAAACAAACAACTAACTGTTGCCAGTTCATTTCTGTGTATATGTGTGTGAATGGGTGTATTTTGCACTCCTGATTTTCTAGAGAGTCACCCCTTGATTGTTGCGCACTTTTTTTTCTGACCAGAGGCTGATTTGTAGTTTGTACCACCAAAAGATTCACAGAGTTTTCACTTTTTTTCGTATTTCCCATTCATTTCCTATGTCGGCCATTTTTGACCGCAAAGAAGTCGTGTGACTTTTTTTTTTTTTTTTTTTTTTTTGACCCTTTAACCTATCCGAATCATGTCCATGATTTTTTTGTGTGTTCATATTGCTAATGTGACAAAAGTCACCAAGTATCATCTCATTCCGATGAAGCTAAGATTTTTTACATTTCAAAATTTAACATTTTTAGAGGGTTAAGACATGCTTTTTTTGGGCGTTAAATAATGGCGCAAATACCAGTAGTTTGACGAGCGCAAACATTAGTAAATCTCGTTGCGTGATTCATTTGAATACTCTCCTCTCATAAATTTTGCGTCTGAAAGAGAAACTCCTACAAATGCATATTCAATAAGGTCAGGTGCAAAAATAATTGTCCACAGCTTTTCAGAGCTAATTCATCACTGCGCATCTTTAGTAAAACCTGACAGCACTATTTTAACGCCAAAAGACGGTTTGCGCGGGTGCAAGCTGTTCGTAAATCTGACCCTTAGTGTTTATATGAATGCTAAATAATGCGATGGGGTTATGTGACAAGCTTCAAGAGCTGATGAGATGTTGTTTCGCTTCACTTTTAGAATTTTAGAGTAACATGATAGTCATTTATGACATTTCATTCTACAAAAGCAACCGCTCGTTCCACAAAATGCGCAATGGCATTCGCAGTACTTTCCCGTTTTGGTTTTCAGTCCGATTAAATGTTACATGTCCTCTCGATTGAATTAGAAATGTTCTACAGTACACCACCTTTTTCAATCCGATCAAAATATCATTGGGATCGAGCTCAATGGGATCAATTAAGGTGTTTGCATGAAGGTTTTCAGTTGTCAATCTGATTATTAGGTTGCATGTAAACACAGCCGCTGTTTTTGACTCTCCTGTCTCCGTTGGTTGTGGTTCAGAGTGCGCAGTCGCTGCATGGAGACATTCCTCAGAAACAGAGAGAGATCACGCTCAAGGGCTTCAGGGATGGCACGTTCGAAGTGTTGGTGGCCACTAACGTGGCGGCCCGCGGCCTGGACATCCCCGAGGTGGACCTGGTCATTCAGTGCTCTCCTCCAAACGTACGTCAGCCAGTCCCTGGGCTGTTTTTTGTCTTTTACTTAAATTCCACTGGTTTTTATGTTGAATTCCCCCTCTTCCTAATTAAATTCTAGTTACTTTGTTTGTGCATTTGGAATGCTGTGGCTGTTTTTTATTTTTTAAATGTTTCTGTTTTCATTAGTATCTTAGTTAGCGCTTGTTTGTGCTATTCTGTTTTTGGTCCTTGATGAGTCGCTGCTGATAGGATCTTTTTTCTCTCTCTATAGTGTAAGATCCTCTTTAACAGCTTAAACTTGTGTTGTAAATGCAGGATGTGGAGTCATATATCCACCGATCAGGACGGACTGGCAGAGCCGGAAGAACAGGCATCTGCATCTGTTTTTACCAGCGTAAGGAGGAGAGCCAGCTCAAGTTTGTGGAGCACAAAGCGGTGAGACGCCATCAGCTGTTCATAAACCACTGTTAGAGGAGTGAATGTGGGTTAAACAACAAATGATAAACAGTGTGTGTGATCAGACAGATGTCACCGATAACAACATATTTGTCTGAATTTTAAAAACACTGACAAAACAATTCAGAAAGCTTTATTTTTCCATAGACTTTGTCCAAGATTAATTTTTTTATTATTATTGCATTTATAATTTGTGACCCAGGACCACAAAACCAGTCATAAGGGTCAATTTATTGAAATTGAGATGTGTATATTATCTGAAAGCTGAATAAATAAGCTTTGCATTGATGTGTGGTTTGTTAGGATAGAACAATATACAATTATTTGAAAATCTGGAATCTGAGGGTGCAAAATATTGAGAAAATCACCTTTAAAGTTGTCCAAATGAAGTTCTTAGCAATGCATATTACTAATCAAAAATTAAGTTTTGATACATTTACTATAGGAAATTTACAAAATATCTTCATGGAACATGATCTTAATATCCTAATGATTTTTGGAATAAAAGAAAAATGGATAATTTTGACCCATACAATGTATTGTTGGCTATTGCTACAAATATACCTGTGCTACTTATGGTTTTGTGCTCCAGGGTCACATTTTAATATGACAGAATTGAGGTAATTTGTGACACACTGAGATGTCCCAGTTGTCCTGAATCAGCCCAGAATAATGCCTTTGCTGTAAATGAACCACAGTGTCATCAGCTGAGCACATGATGGTTGGTTGTAAACCATCTGCGTCGCTAACGTTTCTTGTGTTCACCTGCTCCAGGGAATCACCTTCAAACGGGTCGGGGTCCCAACGGCCAACGACATCATCCAGTCCTCCAGTAAAGACGCCGTGAAGTCAGAGACGTTCAGATTAATTATCACACCGATGTGCATACAGAGATGAATGTTTTCATTTAACGTAACAGAACGTATCAGACTGAATGTGATATATGCTGCTGCTGGCAGGTTTTTGGACTCGGTTCCGGCCGTGGCGGTGGAGTATTTCCGAGAGGCGGCGCGTGAGCTGATCAAGCAGCGCGGGGGCGAGGAGGCGCTGGCGGCGGCCCTCGCTCACATATCAGGAGCCACCAGCCTGGAGCAGAGATCCCTCATCAACTCCGACACCGTACGTTAACAACCACATCACACCAGAGCAAACACTTAACACAGGATCTGCAGACACAAAACATTTCATTACAGCAAAACTATTTCTGTTGTTTTTCTAGTTAATACAGAGTTAGTAGTCTAACAAAGGCCCACAACGCAAGTCATTGAATACAGTGCTGGAAGTCTGTGTGAAACGTTTATGAACCATTTCCAAATCTGTCTTGTTCCCTCAGGGGTTTACCACACTGATACTGAACTGCTCTCAAGAAATGCACAACATCAGTTACGCCTGGCGCAGCCTGAAGGAGCAGCTCGGGGAGGAAATCGAAGAGCACATCAAACGCATGACATTCCTCAAGGGCAAGATGGTACGTCTGAAGCCAAGACCTCATTCAGTGCTCTTCAGTCAGGACAACATACAGTCTGATGTTTGCTGGGATGGATTGGCAAAACATATTATTAGAAACTAATGACAGCAAATATGAGAAAAAAAAGCAAAATTAAAGGAACGTTTATATATTTGTGTTTGCCTGACTCTCTGTAAATCTAAATCTAAATTAGGGGTGTAATACATTTTTCTTAATAGATTTCTCTGTTTTTTTATTCTGTGGTATGAAAAAGCCCACACTATTCAACATGCAGTTCTCCTTGAAATATTGTGTAAATTAAAAAAAAATAATAATAATTTATGAATTATGCATATATTTATGAAGGTTCTAAATAAAGCATAAACTGATCTATAGAAACATACACACACACACACCATGCCATTACAGTGAATTTGCGTAGAGATATTGCTTGCAATACTAAGGTTTGAGGTAAACATATGGGCCAGTTGTAAAGGTGCATTTAACATCTAACAACAGTTACTTTATCGAAATGAATACTCTGAAATATTAATATGAAATAAATACACACATTTTGATATAAATGCACAAACTAAGGTCAGGATAGGCCTTTATGTAAAGTGTAAATACTCTGCATTTAAATTTAACATTATTAAACATTTACAGTCAATGTATTGAGTATCAAATGTAAATTGTATGCTAGGAAAAATACTCGTGTGTGAAACAACACGCAGCTGTACTTAAAGTCTCTGTATCATACACAAAGATCTCTGGAGGTTTGGATATCACTGATGAGTTTCTCTGTGCACAGACCTGAATAATAATGGATTTTGTTGATCATCTATTATCAGTTTTATCAATTAGTTGTCCTGTATTATTTATTTTCATATATTACTATAACACATTTGCATATATCCCCAAATTCTCACTTAAGGTGCAATATTCTGAAGGATGACTGTTTATTTCTAAATCTTGGTAGCATGTAAATGACTAAATTAGCAGTGAGACTAGGCATGTGCGATTATATATCGTTTGCGATTAATATCGTAATTGTTGTTTTAACTGTGCGTTTTGACTCAGTAATTTTCCAAAAACCATTCAAAACACCCCTACAGAGCGCACGCATATATTACGTGAAGTCTAGTCTAAAGATTTAAAATATCTTTTTATTTAAATTTAAAATATCAGTATTCAACGTTTTAAAATATCAAAACATTATTTATGCATTTGCATGCAACAGTGTGTAAATGCATCTAAATGCCTCTTCAGATGCAGATTCTGTGTTTCCTCTGCATTGCGAAGATGAATTTAGTTGATTTCATAATACACTGATTAAATGTAAGAATCTGACTCAAAAGATGATGCACACTTTTAGAAAAAAATGGCTTTATAAAGGTAAAAATGCCCATAAAATGTAAAAATCAGTTTAAACTTATTGGAAAAGATTAATTTCTATCAGTGTGAACTGACCAGCACACAGAATATGAAGAATATCAGAAACTTTAGGAGACAGCTGTCCACGGCAGTCCTTAAGATACCAGCACAATAACACACTCAGCAAAATATTGTCTAATTATCGTTATCGATGAAATCCCAGAAAATGTAGAGATATTATTTTTTGTCAATATCGCACACCCCTCAGTAAGACTGAGGATCTGCATCTGTTTTTGAGAGTTCAGAGCTTGATTTCTAACGTGTCCTGTGTGTGTGTTTCTCTCAGGGTGTGTGTTTCGATGTCCCGGCCAGCAAAGTGAAAGAGATGCAGGTATGACGATGCACTTGTGTGTTTGGAGCAGCTTGTAAAGCGACGCTGGAGGACGTGTCTGTACACACGGGCGTCGTCTTTCCCAAGCCTCTGGGATGTGTTTGAGAGTCACTCTGCGCTCTCGGGTTTCACTAACAGAGGCTTGTCAACAGACGCCTGTCCTCCGCTGATGGCTTGTGTTTGCTGACTCGGCTCTGTGTTTGTCTCTCTGCAGGAGCAGTGGCGGGACAGCCGGCGCTGGAAGCTGAACGTGGCCACAGAGCTCCCCGAGATGGAGCAGAACATGTGGCAGAGCAGCGAGCGGATGTCCGGAGGCTTCGGAGGGCGCGGTGGTGGACGAGGACGCAGGTCATTCGGCTTCAGAGGCAACAACAGCTTCGGCGGGAGAAGAGGAGGAGGAGGAGGAGGAGGAAGAGGCGGTCAGAAACGCAGCTTCAGCCAGGCCTTCGATTACTGATCTGGACTCCGTCTCATGTTTTTACTGCCCTTAAGAACCATCAAATATGCTGATTGCTTTAATGTGCAGTTACGCTATTTATACAGCCTGTCCCACTGATATTAAAGAGGTGTTTAAACTACACTGCGGCTGTGTTTCATTGCTTGTAAAACTCACTGGCTCTTCTGACGTGGGCTGGAATAACATTATCTTGAAAGTAGTGCTGTCAAACGATTAATAGCATCCAAAATAAAAGTTTTTGTTTACATGATACGTGTGTGTATTTATTATGTGTATATATAAATACACATACATGCATGTATATATTTAAGAAAAAAAAGTTACGTTTATATAATAATTTTACATAATTTATATGAATATAAATAAATATTTTCAAAATATATGCTGTATGTATGTCTTTATATATACTTAATAAATATACACAGTGCACACAGATATATTATGCAAACAAAAACTTTTATTTTGGATGCTATTAATCGTTTGGCAGCACTATTTGAAAGAAATCAAATTATGCTGTAACATGATTAAAATCTCCCGACTGAGTCGTTTGAGAATGAAGGCGACAGTTTAATCCAAAGCATAAACTCAAGATTTATTGAAAGATTTGGCAAACACAAAAATAGCTGATATCTTCTTTGGATAATTTATGCCACTAGTATTAGTGACCAAGAAACTGGCATTTTGCATAATTTATAATTTATTACAATTCAGAATCATTCAGGCAGAGTTTCACTGTCCAGTCATTAACATGTCCATTAATTACTATGCTTTTCCTTCAGTTGCACTGCAAAAAAACCAAAAAAAAAAAAATACCAACACAAATGCAGTAGTATGACCGTGCTCGCTCAGTCGGTCTAGTTGTATTGACCTGATGAGGTATTGTGAATGTTACAGTCAGTCTGGAAGGAGTAACCAGAAAACTCCATCGTCTCGCCTGAAATCAGAGTTCACAGATCTTAATAGCAAATCACACAGTAGCTTGCATCTAAGAAGGACACATAAGTCTTAAAAATGAATCAAATGGTTAGGTGGAACACTTGGTTAGAATATTATTTTGTCCTCCAGTGTTTACTGGGGATAGCTGTAGGATGTTGAGATGTTTTCTTACACAGGCATCCCATCCACATGGGGTTTGGCCTCCAGCCCCTGTCGCTCTCGTACGAGGGACTCCAGTGCTCCAGGTTCTTCAGGTGATCCACGATCTGCAGAACCAATGCACACCATCATTCAAGGAATTAACCAGAAAAGAGCCTTTCAAAACAAACCTCGGCGTTGGCTTGACAAAGCATTAGCTGGAGCTGAAATGAGTTCCTGAAGGCCACGTCTTGTGGTGTTGCCAAAGGGATCGTTCACACAAAAATCACAATTCTGTTATTATTTAGATGTTTTGAAGAATGTTGGTAACAGTTGTTGGTCCCCATTGACTTCCACAGGGTGAATAAATGACATGATTTTCATTTTTGGGTGAACTATCAATTTAAAGTGTTTTTTGAGTGGCTGACAGATATAAATGCATTTTTTTCCCTTCATTTTTTTTTTTTTTTTTTTTTTTTTTTTTCAAAAACACAAGTAAACAGATAACCTCAACTTTCTGTTCCCAAAACTGAGGTAACCCAAATGAAAAAATACTATAGTAATTTAAAGCAAATACTATAGTGTTTTTGAACCATACTATAGTACAATACTTGAATTAATTTGTGGTAATTCTGTAGCTGCTGTGTTAATATAACAACTATAGTAATATAAACAAAATATTTTGCCCAGTTTTATATAACTAGGATATATTATACTACAATACACTACAGTTTACTGTACTAAAAACAAAAGTGTACTACAGTATTTATTACAGTTTATCAGTTCGCTATAGTTAATACTACAGTATGCTGTAACATTCAATAACAAAGTGTTGTAAATACTATAATATATACAGTATAAAACACTTTAGTATGGTATGGTTCAAAAACACTATAGTATTTACTAGAAATTACTATAGTATTTTTTTAAGTTTCATAGTTGCCTTTGCAACTATTTTATGAACATAACCTGCTCCAGAGCCATTCTAGTGTCCTGTGGAACCACTCACGATCACCTGAAAAATATCTTAATAAACTTAGTAATTTGAGACAGCAAAGCGTTCTCGCTGAGACTGGTTTTTAAGTTGGTGTATCTTTGTGCATCAGATGCTCCAGCGTTCATGTTCAGCAGACAGTTGTTCCTAGCAAGGCCGCTGAAGATGCTTTTATTAGGCTTTCCAGCTTCATGCAAGTGAGCCATTTTTAATCTTTGGCGTCCTGAGATCTCTTCATTTGCTCGAGTCGACTCCTAACCCATGTTTGGATGAGAACAGCATGTGGTTTGTCAAGCCAACATGTCCATCAGAGATCTTACCTTCAGCACCGCTTCTGTTTGCTCGTGCTCGTCTGTCTTGTTCAGCTGCAGTTCTGCGGAGGTCATTAATTAGTCACTTTTATACCTCTGCTAGTCTTAATTATTGTCCACAGACGAGTACAGTTACCCTGTGAGTAGGTGATGACCGGTCTCTCCTCCTCGACACACTTGGCTTCAGCCGTGGCACTGCCTCGGTCATCTGTGAGCTTCCAGAAGGCCTCTGTATCCGTATGAGAAATATATAACACGTGTTATAATGGGGAAGGTAGTTTGTGTTTCAGGTTGTCACCTGTCATTGGTTCACACCTGTAAATCTCTCCAGAGGTATGCTCCTTTGTGTTTGTGGAGGTGTTGCTGCTTTACTGTCGGTATCCAAACACCTTAAAGCTGAAGAGAAACATCATCACAAACTCAGACTTCTTATGCGTTAGTGAGAGTGACCTAAATCACATTTAGGAACACAGATGCACTATATGTGAAATCTAGAAGTATCAAATAATATCCCAGAAGGTTTATATGCGCAGATACCTTTGCGCCTTTTGACTGTTTTGCTGTGTGGTAGGAGAATATAAACTCTGAAAGCGTTGTGGCCTTTCTTGATGCTTTTGTCTTGAAGCTCTTTGACGTCCGTCAGGGAATTGAGTGCACATCGGAAGTTTGCTTTCCACGTCTTGGGATCGGGTTTGTCTATGCCGGGTTTGTATCGCCCTGAAATCCAGGAGAGGAGAGGAGTCTACAGAACCAGTCTTCAGGACATTTCAGTTGTATTCCTGGCCAAGCTGATCATTGTTGGCATGATTTAGCTTCTCTTTTAAACATGTTTGGTAAAATCACAAGTAATGAGCTGTTCTGGTGCTTCATCTGGACTTTTCAAAGGATTCGGGCAAAATCTCAGTGTTTGCGGTCTGAGAAGCAGATCGGTGACCACGGAAATTCAATTCAGGCACATACCACAATTATAAATGTAAATGTGTCTTCACATTATATATTAAAATATCAAAACAATCCACATTTATCTGAAATAAATACAGCACACTTTTCAGACAAAACATTTCACAAAATGAAGCGTTAGCTTTTCAAAATAAGACAAAAAGTCTTCAACTCTTTCTGTTTGTCAAACTCTGTGGAACGTGTTGATAGTTTTTGTGATTCTCTTCACCTCAAGATCACTCAGTTAAAATATGTTTGGGGAAAAGCATCAGCTGCCACAGGGTTTATTTTTTTATCAAATGAAAAGACATTCAGACATTTTAAGTGACTTGAGTGTCCAAAGCAGTCTAAATATTTTCTGAGGCTGCTGAACACTCTGCAAAAAAATTATTTTCTTACTTAATATTTTGGACTTGTTTTCTATTATAAATGTCTAAACATTCTTGAATCAAGATGCATTTACTCGACAAGTAAAAGATGTTAAGTCTTGTCTTCTGAAAAAAAAAAAAAAAAATCTAAATTTTGTAAGCTTTTGCTTAAAACAAGCAATAATGTCTGCCAATGGGGTAAGAAAAATAATCTTAATTCAAAGTCTAAACAAGATTACTTTTCTTGCCCCATTGGCAGATATTTGTGTATGTTTTAAGCAAAAGCTTTCATAATTTTGATCTTTTTTTTTTCAGAAAATAAGATATAATATGTTAAGTCATTTTACTTGTAAAGTAAATTCATCTTGATTCAAGAATTCTTAGTATTTTTGTCTTGTTTTCTAGTATAAAGTAAGAAAATCATTTTTGCAGTGATATAGAATGAGTGTTTGTGGATGAGACGCAAAACATCAGGCGAAACTGACCCTATAGCAAATGTGCATTCACTCAAAAAAAATACAGATTTGGACATTCATAGGTCTTATTTCTTATGGTAACTAATGCAGGTGGTATAATAACTAATGAACAACACATATAGCATATGTATATATTAACTGTA
The DNA here is from genome assembly GCA_039654775.1 of Spinibarbus caldwelli. NCBI lineage: Eukaryota > Metazoa > Chordata > Actinopteri > Cypriniformes > Cyprinidae > Spinibarbus > Spinibarbus caldwelli. The sequence continues at coordinate 33,618,436 of CM077242.1, forward strand.
AGCATTAAAGGTCTTCAAAATGTTTACATATTTATTTGTTTGTTTATTTTGGCATTGTGATCATTTTCCGAAAATTGACTTGTGAAGTGTAAAAAAAAGTGTAAAAAAGAAAAAAAATTCATTTGTAAATGAAAACCTCTGTGATGAAAAATTAGTATGAATCTTTTCAGACATCATACGATAGATTTTCATAGATATCAGTGGAATATTTGTCTGAAACATGATATGAAATGTCCTGTCTGCTTCATTTTTTTTCTTTTTATCAGTCTAAATATTTCGAAGGTTTTTTTTTTTTTTTTTCAAGATAATATCTTTTATTTTCATGCGCTGTAATCAGAGAAATCAATCTCTACCTGTGTGGATCGCCCAGTTTCGAAACAGAGTGGCGTCCTTCTCGATATTCCAGCCGTGCCGGGCTGCATGCTTCCAGGGAATCTGGAAAACTCTGTCAGACTGCAGTTTGATGCAGTGTAGAGAAAACACAAAGATATATACACAGACTGACATATCTAGATATGCATAGCAGTTAAAAATAAATTCAACATCTGTTTAACACTTCACTGGGAAAGTTGGAAAGTTAAAATGCTTAATGAGGCTGGTTCAAATCTGAAGCCTGGTTTCTCCCAAGGTTTTTTTCTCAATTCTGTCACTGCTGGAGTTTTGGTTCCTCTGGCTTTCTTAGTTGGGGACACTTAATTTTCAGTGATATTGTCAACTTGATTGCACAGATACTATTTAAACTGAACTGAGCTGGATGAGTGTTTACTGCTGTCCTTTTGCATTACTGACACACTATTTTCCTAATTGACACTGTAAAGCTGCTTTGACACAATCTGTATTGTTCAAAGCGCTATATGAATAAAGGTGACTTGAAGCAGCTGTATTAATTAGATCTGACCTGGTCCAGCCACACGACTCCAGGGTATCTGCCGGAGTCGATCTGCTCCTCCAGCCACGGCCGCAGCCGCAGGCGTCCCTGATGCATCTCTGGCTCCGGAGTCTGATGGACAGACCTCAGGTCGAATCGCTCTGCTCACTGTGCTTCACTCCAGATTCCTCCAGATGTTCGTCTGACAGTCCTCAGTGTCGCTGCACCATCACACACAGCCAGCGGTTTAACACATGCACCACTGAAATCAGTGACGCACTCACATTACAGGAGGAAACATTATACCTCGGTCTGTCAGTCACGGCTCCTCATACCTGCACCAACAGGTTTGGAGGGTTTCCTTACAACTGTGGGACGATTTCTGTGGTACTGAGGGAACGAGCACAGCCCTGCCCCCATGCATCAAACGCTAATTTGATTTATTCCACTGAAAGGGAAACCAATACATCAGTACAATCACTAATATTACTAACAGAATAGCTGGAGAAGGTATTCACTGAAGGGCCAAACAAATAAACAAACATACTGCAGAAGAAACTTCAAATAAAATGTAGCTGATAAAAGTATTTAGCTTTGTACAGCGGTACTTTGGGGTTTCTCCAATTGTGGCAAAATTGCCTTAAGAGTTACACATCAGGTTCTTATCAGGCAGTCATGTGTTCTTAGTAACATTTTTGTGCTTTGCCTTGTTTCCCGTGAACTTCACTCAGCCGTTTATGTATCTCAGGTATTTTCCAATGAAACTGTTATTGGTCTCGCTCTTTTCACAGCCAAATGCAAATATTTTGTTCTAATTAAAATTCCAGCGAACAAACACGCAATCAATATCAAAACAGTTCTTTTCTCAACTAGTTTGGTAGCTGATTAAACATTCAAAACATTGTGAATCAGGCCCATTTGGTAATACAGGTTAGTGTTTACAGCTGATAAAATTAGCATATAGAAAGTTAACCTTTATTATCTATGAAATAAATAACTCATGCATATTAAGGTCAGTCGTGGAGATACTAATGTGTAAGCAGATTTAGGAGTCTTACATAATGCACACATTCATCCGATTTTGATCATCTTCCATATACTGTATTTGTATAGAATGATCTCAGTCAAGTATTCCAGAGAGATGAGTAATTAAACACACACACACACACACACACAGAGACACAAGACGCATCTTCAGGCTGGATCCTAATGCAGTACTGCATACTTGCAGAACAGAAACGTAATATTTTAAGGAATATGATTAACACACTCTTAAAGACTGTAATTATGTAATTATGTTGTCGCTGGAGCTAGTCTGACAGCTACTGTACATACATCATATCAGTGTCATTTGAATCGACACCAACAAGCGCTGCTCAATCAGAAATAGGACATAAGGTCTGAAATCCACATATCCAGGATAAAAATCAATTTGACGCACTGATTTCCATGTATAGTATAACTGTTCATTTAAACAAACCTCAAAAAGGTGCCGCTGTTGATAGCCCTCCTCAAACACATGTAAATCTAACTCTGATTCCCTGGTGACTGTAATGAAGCTTACGAATGACTCACTCCAGTTTCATGTTTGACTCTCATGATTAGCTGTAGCACAGTATCAGTATCAGTCCTGAATGCCCTAACTACAGGAGTAGATAAGGACATCTCATACACACACACACACACACACACACACACACACACGCACACATACCTATACACACACGTTACCTTCTTTTTCCCCAAATTAAATATTATACATCCCACTGCGGTCTCGACCCCTCACGATCTTCTCGCATCACAGTGGTAGAGTGAACCTGAAGAAGGTGATCGCTGGGATATTTCTGTCAGTTTTTGGGAAAAAGAACATTTTCAGTACTCATAAACCCAGAATGTTTTTTTTTTTTTTCATTCAAAGCAGTTATTGAATATTTCAACCTTTGCCTCCATTGCTTCACTGAATGGTTGCTCTCAGTTCATCTTCTTTGGAATTTCATCATTTAGCCTGTCACAGACAGATTTTGTTTATTTGAACCGTCATCAGTAAATGTAAATGTGCTTTCACATGAGCCATCATCCCTAGAAAGCAAGTAATCCAGTAGATAAACACTGATCAAAACAGCTAACAGAACTAGTCAAGACAGTAACCAACAAGGAACTTAAAAATCACAGACAGCATATACACATGAGAAAACAAAAACTAAAAGACAGGTGAAAGCCACAGACTAAATGTGACAGTCATTCTAATTATTAATTGATTTGTTTTTATCTATTCTTTTTTATTTATCCAGATTTATATGAACGACTGCTCAGTTGATTAATTGATTGTTTATTCAGATGATTATTGCATGGCATATATGGTTTACACATTGATTTACAAGTGGTGACCCAAAGCAGTACCAAAGATGACCGAAATGATCAAGAACTGCAAAAGACCCAACAAGAAGAAAACTGATTGTTGCTTGAAATAAGCTGAACAGAACAATTTCATTACAATGTTGCTCAATAAGTCAAAGTTGTTGTTTCTTTATGTATTTATTTTGAATATCATTTATTTTCTTATTTGCATTCAGCACAGTTGTTCCTTGCTGTCCATGACCCAATCAGACCCGCAGCCCATTTCTGGGTCGTGACTCAGGAGACCTAGCACTGTTTTAAATGATCGTGCCCTAGGTGTTTCCTAGGTGTTAACCACAAAACCTTTACAGAAATGTAATGCTCTGTAGTTGAAGCCCTTCATCATTTGCAGTAAGGTTTATTTTCCAAACAGATGTGTTGTCATGTGGCTCATCATTCTAGTCTTGTCAGTGCTCTGCTGCTGTAGGTCACTCGCCGATCACCAGAGGCCCTCAGTGGACCTTTTTTGTTTTGTTTTTGAGTGTCTCTTTGCTAGTTGTGTTGTGCTGTCTGTGTTTTGGTTCCCTGTGTGTCAGTTGTATTGTAAGCCCTGTTGGTTTTACCAACTTTAATTTTGTTTTTGGAATATTTAAACTCAAGGACTTTCCTGATCCCATTCGCCTCTCTCTACCACCTTGATTCCTGTCAGTCTATACTGTTCTATCACAAAAAAAAAAACAAACAAACAAAAAAAAAAACTGCATATTTTAGACCATTGTGTGTGTGTGTGTGTGTGTGTGTGTGTGTGTTTGTGTGTGTGTGTGTACACTATAATAGTTTCTTGAGCTGCAAATCAGCATGATTTCTGAAAGATCATGTAACACTGAAGACTGGAGTAACGATGCTGAAAATTCAGCTGTGATCACAGGAATAAATTACATTTTATGATATATTCTCATAGAAACCAGTTATTTTAAATAGTAAAATTATTTCACAGTATTACTGTTTTTGCTGTATTTTGGATCAAATAAATGCAGGCTTGGTGAGCAGAAGAGACTTCTTTAAAAACATTGTAGCAAATCAGCTCAAAAGGGAAATGTATATAAATAATTACAATTAATTATGATTAATTACAATTATTTATATCGGCTGACAGTAATAAACTGTAGCAGAATTAAATTGCTATCAGCTGATCTGTTCGTCCAGTGAACATTCAGTGTGAGTTCATATCAACTCTAAGAAAGGATATTTCCATGGCCACAGAAAATACTTTCCTATTAATGCATTAGAGCATGTAGGGAGGGTCAAAATCGTAAAGAGACATTAATCTGCAAGGCAGAACCAGAAACTCATGTAATTTGTGCACACAACTTGTATTAACTAAACTCTAACACACAAAACTAATCTAAACAAACAAACAAACGAATAAACATACACTCATGCATATATACAAAGGGGAGCTAAAGTGGATGAATGAAGCCATTAGAGAAAACAGAGAATACAGTTATGGAAAGAGTCAGTTAACCACCTGAGTAAAACCATCAGCGCCGTTTATAATGGTGTCCATAACTTATACTAAACCTCTGTTTCATTTAGTTAAATGTATGATACTTGCATTGCCTTGGTCGTTGACGAGTGTCCGGATGCAGTCTCGGATGAAAGTCTTGATGGTTTCAAGGTTTTGGACTCGTGATCACGTTCTTCCGGGTTGAAGAGTGATGAATTCCAAAGATGTCCTGACTCGATGGTGATTGGGAGTTTCTTCCCAGATAGAAAGTGAAAAAGAGCTAAGAAAGAGATCTGCTGATGTCCGAGGATCGTTGGTTGAATGGAAAGTCAAGGCCGAAAGGCCTGGAGCAAAACTTAAAGGGTTGCTGAGGAGCTCACATCCTCCTCATCCTCTTAGGATCTAAAAGAACCACAGACTGGTTGTGCTGAGGCCTGCCAGACGCGGTAGCGCTGGCCCTGGGACCTAGCAACCAGATAATGGAGAGGGGATGGGAGACGAGTAAAGAGACTAAAAGCCAAAACTACAAACTAAAACTAGGCGGGTCATTGAAGTGAGGTCTTTTAAACCCTATGGAGGTCACACCCCTGGGGGGTCAAAGAGCCAATGGTGACTTTCACTTTTGGAGGGAAAGTTTACGACTCTTTGTCTCCAAGCATGGTAATTTGCATATGTTACTGGGTCGAAGTTGATATACAAACTAGTAAAGATTCTTAGTACAATAATATGTTGCATAGGTATCATTATATAATATACCCTCTCATTTAGATCATCCAAAGACGAATTCATAGAGACCAAACATGATGTAAATGAGGTGATCTTAACCAGTGATCTATCATAAGCATGCATTAAACAGTATACAATACACAAGACCATATACAAGGAGGTAGTAGTCATACACAAAGACATGGGGATATGCATGGTAGGAAAGTCATAGAAAAATTTGTCTATGAATTAATGAACAAAGTCATTTCCTATAGCAGCATGCACTCAAAAAAATGGTTTTGTGGCACTGTTCGTTTTACTCAGATATTTTTTGTTAAAACAACACAAATATATTTCATTGTCCGCCAAAACACTATTGTATTGTGCTTAATTAACTTACACTGTTTAATTTTCAACTTTACTTAATGATCAATCGTTAAACTAACATAAAGGGTTTAATTTCGCCATTCAAAATACCGGATGTGACGATTTCCAACGCATTTGATGAAGACGGTGCGAAGGAGGTGCAATGGCGTCAGAGCGAGAAGTACCAGCCAGGTAAGAAAATCTAAAGTTTTCTTTGTGTTAAGTCAGTCTTTAATTTCTCTTAGTGTTTCTGAAAGTCTGTTTTGGGATGCTTTTGTTTTGCAGTCGAGTATTGTGTGACCGGTTTATTGCTCCGTTAATAGATGATTTCGAGCGGTTGAGAGATGTGAAAGCGCATGACTCTCTGTAATGTATGGACTGTAGTGTAGTTATACATACATGTATGTGTGCTTGTGGAACAGAGGATGGGGCAAATTATTAAAATTCAAAGTGGTTTTCCGTCTTATTAATGATTTGAGCAGTTAAAGCCTCCTGTGCTCTTTCTACGCTAATGTTATTCAAGTCCCAGTAAAATTAGCTAAAGCAAAGACTATAGAATACCCAAGACATGTCACTGGTATAGTTTTGAATGGGGAAAAATGCAACGCTCAATATGGCCGCTCAATCGCAGGAAGCCCCGCCTTCTGAATGAAAGAGCCAATCGCTAATCAGTAAAGTCAGCGCGTCACTGCAGCTGCCGTTAGAAGTCCCGGTTGCTATAGAAACAGTCAGCGCTCTGAGACGTGCGCCGAATACTGCGCATGCGCACTGGCTGATCTAGCCTGAAAAATAAGCTTTTTAAAACGCTATTTGAGCAAAAGAAACAATATTTATGATACAGTTGTTATCAAATTTCTTTGGTGATTTCAAATATGAAATTTAATCGTAAGATTAGTGAACAGTTTAGGAGAATTGGATGTTTCCCCATTCAAAGAGATAGGAGCTGCACTTGGATGCCCGAGAGGCGTTTCAAAGATGGCCGCCGAGTGACATGACTTGTCTTAAAGAGACTTTGGCTAAAGCACGGATAGTACAAATAATGCCACATTCGACTTCTGCATACTTTTTAACATTTTACCTGCCATTTCATTTAATTTTTTTTTTTTTTTTTTACAGCATGCATTTGATCACGGTTTTCTTCATCGCTGCCAAACTTTGGCAAAATGAAGTAATGTCACAACTTTACTGATGGAGAAAACAGTTTTGCCTAAAGTAAGTGTAGTGCTGTATCCCTTTTCATCATTAATAAACACAAGTAATAAGGGTTTCCACGGGTCCTTAAAATGTCTTAAATGGTACAAGAAAGTTGTCTTATGATTTCAAGAGGTGTTAAATTTGGGGACAGAAAGACAAGAATTGCCATAAAGCTTAATGTGACGATTAAACTTAAAAATGCTATGATTTCATTGAATAAATGTGAGCGCTGCATGTTTCAAAGTCTAGTTTTGTGTACTGCCGTTACCGGGGAAACCGCTCTATTCAGCCTTCCAGAAGCGCCGCCTACTGGCAGAATGAATTATTTAGCATTTTCAGCTGTGTGCTGTTTTAGACCAATGTGAAAATCAACCTATGTTTTACGTGGCTGTAAACACACAGTTGTAAATGTGAACTGGTGGATGGTCAAGAAGCTGATGTGCCTTCTAGAAATCTAAACAATTAAGACATTAAGATATATTTAAATGTTATTTATATGTTAATAATAAAACATTATATAATACATAATGCTATTAATATAATATATACTAATTGGTACTTTTGACTCCTCCCTTTTCTTAAAAATGGTTTGTGACGTTTATCATTTTATAAACGCTTTGTATTTGTGAAAAACTGTCCGAACTGTAAATAATGCTTTTTACAGTCATTTTATGACATTTAATGTTACCATAGACATTGACCTACCCCACTCATATGGTATTAGTTTTATCTGTGCAGGCCTTAAAAAGGTCACTATAAGTCTTAAATTTGATTTTAAAAATCCTGCAGATACCCTGTAAAATTCTGTCGACTTTGGTTACAATCCATGGCTTAGCACAGAGGTCACCAGTCTCGGTCCTGGAGGGTCGGTGTCCTGCAGTTTAGCTCCAACCCTAATTAAACACACCTGAACTAATCAAGGTCTTACTAGGTATACTTGAAACTTCCAGGCAGGTGTGTCGAGGCAAGTTGGAGCTAAACTCTGCAGGACACTGGCCCTCCAGGACCGAGTCTGGTGGTGACCCCTGATTTGAAGTTTTGGTTATGAACATAGCGGTGTGGTCATACAATGTTCTCGGACAAAGAATGAAACCCTCTTGGTGCCCACTACACAGGTAAGAACAACTGCACTCAACAAAACCTTGTATTAAAACATTATTTTGTCACTGGCCACTGAGTTTTAGGGTTATGGTCATGGAAATGAACAAAAAAGACAGATATAATAAGGTTATGTTTATTAATACATTAAATACAAAATATGTGGTATTACTATAAACTGACAGATTACGAATGCATTAACCTCCCAAAAACAATTTATTTGGATTCAAGGCAGGCGTGTCCAAACCTGCTCTTGGAGAGCCAGTGTTCTGTGGAGTTTAGCTCCAACACACCTACCTGGAACTTCTAGTAAGACTTTGTTTTTGTTCGAAAATTCCTAAAAAACTTTATTAGCTGGTTCAGGGGTGTTCTGTCATTAATCACTCACCCTCATGTCGTTCCAAACCCGTAAGACCATCATTCATCCTCAGAACACAAATTAAGATATTTTTATGAAAATCCAAGAGGTTTCTGACCCTCCATAGGCAGCAATGCAACTGAAATGTTCCCAGACCCAGAAATGTAGTAAGGACATCGATAAAATAGTCCATGTGACATCAGTGGTTCAATCGCAATTTTACGAAGCTATGAGAATAATTTTTGTGTGCAAAGAAAACAAAAATAATGACTTTATTCAACAATTATTCTCCTCCAAATCACGCATTCCGCCATTATGGAGAGTATCACGACGCATGCACATTGCTTTCCTCTGCACGTAAACAAGGCTCAGCGCATGTGTGTTCTACGTCAGCAGCACCACGTGCATGCATTGTTTACGTGCAGAGGTACTCTCGATAATGGCGGAAGACGCGATTTGGAGGAGAAGAGTTGTTGAATAAAGTCACTATTTTTGTTATCTTTGCACTCAAAGTATCCTCGCAGCTTTGTAAAATTACAGTTTAACCACTGATGTCACATGGACTGTTTTACTGATGTCCTTACTAAGTTTCTGGGTCTGGGAACATTTCAGTAGCGTTGCTCACTATGCAGGGTCAGAAAGCTCTCGTATTTCATCAAAAATATCTTTATTTGTGTTCTGAAGATGAGCGAAGATCTTGCGGGTTTGGAACGACATGAGGATGAGTAATTAATGGCAGAATTTTCATTTTTAGGTGAACTATCCCTTTAATTGGGAATACTGCTAAACTCTGCAGGACAGTGGCTTTTGTGCTGATCTGGCCCAGTACTGTTATGGTTTCATTTTCCACTGTAGTGTTTGATAGAATTCCATTTTGATATTTGTCTGTATTTTCCAAAAGGAAATGATCAGACAGAATAATAATAGATTAATGACTTTTTTTTTTTTTTTTTTAAACTTGTGATTTTAGAAAAAAAAAAAAAAAAGGCTCAATTTTGTTGTTGTTATTTGCATCTTTAGACTAATGAAGCTGAAGCACCCAAATGAAGACCCTAGCAGTATGGAGTATATGGTGAGTTTTTATTTATTTATTTTTTATTTTCAAGGATGATAAATGCTGTGGTAAAGTTAAAACACAAGAATTTGAGTACTCCATCCTTTTAAATATCCTCTCTGGGATACAGACGATGCCAGCAATCAGGAGGTGATCCAGAAGACTCATGGGAATCTATGTCAAAAGATTTGAAGGTGCAGTCATTAAAGACAGCCCAGCAGATGTTGGAGTGTTGGAAGATACAGTTCTTCAGGACCTTAGCAGTATACAATTCAATTCAATTCAATTCAAGTTTATTTGTATAGCGCTTTTCACAATACAAATCGTTGCAAAGCAGCTTTACAGGAAATTAAGTTTCTACAATATATTTATATATTGTAGAAACTTAATATATTTAACTTATGGCGAAATTTGGTAGTTCTGTATGTTGTCTGAGGGTATGCTTCATCTGAGGTCCTCTGAGGGGTTGGCATCATCTCTTCTCAGGTGTTCTGGATCCAGACTGAAGCTTGTGTAAATCCTAGTTACCACGGGATGTTAATCCCGTGGCAGAAACAGAGAAACAAATAGAGACATAATTAGCGTAGCTGCTGTTCCAACCAAGCAACAATTATTTGTTCAAGCCAAGCTAAAGAACAATAATGCGTGTTTGATCAGATATAACTGCAGTACAAGATCATGAGATGCATTATGTGAATGCTTGGCTAAAGAGATGTGTCTTTAATCTAGATTTAAACAGAGAGAGTGTGTCTGAACCCCGAACATTATCAGGAAGGCTATTCCAGAGTTTGGGAGCCAAATGTGAAAAGGATCTACCTCCTTTAGTGGACTTTGCTATCCTAGGTACTACCAAAAGTCCAGAGTTTTGCAACCTTAGGGAGCGTGATGGATTGTAGCGTGGTAGAAGACTAGTTAAGTACACAGGAGCTAAATCATTAAGGGCCTTATAGGTAAGTAATAATATTTTGTAACTGATGCGGAACTTAATAGGTAGCCAGTGCAGAGACTGTAAAATTGGGGTAATATGATCATATTTTCTTGACCTAGTAAGGACTCTAGCCGCTGCATTTTGGACTACCTGTAGCTTGTTTATTGAAGATGCAGGACAACCAGCTAGCAGTGCATTACAATAGTCCAGTCTAGAGGTCATGAATGCATGAACTAGCTTTTCTGCATCAGAAACAGGTAACATGTTTCGTAGCTTGGCAATGTTTCTAAGATGGAAGAATGCTGTTTTTGTAACATGGGAAATATGATTTTCAAAAGACAAGTTGCTGTCTAATATAACACCCAGATTTTTGACTGTAGAGGAAGTAACAGTACATCTGTCTAGTTGCAAATTATAATCCAAGAGATTCTGTGTACTGTTTTTTGGTCCAATAAGTAATATTTCTGTCTTATCTGAATTTAATAGGAGAAAATTACTGGTCATCCAATCTTTTACATTTTTAACACACTCTGTTAGCTTAGATAATTTAGAAGTTTCATCTGGTCTTGTTGAGATATATAGTTGAGTATCATCAGCATAACAATGGAAACTAATCCCGTATTTTCTAATAATATTACCAAGGGGCAACATATATATTGAAAATAGCAGAGGACCTAGGACAGATCCTTGTGGTACTCCATATTTTACTGGTGATAATTGAGATGACTCCCTGTTTAAATAAACAAAGTGGAAGCGATCAGACAGGTAGGATCTAAACCATCTTAAAGCCTGCCCTTGAATACCCGTATAATTTTGTAATCGATCTATGAGTATGTCATGATCTATAGTGTCGAACGCAGCACTAAGATCAAGTAAAACTAGCAATGAGATGCAGCCTTGGTCTGACGCAAGAAGCAAGTCATTTGTAATTTTAACAAGTGCAGTTTCTGTACTATGGTGGGGCCTGAAACCTGACTGAAATTCTTCATAGAGATCATTTTTTTGCAAAAAAGAGCACAACTGAGCAGATACAACTTTTTCTAAAATTTTAGACATAAACGGAAGATTAGAAATGGGTCTGTAATTTGCTAGTTCATTAGGATCTAGTTGTGGTTTTTTAATAAGAGGCTTAATAACCGCCAGCTTGAATGATTTTGGAACGTGACCTAAAGATATCGATGAGTTAATAATATTGAGAAGCGGTTCTTCTGCTACAGGTAACAACTCTTTCAGTAATTTAGTGGGTACAGGATCTAATAGGCATGTTGTTGGTTTAGATGCATTGATAAGTTTATTTAGCTCTTCCTGTCCTATAGTTGTAAAGCACTGCAGTTTTTCTTTGGGTGCAATGAATGGAGCTGAAGTACTAGACGCTGCAGAATCTACATTTGTTATTGTATTTCTGATGTTATCTATCTTATCAGTGAAGAAATTCATAAAGTCATTACTATTAAATTGTGAGGGAATATTTAGATCGGGTGGCGTCTGTTTATTTGTTAATCTAGCCACTGTGCTAAATAAAAACCTTGGATTGTTTTGGTTATTTTCTATGAGTTTGCGGATATGCTCTGCCCTGGAAGCTTTTAAAGCCTGTCTATAGTTGGACATACTGTTTTTCCATGCAATTCTAAAAACTTCCAAGTTAGTTTTTCTCCATTTGCGCTCAAGTTTACGAGTTTCTTTCTTGAGAGAATGGGTATTACTGTTGTACCATGGCGCAGTACGTTTTTCTCTAACCTTTTTCAATTTGATGGGCGCAACAACTTCTAATGTATTAGAGAAGATAGTGCCCATGTTGCTAGTCATTTCATCTAGTTCATGTGTATTTATGGGTACACAGAGCAGTTGAGATAAATCAGGCAGGTTATTTTTGAATCTATCTTTAGTGGTTGGAACAATAGTTCTTCCTGGACGATAACGCGGAGCCATATAGTTAATATCAGTAATACTCAGCATGCACGATACTAGGAAATGGTCAGTAACATCATCACTTTGAGGTACGATATCTATGTCAGTAAGATCAATTCCATGTGATATAATTAAATCTAGCGTATGATTAAAACGATGAGTGGGCCCAGTGACGTTTTGCTTGACTCCAAAAGAATTTATTAGGTCAGTAAACGCAAGTCCTAACGCATCATTTGTATTATCGACGTGAATGTTAAAATCTCCAACAATTAGCGCTTTATCAACAGTAACCAATAGGTCTGAGAGGAAATCTGCAAATTCTTTTAAGAAATCTGTATACGGCCCTGGCGGTCTATACACAGTAGCCAGAGCAAGAGACAGGAGAGATTTCTTTTGCATATCTGACAGTGTAACATTAAGCAGAAGCAATTCAAATGAGTTAAACCTGTATCCTGTTTTCTGGGTAACATTGAGAATATCACTATATATTGTTGCAACACCGCCTCCACGGCCAGTCTGACGGGGCTCATGCTTATAACAGTAGCTTGGTGGAGTAGACTCATTTAGACCAATATAATCATTTGGTTTGAGCCAGGTTTCAGTCAAGCAGAGCACATCAAAACTATTATCTGTGATCATTTCATTTACAATAACAGCTTTGGGTGCGAGTGATCTAATGTTTAGGAGCCCAAGCTTTAAAAATTGCTTTTGTTTATTTGTTTTGCATTTTTCTGGTTTAATCACGATTAGATTATTTCTAGATCCTGCATTAAATTTATATTTATATTTTGGCTTCACTGTTCGGGGAACAGACACAGTCTTTATAGCTTGGACAGCACAAGTATTTCTATCATTTAAGTGGGTAGAACAAAAGTCATCATAGCAGTTATTTGTGAATGGGCTTACTAGTCAGATGGAGCGTAGAGTCCTGGAGATGTTGTCCGACAGGAGTTCTGCTCCGACTCTGCTGGGGTGCAGGCCATCAGCGCGGAAAAGCCTAGGACGCTCCCAGAAAAGATTCCAATTATTAACAAAGAGCAGTTTCTGTTCTTTACACCATGACAATAACCACTCATTTAAAGCAAAAAGTCTACTGAACCTTTCGTGTCCTCGTCGATACGTGGGAAGCGGTCCAGACACGATGATCGTCGCCGCGGGTGATGCGCTGCGCACCGTCTCGATCAGGCTCCTGAAGTCCGTCTTCAGTGTCTCCGTCTGCCGCAGCCTGGTGTCGTTCACCCCCGCGTGCAGCACGATCGCGCTGATGCTCTCGTCGTCCTTCAGGATCGCGGGTATCTGCGCAGAAACATCGAGAACACGAGCGCCAGGGAAACAGTGAGTGTGTGCTTTACCTTCAGCTAACGTAAAGTATACACTATGCAAAACCATGTTGCTGGGACTGATATATGGACTGAACTTGAGCAACCCTCCTTAATTTCTGGAGCCTGTTCCTGGAATAAGGTTTGATTGGTTACCTTTAAATGGCAATTAGAAAGTGACAGTAGTTTGATATTTCTGCTATTTTGTGTAATTTTGTAATGTGGTTTCAACTGTATTTAACTGTATGTAATTGTATTTATTGCTTGTTTAACAAATACACTTTGATCATTTGTGACATATCTTGTCTTTTATGACTCATTACAAGACAATCGCACAAAAAATGCTTTGTTGAAGGGAGTAACTTTAAATAGAAATCATTTAGTTAAAGTAACTAGAACTAATTGGATGGAACCACTGTCCAGAATTTAAATGAGTTGTTTGAAACAAACCTCCTTATGTTGATAGAGTGAAACACATTTGGCCAGTTTGTAATAAACCAAAACATGTTCACTAAACTTAACTGGTTTAAGTTGAAGTAAAGTGAATAAATTGATTTGGTTGGACATTACTATTTCACATAGATTCTTCCTCATTCAATTGTGTTGTCACAACACAAAAAGTTTGCATAGACTCAAAAAAATTCATTAATGTTAACAAAATACAATTTGGTTGTGTGGAACCACTGTCCATAATTGAATTAAATTAGTTTAAAGAATCTTTTTTTTTTTTTTTTTGAGTGTGTGTCGGTTTTAGAGAGAATTGCTTAGGGAGGAAGATTCTCTCTACATACTTTTAGGTCGTAAAGCTTATCAGATCTGGCTGAGGTGTCCTGGCCAGGAGATCGTTCACAGACATATAGGCACCAAGTCTGGTGTTGGGTGAGGGGTCTGTGACTGTTTGTTAATCTAATGAATAATTGATTTGTTAAATCTAATGAACAAATGTGTGTCTGATTGGTCCAAATGCTACACATTAAAAATCTTACTGCAGGGCCGTTGCCAGAAAATCTTCAATGGGGGGGCACACTTTTTATGATTTCAGAAACAGACATTCACCAAAAAAAAATAACAGCCTGTATTATTACTTAAATAGAAGTTCTACATTAATTAGGCTATATATAGAACTTCACAACTTGAATAAAGTTTTATATTAAAACAGAAAAAAAAGGTTTCTGTTTACAGCGTTTTTGAAGTTGAACAACAATCACAGACATATCTGTAAAGATCGCATGCGCAGCTGAGCAAAAAGAGATTTTTTTATAAGGAATCACGTAGGCTATGTTAACTGTCTTATATGATTTATCTATGCTACATCATGCTACACTATATGTTATGCTAAAACTATTTTCTGCCATCTGTATTACAAATGGGAATACAACAAATGAATGACAATTTTACATTTAACATTCTCAATAATTTTAAAAGTTCCTAGTTAAAAACATGCAGTAAAGTAGGCCTAATTTGTAAATTTTTAAAGCTATTTTTAAAGCATTTGCTGCATAAATTTTAAACAGAATCTGCTATACACACATCAGACAAAATTGTGTAGAGAGAAAAAAAAATGAATTTGTCAACAAATCCTTTAAATTTTACGGTGTTCAGACAAAGGAACAAGAAAATATGAGCAGCTACAAAATTATAGTACACATACAGGTGCATCTCAATAAATTAGAATGTCGTGGAAAAGTTCATTTATTTCAGTAATTCAACTCAAATTGTGAAACTCGTGTATTAAATAAATTCAGTGCACACAGACTGAAGTAGTTTAAGTCTTTGGTTCTTTTAATTGTGATGATTTTGGCTCACATTTAACAAAAACCCACCAATTCACTATCTCAACAAATTAGCAAAAGGAGATTTTTTTATAAGGAATCACGTAGGCTATGTTATCTGTCTTATATGATTTATCTATACTACATCATGCTACACTATATGTTATGCTAAAACTATTTTCTGCCATCTGTATTACAAATGGGAATACAACGAATGAATGACAATTAAAAAGACCAATAAAAAAAAACATTATTAGGGAATTGTTGGCCTTCTGGAAAGTATGTTCATTTACTGTATATGTACTCAATACTTGGTAGGGGCTCCTTTTGCTTTAATTACTGCCTCAATTCGGCGTGGCATGGAGGTGATCAGTTTGTGGCACTGCTGAGGTGGTATGGAAGCCCAGGTTTCTTTGACAGTGGCCTTCAACTCATCTGCATTTTTTGGGCTCTTGTTTCTGATTTTCCTCTTGACAATACCCCATAGATTCTCTATGGGGTTCAGGTCTGCTGAGTTTGCTGCCCAGTCAAGCACACCAACACCATGGTCATTTAACCAACTTTTGGTGCTTTTGGCAGTGTGGGCAGGTGCCAAATCCTGCTGGAAAATGAAATCAGCATCTTTAAAAAGCTGGTCAGCAGAAGGAAGCATGAAGTGCTCCAAAATTTCTTGGTAAACGGGTGCAGTGACTTTGGTTTTCAAAAAACACAATGGACCAACACAAGCAGATGACATTGCACCCCAAATCATCACAGACTGTGGAAACTTAACACTGGACTTCAAGCAACTTGGGCTATGAGCTTCTCCACCCTTCCTCCAGACTCTAGGACCTTGGTTTCCAAATGAAATACAAAACTTGCTCTCATCTGAAAAGAGGACTTTGGACCACTGGGCAACAGTCCAGTTCTTCTTCTCCTTAGCCCAGGTAAGACGCCTCTGACGTTGTCTGTGGTTCAGGAGTGGCTTAACAAGAGGAATACGACAGGTAGCCAAATTCCTTGACACGTCTGTGTGTGGTGGCTCTTGATGCCTTGACCCCAGCCTCAGTCCATTCCTTGTGAAGTTCACCCAAATTCTTGAATCGATTTTGCTTGACAATCCTCATAAGGCTGCGGTTCTCTCGGTTGGTTGTGCATCTTTTTCTTCCACACTTTTTCCTTCCACTCAACTTTCTGTTAACATGCTTTGATACAGCACTCTGTGAACAGCCAGCTTCTTTGGCAATGAATGTTTGTGGCTTACCCTCCTTGTGAAGGGTGTCAATGATTGTCTTCTGGACAACTGTCAGATCAGCAGTCTTCCCCATGATTGTGTAGCCTAGTGAACCAAACTGAGAGACCATTTTGAAGGCTCAGGAAACCTTTGCAGGTGTTTTGAGTTGATTAGCTGATTGGCATGTCACCATATTCTAATTTGTTGAGATAGTGAATTGGTGGGTTTTTGTTAAATGTGAGCCAAAATCATCACAATTAAAAGAACCAAAGACTGAAACTACTTCAGTCTGTGTGCATTGAATTTATTTATTTATAATAGCATAAACAACATACAAAAGTCTACCCAAAACAAATGTATTTAAGAAACAGACAAATTACAAAATAAAACACAAATTATAATGACATTCATTATAAACAACATATAAAAGTCTAAACAAAATGAATTCAAAGAGAAACTGAAATGCACCTCTCTCATTCGGCACAAATAGCCTACAAATATTTCCCATGAGAGGTTCTGGCGCAATCGGTGAGAATTTTTGGCCAATGTTACCATACAAAGTTATGAATTAAACTTATGCACAATAATGGTTTTATGTGAATAATGCATAAAACATTTGTGAATTAAGCACCGTTTCCATCTAGTGAGTTGAAGAGAACAAAATCGTCACTTCCTGATTAATTTGCGCTAAATATCACAAAGAAAAATTTAATTTGCTGCAGTGGGAGAAGGCCTAAAGTTATATGATTATTTTTTTTGTAGAAAATAAATTAGGAGCTTCAGAGCGTGCAGATGAAAAGTGGTCATGTTATCTTATTTTCGGAACCTGTGTTTGGGAACACCAATCTGGAAGTTAATTATAACGAAGCACTTTGACGAGACTTTGCTCAAGCATTTTAGAATGACAAAACTAGCATTTCAGATGCTATGCAAAGAGTTCGGTCCGTTGGTTTGTCTAGTTATGCTGTTGATGCGCATTAAGAGATTTATTTAAAACTGTTTCCATCTTAGTTTATGCGCATGTTTTCTTACCGGATAAAAATTTTAACCTACTTAGTTGAGTGCATAAGTTTTTTACGCGCGTTTTTAGAATGTATGCACATCTTGGCGTTTCCATCTAGCGTTTTTTTATGTGATAGCTATACCAAAATGTGCATAAAAATAGGTGCATGGAAACACTGAGTTATTAGCTTCCTGTTAATTTACCGATTAGTGGTCCTTTGAGCTAAATGATTTGTTTGGAAATACTTAATTCTAGATCAGTACAATGAATGTTTTTCGTTCTCAATAGTAAGTTCGTTCACGATCATATGCAGACGGGCCTATCTTACTGTTCAAAAACTTTTGACTGGTAGTGTATATACTCCACCTGGGTCTCCATCTCCATCTTCCCCAGGTCTTTTTACGCTATGGGGTGTTTTTTCTCCCAGAGTTCCCTGTGGTTCTCAGCTTCCGCTGGTTGTCCTGATATAATCTTCATGTTGGCTGGCTCTTGTCAAACCTGTTGCCTCCTCTCGAGTCCCAGCCCATGATTCTTACTGTGTTTGAGGAGTGCCAAACAAAACCGCAAACAGTTCACTGGCCTGGGCATCTGTCTGTCAAGATGTACAGAAAGTAAGCAGTGTGTGATCAACATTTGATGGTAGTCTCCTGAATAACTTTTGGGTGAGCAGAGCTAAATTTTACTCAAAAAAAAGTAGAAGTATCTGACCAAAAATATGCTTGCGTAAAAGTAGAAAAGTACAACTTACTTAAATATTTAAAAAAGTAGAAGTATACTAAAGGGAGAATCTTGTTACATACTGAAGCATGTTCACACAGCAAAGTGAAACTGCTTAAAAATACACTGGATAAATCCTTTGTCAGGCAGACATACAAAAGCTTGGTAAAAGTGAGAAAACAAAACAAAAAGCAATGCCACTGGTCAAACACATCTATCTACTGCAACAACAACAGCCCATAAAGGGAAACTAGTCATGCTGTCCCATGTGTAAATGACTGACTGTCTTCAGATGAACACAAACAAAGAGTTTTACAAAAAGATAATCTATCTCCCTGAATATAATGGGATGTCCAAAAATGGTGCTTCAAAAGCTACACAAAGCAAACCTGACGGAACCCCATATGACCCCTGCTGATGAATCAATGTCTTCTTAAGCAAAACAATAGGCATGTGTAAGTAACAAACCAACACCAGTGTTTTAAACTTGACCATCACATTCACTTTGTGTGGTTTTTGAAGTGGTCCTGTACACTTGCATTATATGCACTAAAAATTTCTGTGAAAACTCTTTTCATATGAAGAAAGTCAGTCATAAGCATGTGGGGCAGTGTGAGGGCGGGGAAATGATGAGAGATTTTCACTTTTGGTGGAGAATCACTTTATCACAGCCACATGTGATGCATAGGCCAGAAACATATTACAAGAATGTGAGAAAAACAAACTTCACTGGTTCTCACACGTCAAGCACAAATCCCTCAAACTAACACTTCAGTACAGCAATCAAGTAAAATTACTCAAGTATTTTACACCCCTGTGGTTGAGTAAACCAAACACCTTTACTCTGAGTTACAGAAAGTTTTCAGGCTTTCAGTCAACCTTGAGTTAGAGAAAGAAGAGCCAGAAAGACATTCAGAAAGCAGAGTGCAAAATCCACCATGAAACGATGCTAAGAAGAAGTGCCACATATCAGTGACGCTGAACTTACTGGCTCTGTTCATATAATACAGTCTGCACTTGCAATACGGCTGTATTACTTCATCAATAAACAACTACACATCAGAGAAGTTAATACTCATAATTATAAAGACTGAAATGGTTTGGAACAGGACAAACGTGCTTGGAAATGTGGTCAGAATTGCTATATAAAGTGCTTTTACATAATAACTTATTTAGGCTATTAGCTAAATCACAAATACAGTTTTTTTTAACATACTTTTAGTTTTTTTTTTTTTTATTAATAACTGCTATATTTTAACTGCCCCAACGAGATTGACAATCGAGCAAAGAACTATCAGTTTTGATGACCAGAGGGCTGTTACTGGCACAGTAATTCAGAGAGAGAATTAGATTAGATTAGATTAGATTAGAGCTAGATTATGTAAAATTTTAGACACAAATAGGAAAATGTTCAAATCAATCCTAAACTGGACTAGCAGCCAATGAAGAGCCATGGTCATATTTGCAACCTTTTTTGAGAAATCTGACAGCAGCATTTTGAACCAATTGTAGACGAATGACTTGGGGATGCCACAATACTAAGAATTACAATAGGATTTAAAGACAGGTTTTAAAAGCATTAATAACTCGTTTTTTTTTTTTTTTTTTTTTTTCTTCAGACAAAGTGTTTGATTTTAGATAGTAGACAGAGCTGAAAAAGGCAAAAACAAACAAAAAAAAAGGTTTGAAGTAACAATAGAGTAAATGTGTTTATCTAATGTTAGCCAAGTAGCTAATAAAACAGCAGGGTTCTGTACTCGTTGGAGACTGAAAACAGATTTCCCAGCTTGATGTTATTGACCTCAGATTTGTCAGATAAGCCAAAAACTATCACCTCCGACTTGGATTCTTTTGAAGATAGAAAATGCTAACCAAAGCTTTACCTCATCCAGACCATCAAAATAAAGTGAAACCAAACCTTTTAGTCCCACAAAGGATTCGAGATAAAAGTGATGTGTGATCAGTGTTGTCAAAGGATGCAGACAAGTCTAAAAGAACTAAAACCACAGAATCACCAGCATCAACAGCTGATAAAATATCATTTAGTACTCGCAGCAGAGCAGATTAGATTGTTTTGACTAATGTGAACTACTGTAGTATAAACTCTTATTACTGTGTGCATTTTCAAACTCAGAAATAGAACAGCAGTGGTTAAGCACCATGTCCAATGTTTGACCAAAGAGAGATTTCCAAATCTGGATTACTTTTAATCAGTGATTAAAAAAACAAACTTTAAATTAAATGTAATATTTTTATTTGATATTGACAGCTGTTTGGGGATATATTAGAAGTTATGTGTGGACATATAGTGCTACATGTGTGGACATATAGTGGAACGAAATGCCGTGTCTCGCAGGACCACGGTGCTACATACTAGTTAAGCATAAGATAAACATACAACAATGAAATATAGGAAAAACAACAGAGCTATACAACAGTTTAACCATCTGACTATACATATACTATAAATACTATAACTACTATACCTAGTTGACTACACATACACAAACTGATACTGTACAAGAACTTTACATAAATACTGTACACTTGGGAAAATTGTCAATAGTTATTTATGAGTTGGGGGGCTGAGGTGTTCATGGTTTCAGAGGGGGACAGGGAGATTGAAGTTAAGAGCTCTCACAGCCTGGGGAAAAAAGCTGTTGAGCAATCTGACTGAACGAGCTCTGATGCTCTGGTACCTTTTACCTGATGGCAGGAGATGGAAGAGGTTGTGGGAGGGGTGGGTGGGGTCCTTCACGATGCTGGAGGCCTTGCTGGAGCATCGTGAAAGGAAAATGTCCAGGATGGAGGGGAGAGGGGCACCGATGATCTTTGCGGCAGTGTTCACTGTCCGTTGTAGGGTCTTGCGGTCAGCAGCACTGCAGTTCCCATACCAGACAGTGATGCAGGCGGTCAGCACACTCTCAATGGTGCCCCTGTAGAAAGTGGTGAGGATGGGTGGAGGAAGACTTGCCCTTTTCAGCTGGCGGAGAAAGTGGAGGCGCTGTTGTTCCTTCTTGTTGAGTGACGTGACGTTGGTGGTCCAGGTGAGATCCTCTGTGATGTGCACTCCCAGGAATTTAGTGCTGCCGACTCTCTCCATGGTTGAGCCGTCGATGGTCAGCGGGGGGTGGTCAACAGAGTTTCTCCTGAAGTCCATCACAACCTCTTTTGTCTTACCCACGTTGAGGGACAGGTTGTTAGCACCACACCATTCTGCCAGCTGTGCCACTTCCTCTCTGTAGTGCGTTTCATCGTTGTTGCTGATGAGGCCTACCACAGTTGTATCATCAGCAAACTTGATGATGTGGTTGGAGCTGGACTTGGAGGTGCAGTCGTGGGTCAGTAGTGTGAAGAGCAGCGGGCTGAGCACACAGCCTTGTGGGGCACCTGTGCTCAGTGTGGTAGTGCTGGAGGTGTTGCGGCCGACACGGACTGACTGAGGTCTTGCAGTTAAAAAGTCCAGGATCCAATTACAGAGGGAGGTGTTAAGGCCCAGCAGGTTTAGTTTGTGGATGAGCTGTTGTGGGATTATTGTGTTGAATGCTGAGCTGAAGTCAATGAACAGCATTCTTACATAAGAGTCTTTCTGTTCCAGATGGGTAAGAGCTAGGTGGCGAGTGGTGGATATTGCATCGTCCGTGGAACGGTTTGGACGGTATGCAAACTGGAATGGGTCCAGCGTGTTTGGGAGACTGGACTTGATGTGATGCATGACTAACCTCTCAAAGCACTTCATCATGATTGGGGTCAGTGCTATGGGACGATAGTCATTCAGACAGGACACATGTGACTTCTTTGGTACTGGAATTATGGAGGTGGATTTGAAACACGTGGGGACGACTGCCTGGCTCAGCGAGGTGTTGAAGATGTCTGTTAGGACATCCGTCAGCTGTGCAGCACAGTCTCTCAGTACACGTCCAGGTATGTTGTCGGGGCCCGCAGCCTTTCGTGGGTTAATCCTGGATAGGGTCTTCCTTACATCGGCTGGGGAGAGACAGAGTACCTGGTTGTTTGGAGATGTGTGTAGTTTCTGTGCAGGTGTGTCGTTCTTTATCTCAAATCGTGAGTAGAAGTGGTTGAGTGCCTCTGGTAGGGATGTGTCATCGACATAGTCATTATGTTACAAATGTTGTATTTTTTGGACCAGTTTTAAAGTTTTATGACATTTTTGTTCCTGAAATCCACTCTTCTGCTGAAATCAGAATAATCCCATTTTTTTTTTTTTTTTTTTTTTTTTGGAAGAAAAGTATCCCAATCTTACTAAAACGTTTTGAAAAACACAAACTGAGGATTTAATCCAGATCAAAACCAAGATTGGATTTTGTGATCTAATCCGAATTCAGAATCCTTTTTTCTTTTTCTTTTGAGCAACCAATTTTCAAGATTTTATCCAATCCGATGACCAAAATCTGATCAGATTACTTCTGAACGACTGGCCCCTGAAGACCTAGATGAGATTGTTCAGGTGTGTTTGATTAGGGTTGGAGCTAAACTCTGCAGGGAAGTGGCCTTCCTGGGCAAGATTTAGGGAACATGAACGTTAAAATCACCAACCAATGAAAAAAATACATAAATAAATAAATAAAAAATTCATAATTTGTAGTGATAAACCCCATCAATTCAGTAATTTCAAGAATTACATTTTTTTAACAAGATGTGGATGCCAATTAATCGCTAGTAATAAAACAGGACCATTTCAATCAAATCTTAATAATAACAGGGCTTCAAACATTAGCTGAGACCATTTGCAATGAGCAAGGAAAGTCTGATTTAAAATAGTCACTAAACCACCATAAGGTTCAATTTGAAAACAAACTGCATCAGCCTTACAGGTATCAAAAACTGAGGTTTGAATGTCCAGCAGCATTTGCCAATCAGAAGTCAGAAGTGCACAGCTATTTGAAAACAAAAGAAATGAACTACTCTGTTCAATTAATGCAGACTTAAACATCAGGTTTTGTTTAGTTGCATTTGGGACTCCACAGTAAAAGATGAACATTTCCCACAACCTGGATGCAAATGTCATGGGATGCTCCCCAGTTTCCCCTGTCACCTCAGTTATCTTTCTCAAGTTAACCAAATCAACTCTAGAGTTGTTTGCTCTATTGCTGTAAGAACATGTGCAAGGCTGGACTTGAGGAAAAAAGATGATTA
Source organism: Spinibarbus caldwelli (assembly GCA_039654775.1). Lineage (NCBI taxonomy): Eukaryota > Metazoa > Chordata > Actinopteri > Cypriniformes > Cyprinidae > Spinibarbus > Spinibarbus caldwelli. The sequence continues at coordinate 33,641,940 of CM077242.1, forward strand.
AGGAAGAACCGTGACCAGGTTGGTGAAGGACCAAACCCAGAACAGGTTTTCTCTAGTAGCCGCTGTGGCCTGTCCCGTATTGGCCTTGTCATCCACCTGCCAGCTTTAACTTACCTCAAATGGCATTTCATATTTTGCTTTTGGAAAATTGACTTTAACTGTGGGACACTGAAAATGACGAGATGCTGATTAGTTGATGGTGTCATTGATGGGACCTTCCCACTAGTGTAAGTCTATCATCATCTAAGTCATCATTTGAATGATGAGGTGGAGAGTGAGAATGAGAGGCTGGCACAGCTGAACAACATGTCCAATATGTCCTTACTGGAAATGACAGGACTTTAAAACGTGCCTGTTTTGAGTACATGGGGTTTCTCAGAGCCTGACCTTCTGCTGCCAGAGCTGGCTTCCACTATAGTCTGACTCACAGTTGTCTCTGTGTCTTCTGACATGTGATTGTGTTTTAGATGTCTTGTTGCCTATTGTGTTGTCATTTGTTTTGCACTTCCCGGCCAGTGTGTTCTGTAGACATTTTCCAGACTGCACTGTTAGACATTCCTGTCATTTCTACAGTTATTTACAATATATCACCCAGTTTAATACTGCAAATTCCCTTTACAATAAGTAACTGTAATACCCTTTGCATCATGGGAATTTTCTGTGACGTCAAACCCCACATACAGAGACTTACTGTATTTTTTTAAAATTGCTGTATACTACTGTATTTGCTATAACGGCCTCTTTGGCACCATTCCATTGAGGTTGCTTTATTTTCCTCATTTCTTACATTTGGACTGACAGGATTTGCCCTACATCGTGTCTACAATGCCGCAATCTTGAGGCTGTCAACACTGGACATGTTACATCACTTGTAATGATTGGAAAATCCGTTTGTCCTTTGTGTCAGAAACAGCGCGAGCGCTTGGAGTACTGCTGTACATCAGAAATATCCCGGGGCATCAGTTTACTGTCTGCATCCACTCACTGTACATAGTATCACGGATTATAATGTGTTCTAGATCATCTTTAGTCGCGTTGCGCCGCGCCGTTCGCGTCCGAGGAAGACACGGAAGCGCTGTGTTGATGCACCTTATGAGAGAATAAGACCTGCAAGCAAGGTAAAAATTTGTATACGTTTGTCTGTGTGTTTCTGTCAGATTTTTGCACACCAGTTTAACCTAGTAGGTTAACATTTACCCGTCAACACGGTGGTTTACTATGGTAAACTGTGCTAACTTTATATTGTTTCAAACGGCTTTTCTCAGCTTATTGAATTACCGAATTAAAAGCAACGCTTATCTTAACTTTAACTTAACTAATGTGAGATTTTGTTCAGGCGTTAGTTAACTTAAAGTTGGCAAGTAGCCTATTGAGAAAAAAATCGTAGGGCCTATGTTAGCTAGGTTAAACTAGTTTTATGGCTAGCTGCCTTCTTATAGTTTTTAATGGAATTTAAGATTTCCTGCATTTTTTGTATTTGTTTCTTTTTTAAAGGCAACTGCAATGAAGCATCAAGAAAGACATGAGCAGGCCACCCCGAGACTGATAATTCAACCCGATCTCATGAAAGTGATAATAAATAGTATGCCAAATAAAAATGAAAACTCATGGTATTGATACGCAAAAATGGACTTTGGCGTGTATATGCTAAGCGATATGCTATGCTAGGATTAGGGTTGTGGGGTAGATGCGTATCATATGTACGTGAAAACTGCATATCATATGCACGCCAACAAATTTCATATCATATGCACGCGAAAACTGCGTATTATATGCACACCAAACACATTCGTATCATATATACGCCAAAGTCCATTTTTGTGTATCAATACCACAAGTTTTCGTTTTTATTTGGCGTACTATTTATACGCATTTTCATGAGACCGGGCTCGATAATTCAGGGTAAGAGAATAACTATGCTTTTGAGAGGTTTGTGTAGCCTATTTTATATGGGGTTTTCCTTTTAAAAGTGTGTCATTTCTACTTCTTGTTTTTCAGAGAACACATTTCTGTCACTAACAAAGTGGATGGTGAGCAAAGGTGGTGGCCACGTTTGGAGCAGCACTTGGGTTTTACAGATGGCTATGTATTTTTTCCCCATTATGTTTCTGTTGCCTAAAGATTCTTTGTGATTATAAATCCAGAGGACACAACATAATGCACTGCAAAACGTCAGGAGAAATGGTGAAGATGCACTGTTCCAGCATTGGAAGACTGTATTTTTAAGTGTTATAAATGCAATGTTTTAAATAAAGAATTTGATATTATGTAATTATTGTGTATGTTTTAATTGAATGCCAGTAGTACCTATGTAGGATAAAAATAAAATGAATTCTATATAAAAATTATAAAATCAAATGAAATATATATTAAAATGAATGAATTGCAGCAGTATACTGATGAATTAGATTATTTTTACAGTAAGTTACTGTAAAAACAGTACAGTTTGCTACTGTGAGCCAAATACAGTTGGCTACTGTAAATCTCAATTACAATAACTTACTGGCAACAGTGTTACTGTAAAAACCCTTTGAAATGTCTAACAGTGTGCCTTCTGAATACCTGGAGCTGAGGAAGATGTTTAGTAATATTAAGGGGCAATAGCTGATCTGTGATTGATCTGCGTCCAGCTGCTAGTTCTTCCAAAGTCTTCTCCCTGTCAATCCCTGAGCATTTAGCCATAAAACAACTATCAAAGAAGGTTTTTCAGGACGGAGAGTCACAAACTTACACCCTAATACACTGGCAGGCTCAACTCATGCTTCACAATTAAAATCCCACATTTCATGATCCCCAGATCCTTGAAAAGGATGCTAATAATGAAGGTGGTGTGGTTTGTATTTATGTCACACAAAAGAAAGAGTCTTCGATAAAAGAGGCAAACTGTTGAGATATTGTGATTATTATAAAACAGATCTAAATCTACAAGTATTTGTTTATCAGAGGTCATCTTTATCTATTCTCAGTGTTATTTACTGCATAATAAACTGTTGTGCGTCATTTTTTTGTCTCTTAAGAAGCATGTATTAGTTATAAAACACTCAGCCCATCTCCACCCTTGGACCCGACCCAGAACAAGTACTGTATATGCTAAATAAACAGCATTTTCAATGAGAATTAAGCAGCCTATTATCTGCACACGAGGAATAGATGAATCAAGTCATTTCTTAAAGAAAACGTGTGTAATTCCTGTTCCTAAGATTAATGCAGTATTGTATATAATGAGTGGCACATCAGACACATGAACATTTTTGGGGTTTCCAGGTTAAAGAGGTCCTGAAAGCAGTTGAAATGAGAAACTGCTGATTTATAAGGTCCTTCCCTTCAATATTTATGAAATGTTCAAAACTTTATATTCTAACATTAGGACAGATGAAATATTATGGTCGTGTTATAAGTATGACTGAACTTTGGTCCGAGTCATAAATATGTTTTCCGATCAGAGATGTAATAAGGATGTTGAGCTGGGATGACTCTCACAGATCTTTGAACTGTTTTATGGCCGTGAGCGTGCTGATATTGCACCCATAACTTAAGATGAGATTTAAGTCAGCTCTGTCTTGTAAGCACGACATAACCCAGCACCGCTTCATGGAGTAAGCGTCAGTGTTTGGAAATGGAGGAACTGAAGCAGCGGGGACGCAAGAGGGAAGGCCGTCACAGGTGAAAGACGCCATCATTAATATTATTAATCATCTGTTTACAGTTACAGTTTAAAAGCTCTCATTGAATTTTTGTGGTAAAATATGTTGAATTCATCATGAATACAAAGCAGCGATTTTATTTGAAATTTAAACTCAACACAGTACCGCATTCAAACAACAGATTTTAAATATTTTATATTTTTATTGATTATTTATATTTATATTTAAAATATTTCATTTAATCTTATTTCATATAAAATATTTCATTTAATCTTGAGTAAGACTGGATTAAAGTTTCACTATAAAAGGTACACTGTCATTTGGACATAAGTAGTTAGAAATAAATTAAATTACGTTTGTGTGTGTGTGTGTGTGTGTGCACTGTAAAAAGTCGTAACGTGTAATTGTTACATTAAAGAGCTATTTACACCTGATCTTACCCTTAAACTTAGTTTTGATGGTGTAACCTAATACATTTAGGTTGATTCACTAATGTTAAGTAACATTATTTTATTTGAAATTTAGATGTTACCACATGAAGCACATTTTTAGGTTACTGTTTTTTCAGTGTGTGTGTGTGTGTGTGTGTGTGTGTGTGTGTGTGTGTATGTGTGTGTGTACAGACAGTATATATAGTAATAAGTAAAATAATACTGATGTAATATGGCAATATTTATAACATTACATTTGTCTTGTCTTTATGTCTTTAATTACCTCTTAAATTCTCCAAATGGAGTAGCTACATTTATACGTTTATATAAATATGGTATACAACCAGGAAATGTCACGTCAGTGGTGTGTGGTGAACGTAGTGAATGCCATTCTCACTTAAGTTAAATGAGTTCATTGAGCAATAAGGCATGAAAGTGTCATATCGTAAATTTATGTCGTTAAGCACGAAAAGCCATGGAGTGACTGTCTGTATTCACAATATACAGCACGACCTCAAGAGCCTTATGGCTTATAAACTGGTTAAAAATATTATGGACATTTTAATATGTCATTTTATGCGCAAATGTATACACTGGCATCTATCCAGTCCTGATATGACAGAATAGTGATATGCAACAGCAATAATGAGCTGCAGAGTCATGTCACAGCTGTTGTTTTACACATATAGCACATTCATTTCACGTTTAATCATGAGAGGAACAAACAAGCGTCACATTCATCATCCCTCAGAGTAGAAAAAAACAGTTGCTTTTCTTCAGTCTGAGTTTTGACCTTTCACAATGATTGTCTGCACAGGGACACCTGGGACCCGTTCCAGCTGAACCCGATCGGAGCCGAAAAAGAGAAGAAGAGAACATGCTTTCGAATTCTCCAAAGCTTGGTGGCCGTTATCGTGGGCCTGCTCGTGCTGGTTAGCGGGGTTGTGAGCAAGGTGAATCATAACTATTACACGCTCATAAATATTTATAGAGGATAATTGCACCACCACCCGTTACTGTTTACTCAAAGGGTGATTGCGCGTCTCCATGACGACGTGTACATTCACGGAAATTCACGAACATCTCATGCTTACGGATATGTTTGTCTCAGTTTCTGTGAGCACACATAGCACTGTTGAGTCATTGATTTAATTTAAATTTAAATTTAAATTTTAAAATAAAATCAATTTAAAATAAAATTATCTGTCACCAGGATTTGATTTTTCTTTTATCATAGTCATAGTTTAGGCATTAATATTGTTGCAATTTGTGCAATTCTTAATTGACCAAATACTAAGAAGGACTTGCTGAAGACAGGCTGGACAAATGCCAAGTAAACTGTTATTCACTTTAAAAACATAAACTATAACAAAATTGGACTCCAAATGCAATAAAAAGGAAATCTTATGTGTACCTGGGGCATGAAGAGGAAGCCACATCTGCTAAACAAACAGCAAGACATTTTTCTAAGCATTTTTTACAAGAAAAATAATAATAATTATGCAGGTAACGTAAAGTACAATGACATGCGTAACTACGTCACATTAATTGGCCTTAACTACTATGTACTTACATCAAAGGATAAGTAGAATGTACTTATTGTGTTCATATTGTATTGCAAAACACTTCTGCTGCTATTGAGGTGGGATACGGGTAAGGTTAGGGACAGGTTTGGTGGCATGGATCGGTTTAAGGGTGGGTTAAGGTGTAAGGGATGGGTCAACAGTGTAATTATAAATGTAATTGCAGATGTAATTACATGTAGCTATCTTTAAAATATAAGTACAATGTAAAAATATGTATGGTACACAATAAGTGCATTGTACCAAATGATTAATTTAAATGTAAGTACATCGTAGTTAAGGCCATTGTAATATAAAGTGGGACCCTTTATTGGGTGACCTTGTTTCTTATTGCAGTTGCTGATATTTTCATGCTCACATGACATGGAAGATTCAGTGATTCATAGATGATTATATGTAATGATCCAACGCATTAAAGGCATTTTTTTTTTTTTGTATTGTAGGGCTCTCTGCTGGTCTTGACCACTCTGACCAGTCCAGTGTCTTTGAGAAACAATGTGGACAAACAGTTCTACACGCTGATGTTGATGTGTGTGCTAGTGATGCCAAACCTGCTGATGTTCCTGAAGTCTCTGTGGAAGTGTGTCTTCAAGAGCTATGTGGCCCCTAAACCAAGGACACTGGGAATCGTGAGTTGACAAGATGCAGATTAACACGAGAACACTCCTTTCCCCAATATTACATAGAAAAAGACATGCACAAGTCCAACAGTTCCTAATACGTTGGTTTTTAAGTGGGTAATGGGGAATGAAAAGGAGAAAGTCGCATGTGATGCATTGGCCCGTGAATCAAACTTGTAGAAATAGATGGATAAATTACAAAGTAAACACCTCACTTAGTCGGATATCACTGCTTTCTGATAAGTCCAAATCAAACTTGAAATGACTTCAAGTACTGTGAGGTGGGAGTGAGTAAAATCAAAGGCACATCTCCATGTGCAAGACCATCATAACACCTGCAGTGTTTACTGAGCATGTGGATGACTAATGCAAAAATGTTAGGTACACACAACATCTGAAACATGTTACATTCTTCTTATAAAGCGGGGGTTTCCAACCCTGTCCTGCCGATCTACCTTCTTGCAAACTCCAACCTGCTCCAACAAACCAGTCTGCAGCATAGGTCTTCAACCCTGCTCCTGGGGACCCACTGTCCTGCAAAGTTTCTTTCCAACCTGCTTCAGCACACCCGGACTGTGACTTTTCAAGTGATCATGAAGACCTTGATTAGCTGGTTCAGGTGTGTTTGATTAGGTTTGGAGCTGGAAAGTGGGTCCCTGGGAGCAGGTTTGAAGACCAATGCTCTACAGGATGGCAGCTCTCCAAGAATAGAGTTGGATACCCCTCCTTTAAAGCACCACCAATAAGAATATTAAAGCTAAAATGTGAGCTGACATACTCTCTTGATGGACAATTGATCCAATTGCACCAAGATACCCATAGCCCAGGGAACTGGTTGTCCAGTTAATCAACCACTTAGACCTGGTTGGACCAACCAAAGAGCATGAAAGACCTGCTTTGAAACCTATGCAAAACCAAGCTGAATTTATTTGGATTTTCCTGCAGGTTAGACATATCAGACGATCATTTAGCATACGACGTTGACTCAGTCTGCTCATGCTGTTATATAACGATGACTTGATGGCAGAGGAGTAAATCCTAGCTCATGTACTTCAAACATACATTAACCGATGAAACGTGTAGCTTGAATGCTACGGAAGTCTCAGTGTGCACATGTAACGATTGTTGTCAATGCTTCTGCAGATGTGTGCAATTGAGAGTATGGTGGCCATCGGGACAGCAATCCTGGTGCTCATTGTGATGCCTAAGCTTGACGTTTTCACAAACCTCTGTATCCCCGGAGGCATCTGCATCCTTTCAGCCGTGCTTCAGATCGCCTTCCGCTTGCAGACACAGAGCTGGATGATCCTCTACCCCATATGCTCCCTCATCCTAGTGCTCAGCGGCTACATTCTACTGGCGGTCGACTACTATGTGAGAGAGTCCTCTTATGTCCCAGGACAAGTAGAAGGCTGCTACATTTATGTAGGCATTGCAATTTTTGCAACGCTGCTGGTTTCTCTGAACTGGTGGGAGAATCCTTTTCAGGCCAGCACTAACATTCAGGAAATGCTCAGAGAACTGGACACTTTCCGAGACGCCGTTTATCTGTTCACCAGCCTCATTCGAATAGCACTGACCTTGGGGGTGTACTTTCTGTATTACTGCCTGATCGTTGAAGCCGATGCTCGCATTAACTGGGATGCTTTCACCAAAGCCAGTAAAGGCACGGTAGAGATAGGCCTTGGGCTGTTTTTCCTGCAGGCATTCTGCTCTGCTGCCTGCCACTGGTTCGGAGTCGTGGCCTGCAAGATCCACTCGATGACGTTTGCTTTTGCTCTGCCCGTGTCGTTAACTGGTCCAGTGACGCTAATCCTGGGCATAATACTGTTCTTGACGCAAGCTGAGAGTTTGGTCCCTTCATCACAAACTGCTAGCTTATATACCTCCAGTGAAAATTTTACAGTTAAAACTCCTTTCTGGCCATTTTGTCACGAACTTGAAACTCTCAAAGACGTCAACACCACCCCGGTCGTGATGCTGGAAATTTTCTATAGCATCTGCAAAACGTCACTCAACAACCCGAACGCCATGTGGCCTTTCTCCATGTTGGTGTTGGAGGGGGTCTGCATGTGGCTCGGCCTGGTCTCGTGCACGTATTACGTGTGGAGAATCAAGGTGCAGAGGATCGAACGCACGTCCCAACTTTTCGTACGCCGCCTGTATGAATCTGCCTTCATTGACCTCTCTATGCTGCTAAACACGAAAATGAAAGTCATTCGTACGGCAAACAAGGAGAGGTATGTATAAAAATCATGATTTATATGAAATGATACACATAATTCAGTTCAAGTGCATGAATTTAGTCAAAATCTGACTGTTTCCTTTCCTTCTTTCTGTCATGTAGTAGTGGCAACGATGAAGTGGAAAACTGTGTCATTTACCTTTGTGCAACAATGTGGCATGAAACATACGATGAGATGCTGAAAATCATGACTTCAATGTTCAGGTATTTATACAGTGATGGATGAGTATTACAAATATATTTCAGCTCAAAGCCCAGTTGGTTGAAACCAGTAAAGAAAACTCCTAGCTGTAAATGATCGCTAAGGCTTTTCTTCACCTGAGGAGTTTTAAACAACTGGCTGCAGTTCTTCATTCATTTGGCTTGTTTGTTGGTTTCAGATTGGACAGATATCGAGGAGATCCGAAGGAGGAACACAAGGACTGCTTTGACTTTGAGTGCCATATTTATGTTGATGATGCTTTCATGTTAGAAAAAGACACTGAGAAAAAGCTTGTCAACACCTATGTTTGCGACCTTATACAAGTAGTCATGGAGGTGTACAGGTAAGGCAAAGTTTTCCTGTCCGTGATCAGCGAACAGACTGAACAGACTGATGTTAATGATAAACTGTAAACTAAATTTCACTGTTTTTGTCTTCAAGGGTATTTACAAATAAGGAGCCCGATGAGGTTTCCATCATTGAAACACCATATGGTGGTCGTCTTGTGTTTGTCATGCCAGAGGGAAACATGCTTTACGTCCACCTTAAAGACAAACAACTGATTCGAAACAAAAAGAGATGGTCACAGGTGAACGTCAAAACCGTATTCCTTAGTATGAAAAATAATAGTCTTTGCAACACTGTTAATTTTGAACATTTACCTGAATCTGACTGAGCATGTGTGCATTTTCAGATCATGTACCTGTATTACCTGCTTGGTTGGAAAGGATACAATGTCAAAAACCCTCAGAAAATAACAGTAAGTTTTTCTGTTTGATTTTCCTTTAGTATTGAGCATTCAGTCACTAGTGATGTTGGATAAGTCAAGCTTCACTACTGCTATTGCTGGTTACATGTTGGTTTACTGATTCGAATAAACCCCTATACTCCTTTGGGCCATGTGGATAAATAATACCGCTTTAAAGTGATCAAACATGGACTAAAAAGGTCCCACACACTTATATTGAAGGAGGGACCCGAGCCATATCTAGAGACCGGAGAGATGCAAAGAAGGAATAGTAATGCGCATTAAACAGTAATGTGTTACTGTAATCTAATTACTTTTCCTGGTAACGCAGTAATGAGTTACATTTTAAATTTATGTAATTTGATTACAGTTACTTATGTCAATAAAATTACATTACTTAAGTTACAGATGCAGTGTTAAAAAAAAATGAAGTAAAAATCATGTTTTGCACATCAGTAGGCCCTTTAATAAATCACCGGAGAATGCGAGCTAAAAAGCAGACGAGTCCTACAACATTTAGATGTAATGAAAGGTTGCCTATCATATTTCAAAATGTTGCACTCGACATATTTTAGTCTGGCATTATAGTTTGGGAAAAGTTAAACAAGTGAACGTGTACAAGCTTATGTCACAGCAACACCAATAAACTAAAAAAAAATAAATGACTCATCAGAATGAGATCCTCCGCTGGATTAAACCGCATCGGCATCACAATTCAAGGCTTATTCCTCACAGCGCGTCTTCTTCCAAAAACAAAAAGTAGCCGAGATGAACTTGAATCTTTCTACAGAGGTGACATGAGTGTTACATGTTTGTGCGTCTCAAGCCTGGTTTTGTGTGGATGATTATCTTATAGCACGCGATGTGCGTGGGCGTGATCACATTATAGGTGAGCTCAGATGGGAAAGACTGTACCTCGCGTTGGTTTCATACGGATTATTTTACCAGAGAATATTTGTTTTCGACATGACTTCATTTAATAATAGACACTTCAAGCTTCCTTTAGATATACTGTATTTCTCATGTCATTTTCGTTCATTTTAATGACTCATTTCAGGAAGATATTCACGGAGACTGAGAATGCAGAAAGCGCACCCTATTTGTTTTCTTTATTTTACAAAACCAAAAAAAAGAAAGAAAAGTTTTATTGCTATTGGGAGTGAATTAGGGTATACAAATAATATAATTACTTTTTTTTCAGTCAATATTAAATTAATGAAAGCACTATGAGTTTCTCTTTGTAGTGTATTTTTTTGGGTTTGATAACTTGAAAAGTAAAGTAAACTTGAAAGTAACTTGAAAGTAAAATAATTAGTAATCTGATTACTTTTTAAATGAAGTAATCAGTAATGTAATCAAATTACAATTTTAAAGAAGTAATTAGTAATTTGTAGTGGATTACTTTTTTTTTTAGTAACTTACCCAACACTGGTAAGCACATATGGCTGAAGATAACTGTTTTTGACAATGTGTGTTCTTACAGAGACAAAACAACCCGTGTCGTGCCAGTCTCATATCATTAGATGGTGAGAGTTATTTGCTACCTTCTTATGACAATGACAGCAAGAGGAGGCATATATCTGATGACAACACATATATCATGGCCTTGGATGGAGACACAGATTTCCAACCCGCCGCTCTGATACTGCTCGTCGATCGTCTGAGAATGTATGACACCGTGGGCGCAGCCTGTGGACGGATCCACCCCACTGGAATGGGTAAAAATCATCAGTGTTCAGAAAGAAAAACCAAACAAGTGAACAGAAATTGTCATCTTTTGAAAAAACCTTTGCTTATAGGGAATTTAGGATGTAAAATTTCATAACAGTATTACATAAAACTCACAAAAACCTTTACATGACTTAAAGGAAGAAAGAAGCTGCAGTCTGGATTTTATAGCAGATAATCACGTGCCCTTTTATAGGCCTGCTATAGGCCTGCTATTCAAATGCTGATCAACATACAAAGTCCACTTACATAAACACTTCTAGACAATCACTGCAGTTTTATATTAACACTGCATATTAGAAAGAGCCATCGAGATGATCGGAAAACTAATCTCAACAATAAATGACACCCAGCATTTACAATATGATAACAGTGCTCAGCTATCTGAAAGACATGACCTGAATATAAAAATGCTCACATGCAGTATGCGCACCACACACCATTCATGTCCTTCGGCCCCATGTTTCAGGCCCAATGGTGTGGTATCAGAAGTTCGAGTACGCAGTGGGTCACTGGCTTCAGAAGACGGCGGAGCACGTGTTCGGCTCGGTTCTGTGCAGTCCAGGCTGTTTCAGTCTGTTCAGAGGATCTGCACTGATGGACGACAACGTCCTGAAGCGATACACCACCAAAGCCACACGAGCCTCCGAGTATGTGCAGTATGATCAAGGTAAACCCTGTTTCTATAGCACTGGATATCTCACTAGCATGCTAACCATCCACTAGAAGTCTCGTTTATGCTTAATAAATAACTTGCAGTTACATTATCTTATACATTGGTCTTTACTGTCTTTACTATCTTGTTATCCAATGAGGCATACAGTATATCTGATTAGCCTTTTCCTGGTATGTATTGACACTTGTCATGTATAGTACTGCAGTGTTCATAAATGCCTAATGGGTGAAAATGTGCCTTCTTTTGGGACTGATTTCACCCTACTGCAGGGGAATAGCTAAAAAAAGGCTTATCCGACACGTCAATGCCATGTTACCTGTTAATATTTAACAAAGAATATTTAGGGTCAGATTTTCTAACAGCTTACGTCAACGCAAACCATCTTTTGGCGTTAAAATAATGCTGTCAGGATTTACTAAAGATGCGCAGTGAAGAATTAGTTCTGAACAGGCTGGACGCAGTTATTTTTGCGCCTGACCTTATTGAATATGCATTTGTCGGGATTTCTCTTTCAGACGGAAAATTTATGGGAGGAGAGTATTCAAATGAATCACGCAATGCGATTTACTAACCTTTGCGCTCGTCAAATTACTAGTATTTGCGCCACAACTTAACGCCCAAAAAAAGTATGTCTTTAAGCAGGTGGTAATTTGCGCTGCTCTTGGTAGATTGCACTGGCCATTAATTTGCCCTGTTTAGTAAATCTGGCCCATAATGTCTACACATTTGATACAGATCTAATATTTTACATCAAAATTCAGAAGCAGCTAGCAATGTAATTTAATAAACATAAGGTTACATCAACTTTTGTTAACACTTTTTTTTTCAGTGCCTCTGCTCCGTATAGTACAGTCCCTCCAGGATTTCGCGATTCTGTGATTGCTGAATTTATCGCAAAATCAAGCAATCTCCGCAATTTTCGCAAGAGCTCACAAATTTTCGTAATTGCTGCAAAATTTCCGCAGATTTTGGTCTTAGACGCGTCCTGTGACGTCATCGCAATGCGCATTCAGTCAAAGAAAGGTTGTTTCTTAATTACAAAAATGGAATGAACCGCCTTGCGTTCTCATCATGACCGATTTACTAGAGCTGCACTGGACAAACGAATGGAAAGCGGAACTAATCTGCGCTACACCGTTATACACAGCGCTGGGAGATACAGTGAAGAAAGTAGTCGAATTCACTGCAGAATCAGTAACATCTCTGTCAAATCTTGTGAGAAGCATTCAAATTCGGCGCAAAATTCTGTTACGGATATCAGAACAAACGCCACTGATGTGGAAACTAGGAAAAACATCTTTCAGTAAACACAAATCTCCACCATTCACCATGGATTTAACATAACTACAGCAACAACTTGTGGCAGAAATGGTCTAATGTCTTCAATTGTTTTTAAATGCTTCACACAACTTTTCCCAGCACTTCAAAGCTTTAAGTAACCAAATTTTAGTTATTTTTAATGTGATAACATTATTTGTTCATCCTTCATGTTGCCTCCATTTATAAAACTAAGTTTCATAATGTAGGAAAGCAAACACTTATTTAAAAATAAAAAAGACATTAAATTACCACTATATGGCTGCAGAGACTTATAGGCTTATTAGCCATTTCCACTCCCTAATATATATTTTTTGTATTTATTAAATTATATTTAGACATTATGAATGACAGTAATAAAAGTCAATTTTATCTGCACCTTAACTACCCAGACAGCACAAGTACATCTGTAAGACGTCTGCTAAAGATCTGGGAAACATCTGTCTTGTAATCTGATAAACGTCTCAGAAGCAGTTTTACATGCATTCTAATAAATCTCTATTTGACATCTGACAGAAACGTCTTGGAGACGTATTGCAGATGAGCAAATACCCTAAAAAATACATCTTGCATATGTAAATGCAAACATCAAATAGACATCTCCGAGATGTACATGTGCGATTAGGGTGAGTGCTTTGCTGTCAGGTGCTGGTGCCACCTTCTGTAGAACTTAATGGCACTTGTGCTGGTATCCTCAAATATTAGTCTGGAGCCCTATGGTTCTCGAAGTCAGAAAAGTCATAATGTTAGAAGAATGTTGTCTGTGGTATATTTTCACTGCAAAACAATAAGAAATGCCGCCAATCTCACCGCAAATTTTGAGAAAAGCCGCAGCAAAATGAGTCATTTTAGGCCGCAAAAATCAGAAAAAAGTGCTGCGAAATCCTGGAGGAACTGATAGTAGATGGTTAGCAAGACTTACTGCATCTGATGTTTCTGTGTAGATGATTCTGTATGAATGTTGAGAGTCAGGTTCCACTATGCCTCACCAGTTCATCGTGTTATTCATCCGCTCACATTTAGGTGAGGACCGTTGGCTGTGCACTCTTCTCCTGCAGCAGGGCTGGCGGGTGGAGTATAACGCTGCTTCAGACGCTTTCACCAACTCACCGCAAGAGTTCAAAGAGTTTTACAACCAGAGGCGTCGATGGGGTCCTTCAACACTGGCCAACACTCTCGATCTGCTCCACAGTGGGAAAGACACGGTCAAGAGGAACACCTCCATATCCATCCTCTACATCTTATATCAGATCTTCACTGTGGCTTCCTCCATCCTGGGACCGGCCTCTGTCACCCTCATGGTAGCAGGTAAATATTCAAAGAATAGGTAAGGACGTATTATGGAGGTTTGACTGCCCTGCTGGAAATGTCAGTTAAACCAGCTTCTGATGGGGCTGAGGCTGACCTGGTAGACCATTTGGTCAACCTGTTTAGGGCTTGTGTATTGCCCAATCTGGTAGAGACCTGGTTGAGCTGGTTAACATGCAAGAGAAAGCTTGGTTTACCAACCTGAACTTCTTAAGCTGGTATGACCTGGTCAAAAATACATCTCTGCTAATATATAAATGTATGGAAACTGCTAATTTTCTCTTTCTTTTCCATTTTAGGAGCTTTCCAATTTGTTTTTGGAATTGAAGGCACTCTTTCCATAATAATTGCTGTTGTACCTCCAGCTGTTTACATGCTGATATGTTTTGTGGCTAAACCCAACTTCCAAATCACAATTGCTGCCATTCTCAGTGTCATATATGCATTCCTGATGACTGCATCCTTCTTTTCCATTATTGGTAATCATTGCTAATTATCATTTTTAGTTTTTTTTGTGTGTGTTTAAAACATGCTTGGTGATATCCCATTTGATTGGACGTCTTATTTTAGGTGACATGGTTAAACAGGAAACATTTATAACTCCTACTGGACTCTTCCTGGTGTCTGGTGCGATCCTGTACATGGTGACAGCCATCCTTCACCCTCAGGAGTGCACTTTGATTATCTATGGGCTGATGTACTTCATCTGCATTCCCAGTGGATATCTCCTCCTCACCATATATTCCCTTGTCAACATGCACATTGTATCTTGGGGCACTCGAGAAACCAACAAGGCAAAGGAGGAGAAAAAGCATGTGGGTGTTGTGTGCAATCGCGACTGCAAAATGTGCTGCTGGGATGTGAAAATCCAAGTCACTCAAGAAACCGAAAATCTAGTCCTTCAACAAATCCAGCAAGCCGTCAATCCAAACACACCTGCTGCCAAAACAGAGCCAGAGGAGCTGAAGCCTCAGAGCACCCATGAAGTTCAGAGCAGCTTAGATGCGAACAAACACATCCTGGACTACATTGAAGAGATGCCTCATAAGAAGAACGAGTCCAAAGAGAATCTCAACAAGGACAACAAGGAAAAAGACAGTTGCTCTGATAGAAGGTAAAGATTATGAAAATGTTTTAGCATAACATTTGCCATGCTGATGAAAAGTTTTTATATTTTCCCCAACTGTTACTTCAAATTAATCTTACAGTGGGAGTTCCAAAAGCTGTGAGAAAAAAGCCGACCCATTTAATGATGACACAGACTTTGATGATGACGATGATGATGATGACGATGACTATGATTACAATGATTACGATACTCTGGAGCCAAAAGAAGTTGTGCCTGAGAGTGGTAAGAGATGACATCTTATCATAAACCAGTGATTTTCAATACATTCCTACAGGTATCTCTCTTATCTAGCTCATGTGCTACATGATCATCTTGTCAGTACAGTATTCAATGAACTAAACCGGTGTCTCAGATTAGTAACGGAATGAGAATCTCTGATTCAAATAAACTTCTGAAATGTACACTATTCTGAGTGTAGAGTTGGTCTGTGGACTGAATTATTGCTTACATTGTTCTTATTCAAATGGACAGACTGGGTGGAGCCTGTGAAGAAAGAGTTCCTGAAGAAACTGACGTATGCAAATCTGAAGAGAAACCTTCAGGAGCAGATCCGATACACACTGAGAAACAAGAACCAGGAGGATCTGTGTGAGGAACTGGTGCTGATTCTCACCGATACCCTGAACGAGGAGCTGAGGGATAAAGTGGGTCCTGAGGACGTCTTGAGTGCGAGTCAGCTGGAGGAACTGCAGTATGCTCTGAACGAAGCCGCCAGGCGCATCGTGAAGACCAACCGCATCGAGAACGGAGCGCAGCGACTGGAGCGGCGTGTCAAGAGGGCAATCGAAAGAACCCTTGTGGCTCCACAGGTTGAGAAACTATCTGAGGTAATGATTTCTGGATGATTCTTGTTCTAATGAGATCTGCAGAAGTATGACATGTTCCTGGATCTCCATTCCCATCAATGCATCAACACTTACCTTAACTCCGGCTAACCATAAACTACCCCCTTAAAACCGTGACTGGGCAACTCTAGCCCTCAAGATCCACTTTGCAGAGTTTTGCTCCAATAAGGAGCCTGTCTGTGGCTTTCTGGTACAGTGTTTCCCAACCCTGTTCCTGCAGGCACCCCAGTAGTACTCATTTTGGATGTCTCGCTTATCTGATCCATCTTTTTGAGAGATTGGAGATATTGTCTCTTTTAATGAGCTGTTGAGTTGATTCTGGTGTGTTTGATTAGGAGGAGTTCAAAAATGTTTAGAGTTGGGGTGGTCCCACCAGGAATCCTGAAGACAGATTAGCTTGTTCAGGTGTGTTTGATTAGTATTGGAACTAAACCCGATGGTAGCCAACCCTGTCCTAACCCCCAACTACCTAAATCTGACTTATTCCAGGAAACTTATTCCAGGAACAATAAGGAAGTTGATCCAAGAACATGTTCAAACTGATCAAATCATGTTCAAGCGTTCAAATTAAGGATGTCCCGATCAGGTAGTTTGTGCCCCCGATCTGAGTCACTGAATACTCACACTCTCACAGCTTGCTCTATTCTTTTTCTATTCTAACTGTTTTCTTTTTATTTATTATATAATTTAAAAAACAAACAAACAAACAAACCTTGCTAGTGTACTGTGTTAGGCGAACTGAGACTTGTTATAGCACTTGCGTATCATTGCTCTTTTGTTGATTTTGATTGCTTCTGTTGTCCTCATTTGTAAGTCGCTTTGGATAAAAGCATCTGCTAAATGACTAAATATCAATATATGTTTCCTATTTTACCAGGATGAACACGATTTCTGGAATAAACTGTTAGAGCGTTATCTACGACCCATTCAAGATGACAAAGCTCATCTCGAGGAAGTGACACGGGAGCTAAAGTCGCTACGGAACAAGGTATGGTCGGCAAGCAAACATTTCATCTCTCCTGGCCCTTAACTCTATATACTAAATGCGACCTATTCTCTTTGTTTTGCAGGCAGTGTTTTTGTACTTCATAATTAATGTCCTATGGATTGTAGCAACGTTCTTCCTTCAGGCCATTGGCACTGAGGTCCTGAGCATCAATATTCCAAAGTACTATCCTAACGGAACTTTGGCACCAGATCCCTTGAGGGTGGAGCCTTTGAGTTTGATGTTTCTGCTGTCATTTGCCATTCTGCTCATCATCCAGTTCTTGGCTATGCTTTACCACAGGTAAAACACACATCACATACTGCCATTTTGGCACCTGAACAATCAATCTACTATTATATACACTGCCTTTCAAAAGTTAGATTTTTAATGTTTTTTAAGGTTGCCTCTTCTGCTCATCAAGGCTGTATTTATTTGATCAAAAATACAGAAAAAAAAACAGTAATATTGCGATATATTATTGTAATTTCTAATATTGGTTTCCTATTTTAATATACTTTAAAATATAATTTATTTCTGTGATGCAGCGCTAAATTTTCAGCATCATTACTCCAGTCTTCAGTGTCACACGATCCTTCAGAAATCATTCTAATATGCTGATTTATTATGAGTGTTGAAACTTGTGCTGCTTAATATTTTATTTATTTTTTTTTTTTTTTTGGAACCTGTGATACTTTTTTGATTCTTTGATGAATAAAAAGTTAAAAAGAACACCAGTTATGTAAAATAAAAATCTAATCTCTTAAAAAAAAAAAAGAAAAGAAAAGAAAAGAAAAAATGTTCTTTCACAGCTTTCCAACATTGATTATAAATCAGAATATTAGAATGATTTCTGAAGGATCATGTGACACTGAAGAATGGAGTAATGATGCTGAAAATTCAGCTTTGCTTCAGGCAATTTTAAATTGCAATAATTTCACAAAATTAGTTTGTTTGTTTTTTTTGTTTTTCTGTATTTTTGATCAAATAGATACAGCCTTGATGAGCATAAGAGACTTCTTTTAAAAACATTAAAAATCTTACTGAGCCCAAACTTTTGAATAGCATGTGTATATACACACAGACATATATCGAACTTGATCATTTGAGATGTAAAGCCCTGTTGTTTCCCATTACAGAGTATACACCCTCATCCATGTGGTATCGTACAGAAGCACAGAGAAAGACTACAAAGAAAAAGATGAGGTGAGTAACTGCTCTTTTTGTGCTGCCATTTAGCCATGATTCAGACCGCATATGAAGCGTTTTCCTTCTAAGAAGTTGACTCCATTTTTACATTTTACATCATTTTTTTTTTTTTACTGTTTTTGTTCATCGCAGGAGGATGAAGATGAGGGATTGGTCCTGGGGAATCCCATTAATCTTACTGTCACTGCTGACGACTTATGAAATGCTGATTCTTTCGCTCCTAGTTAATGAAGTTACAGTTGAAGTGAATGATTTCTCATGCATGAAGAAGAAAATGAAGCCAGATTAACACCACATGCCTGAAACTGGAACTAGGATTTGTTTACTGTAGATGTTTGCACTGAATAACAGTCACATTTTTCTATGTATTCTTTGAACAATGTATTATCATTTGATCACTTGCAAGTTAGTTATTTCTGTGTTATTGTATTAGTTTGTCAAATATTAAATGTTCTGTAACAGTGGTCTGGGCAAGTTGGTTTCTGTGGAATTTCATTCATAGCTGGATGAATCCTGTCATCATTTATTCTCCCTCATGTTTTTCAAAAAGCTCTATGCCTTTACTCAATAGAACACGATTTATTTGTAGAATATCCTGACCGTTTTCCACATTAATTGAATTATCTCCATTATGACAACATAACTGTTATGTAATGTCTTCTGAAGGCATTTTATAGCTTTGTGTGAAGAACAGATAGACATATAGACAGAAAGATAGATAGATAGATAGATAGATACAACCCAAATTCTGGAAATGTTGGGACGTTTTTTAAATTTGAATAAAATGAAAACTATAGGACTTCCAAATCACATGAGCCAATATTTTATTCACAATAGAACATAGATTTTCACTAGATAACATCATAAATGTTTAAACTGAGAAATTTTACAATTTTATGCACAAAATGAGCTCATTTCAAATTTGATGCCTGCTACAAACATTTCCGGAATTCAGTTTGTAGACAGACAGACAGACATAGTCAAAAAAAAGCAAAAGCATTATTACGTTTTATTTTCTCCATATTCATTTTTAACATACACAATGATCACATTATGTATGGAAATAAATTAATCAAATATTTCTACATTACATACAAACCGCAACCTTCAAAGCTGTGTCATAAGGCTTAAAATGTTATATGTGTAACAGAGAGGAAATAGCATAAAACAAATCATCTATGTTTACGAATGAATATTTATTGTGTTAAAACAGATCAGTTGTTGCAGTACAGATTGGTGGATCTCCTAAAAAGCATGACCGTGACCGCTGTGCACATAAAC
Source organism: Spinibarbus caldwelli (assembly GCA_039654775.1). Taxonomy (NCBI): domain Eukaryota; kingdom Metazoa; phylum Chordata; class Actinopteri; order Cypriniformes; family Cyprinidae; genus Spinibarbus; species Spinibarbus caldwelli. The sequence goes on from CM077242.1 coordinate 33,661,891, forward strand.
CTTTATCATTTGGCCATCTTCTTCTCCATGCTGAGGAAGACAATGAGAAACAGACAATGTATTACCTTATAAGAGTCAAACACAACCAGACTAACCTGAACACATCCAGAAATAGGCTAGTTTCATATTTACGGTAAACATGAGATAATATTAGAAATCAGAATGAAGTGTGAAAGGTCTTACTTGTATTTGATGAGTCTGCTGCCCTGAATGAGCTGAGCCCCTTCATTGGTGAAGTGGCAGGCGAACAGAAGCCAGTTTCTGGGCTGGACCTTATAGGCGAAGCGCATGAACAGCAGCGAGTAGCAGGTGAGAGCTGGGAAAACAAGAGTGAAAACACCTCCATTCACCTTTGACCTCACAGTATCAGACGGTTGCACAAGCTGTTGCTCTGTCACGTACCGAAG
>CM077242.1:33669797-33789797 GCA_039654775.1 Spinibarbus caldwelli
TTTCACACCACTGTATATGCTACTCAGATGACACGTTTCATACAGGAGACAGTACCTGTCAAACGTTTGGGGCCAGTAAGATTTTATTTATGCTTTCTGAAAGAAGTCTTTATTATGCTCAACAAAGTACAGTACAGTGTTGATTGAAATACTGTAAAAAATAAATAAATAATTAATTAAAAATTGAAATACTATTTATTCGAATGTAAAAGCTGTTTTCTATGTGAATATCTGTTAAAATGTAATTTATTTCTGTGATCAAAGCTGAATTTTCAGCATCATTACTCCAGTCTTCAGTGTCACATGATTCTTCAGAAATCATTCTAATATGCTGATTTGCTGCTCAAGAAACATTTCTGATTATTATCAATGTTGAAAACAGTTGTGCTGCCCAATATTTTTGTGGAAACTGTGATATATTTTTTTATTTTTCAGGATTCACAGATGAATAGAAAGCTCAAAACAACAGCTTTTATTCCTAAAATGTCATTTTGATTATTAGTTTATGCCTTGAGTGTGTTGTTCACGGAGCATCGTGGCAGAGCGTGTTCACTGCTGAGCTCATTGGCTGTGAACTCAGACTCTCAGGATTGTGGGTAATGTGAGCTGATCTGCTCTCTGTCCGTCACTGCAGGGTACAATACATCCCTTCCGCAGAACGCACCGCTCCGTGCTGGGGAAGTTTGCGCAGGAGTTCAGTCTGGTGACGTCTGACAGACGGGTGAGTCTGCTCTTCATTACAGGAAAACAACAAAGCAGTGATTTAAAAACACAACGAGAAGGAATGGGAAAAAATGACACAGTTAATATCAAAGACATAACTCCCTGCTTTTGCATTCTTGCATACTGTTGATAGAAGTTTTGACAAGCATTTTTTGATCATGATATAAGGAGTTTGCTGAAGTCCAGACGAGGTAAAGTAGTGTTTTCTGACAGCAGGGGTCAGTGTTTGAGTGTTTTTCTCTCAGCCCTGAGGCCTCCTCTGATCTCTCTCACACACACACACACACACACACACACACACTGTTGTGACTGCTGAAGCGTGAGTGATCTCTCAGAGCTGGTAGAGATGAGGATGTGTCTGTGTTTTTCAGTCCTGGAGGATTCTTCTGTTCGGCGTGTTGAATCTCATCTGCACGGCCTGTCTGCTGATGTGGTGCAGCTCCACCAACAGCATGGGTGAGCACTCTCAGCACACATTACCCAGCATGCCCCAGACCACACTGATCAGATCTTTAAAGTAGGGCTGTGCAATTAATCGAAATTCAGTTTCGATTTCGATTTCGGCCTCCAACGATTATGAAAATACAGTAATCGAGATAAAACCGATATTGTGCCCCGTTCCGCCCCCTTTCCAACGGTGCACTTTTATTCCTCCATAAAAGCCCAATTTCATGTGCAAATCAGTAAAATCATGTAAAGAGACTTTAAGTTGATTAGATTTATTTATGTTTTTAGAAGCTTGAAAGAGAACTTGCGCTGTTCCTCTGGAGGATTACTGTGTATGCAATCAGAGACGGAACACAGCACAGACACGTAAAGTCAACTTTTAGCGTCTAAACGGTCAAATACACACAAAAATATGTCAAAATGAGGTGCTTAGTGATTATTCACGTAAATCCTCATCGGTTATGTAATAAATGAACGTAAAAGGTTGAGAATGAAAATGCGTGTGTAACTGTAAATTGGATCCGTGCAGCTCTTAAAGTGACAGCGGGCTATTATTACTGCTGCGACTGTGTGCTTTATATTAATCAAACAACAAAAGACAAATTCAAAATCACTCACTGCTCTTGACTGAAGGACTTTTGTAGCTTTAATAAGAAACAAAGGAAGTTTAATTCTTACAGTGCTTACAGTGCTGTTTTATTTTACATTAGGTTATTAAGTTTCTCTAGTAGGCTGTTAACTGAATAGCTACTTTAGACTTGCATTTAAAAAAAAAACTTAAAGCACAGTTTCATTTGTATCTTTTTTTTATTCTATTGTATTCCTTTGCTTTTTTTATTACTGGCAGTTTAATTATTTTGAATAATTTTGAGGACTCTTTTTGTTTTTTGTTGTTTTTTTTTAAACTAATATTATTTACCCTGGTATTCTGCTGTGGTGTTGAGAATTATGACATTTCGCTGGTCTCTAAAATGTAGATATCATAGCAACCTTATTTACAGGGGAAAAAAAAAAAAAAAAAAAAAAATATATATATATATATATCACTATCCACTATCTTTAAATAAGTCTTTCATATATATATTTATATCGTTTTTTTTTTACCTCTGATCCACCGCAATGTCCAACTGTCCTGAGTGTGTTCACAACAGCCGAGTGTGTTCTTGCACAGACCGATTGTTTCGTGTCTTTAGACCTCAATGTATCGTCACGAGCCGCAGGGTTTAATATATATATACATTTTGTTTTTATATACATATATATACAAACAAAAATCTATACTTTTTAATGCAAAAAAAATAATTTACATAATAAAATATTATTAAACATTACAATTCCCCCAATCTGGACAAAGTTACAGATGTTCTCTCACTTAAACAACTCTCAAAATAAAGTGTTCTGTGACAAGAAAAGAGGTAGAAATAATTAACTGAAAAGGAGTTGCTGTATATAACAAAACAGATGTCATTTCCCTCTGTGTTTATAAATGGTCATTTTTTCCCCCTAACCTTATTAAATGTATCATCTTTCACATCAAATCCTTACATTGTATCAATTAATTCAGTTAAAATAATAAGAAACTGTAAACTCTATCTTTCCACTGCTGAGGAAACAGAAGCTGCATCTGCAGTGGCATTAGATGTATTTACACACAGTTTGATGAAGCTGAGCTGCCATAAATACATTTACATCGCAAAATTTCAAATTCAAAAAGAATATGATTAATGTTTTAAATATATTTTTTTAAACATATAAATAAGATATGCTGGGAAAAATGCAATGATGGTTTTAAATATGAAACTAAACCATGGCATCAAATGACTGTTTGAATGAGTGAGTCATTTAGTCCTTCATTCAACAGATTCCTTCAAACGGCTGATTCATTCTGAAACGAGGCAAGTGACTACTGTCTTTATGAATGGGTTACTAAATCATTGACTCATTTGATTCATTCAAAAACGTGGATTCATTCAGTAATGAAACACCGCTGTGTTGCTCGGAGACACACAACAATTCTACTGTGGCTTTGATTGGAACTATTTTCGTCAGCGAAATTGAGCAAAAACAGTCAATATTGTGTCTAAAATGTAAGTCACTTAAATTTAACTTCTTGTTTATTGAACTGCTGTTGCATAAAATCACATTGCAATTGTGTTGAAACATTTTGGTCGTGCAATTTTGCGTACCTAAATCATGTATTATAAATTTCTTTTTCTCGTTTCTACCGCAGTATGCATCTATAAGTTTCTATGAGTGCTGTTGCGCTCATTTGTTTTGATTTCTGCACGAGTCTCTCTCACACACTCACTCAGGCTGTGCGAGCCTCATCTGCCACAACATAAATACATTATCAGTCGCTGTAAGTGTGACGTCAAAACAGACCGGCTTGGGATCGGCAGTCACCGGTGCGGGCCGATCATGTGGAAAACCGGCTAATTCCGGTCCCTGGCCGGTCAGTCGGTGCATCATATTATTGTTAAGTTCTATTATAGTAAAATGTACTTTTCAGCATAATAATAAAAATATCACAGTGCATTGAAATATTTTGTTTTTTTTAAATATCACAATTTATCTTCCATGTTTTAATTTAACAGTAAATCTCTGTTGTGCAGGACTTTATTTGCCAAACAATAAAAGGAATTGTTCAAATTTTTTTGGTTACCTTTTGGTTAATTTTATTTCTCTGTTTACAGGGTATCTGCAGAATTTTTAAAAATAAATTTAAGGCAATTTATGAACCTTTTTAAAAGCTGCACAAGTAAAATGAACACTATGGTAACAGTATTAAGCCATAAAATGACATGATTTACAGTTCAGATACAGGTTTTCACAAAAACAAAAATCTTATACAACAACATTTCTATGAAAAGGGATAAATCAAGCATATAAATTATTATATTAATTTAAAATGAATAAATATTACTGTCTTAATTGTTTAGATTTTTAGAAGGCACATTAACTTCTTTCTCATTTACAACTCTATGTTTGCTGCGTAAAAACGTGGGTCGATATTTGCATTGATCTGACCATAAACAGCAAGAAAGGCTTATTGGAAATGCAGATTCATTCTCTGTCACGAGGTAGCGCTTTAGGAGCGGCTTAATACAGCGGTTTCTCTCAGAGAAACTCCCTGTTAGCGGCTGAACACAAAGCAGCGCTGTCCGCGCTCATAAACGCTGCTTTATCAGGCATTATAGGTAAGATGAAATAAAAATGCCAAAGACACATTTCTGAGGACAGTCGCTTCCCTTCAGATACATTCACATAAAGACATCTGCGCCGCGTTTTGACTTGAAACGTGCAGCGCTCATATTTATTCAACTGCATCATTGCCTTTTGAAGTTTAATCCAGCTGTATCGCCATTCTTATCTTTCCGTCCACAACTGTAAGACCTTTTGAAATTATAGTTAAGATATTTATTATACCATTTAACGTATTAAAAACTTTTTATGGCCTTAAGTTTGATACAACTAAATTGAAGAGTTTTTAAGGACCCGCGGGAGCCCTGTATTTAAGTTAGCCCGTCGGGCAGGGCATGATACATTTTGGTAGCCCGACTGGAAAACACTATAGCCCCGAGCAGGGGCGTAAATTTCATCTAACAGTAGGGGGACAAGAAACATAAAATTTCTCAAGAGCAATTTTTGAAGGGGACACAAATAATACAGCCAAAATTGTACTTGTAAGGACAGATATGTGTACACAGCATGGAGACCGTGTTTAAATATGAGTTCGGTTCATATGGTTCACCACGCGGTCATATTATGATTATTATTTTGCGTCCTCCATAGTATTTTAGGTTTCGTCTGGGACCGAGTACGTCTCTTTAGATATTCAACCGCATTAAGCCTGCCACTTAACATCATACTGAGCAAAACCCAACACATCGGTAGGACTACAATATTAGCCTAATATCAGTTCACACACAGGTTTATCGCTGTGTTAGTTGTAGTGGGTGACAAGCTACGGTATTAAGCTTGGTAACCTTATAAATTGCTCATAGAAAATACATCGGATATCATTATTTTTTGTCATGACTAAATCATTAATGATCCAGCATCATCTGTATTAAAGAGAAAGAATAATTTCACCCGATTTTTAAAGAGAATAAAATAGCCTTGACAGCCTAATTACTTACACATAACTACTAATGAACTTTGCTCTCTCCCACCCAGGGTTGCCAGGTTTTCACAGCAAAACCCGCACAATTGCTACTCAAAACTAGCCCAAAACTAGCCCAATCGCTTTTCAGGGGGATTTCCGGTAAAAATCCCGTTCCGGTGGGGTAAAATACACGTTTTTTGGTGGGGTTCCCCTGATAAATGTAGCTTTCCAGGGGCTAAATATCACGTTATTGGGGTCGCTCCAACCCGCGGACATGAAAAACATCCCGCGGAAAGCGCGTAAAAGTAGCCCAATTCCGCGGGAAAACCGCGGACTTGGCAACACTGGTCCCACCGGGCTCGTGTCCTGAGTGTATCGAGGCAGTGGACCAAACCACTGTGAGGCAAGGGAGGGGGGAATCAAAACATTCCTGAACTTAAAACGCTTTTTTGCGTTTATTTTGTTTTACTACTTACACAATTATTTTAAGTATATGTCCATTATATTATTTTCAAGACACAGAGTTGCTTGTAATGATATTTTTAGGGGGGGACAACCCTCAGATGGGGGGGTCCTGTCCCCCCGTCCCCCCCGGGATTTACGCCTATGGCCCCGAGACGTCGGGCTAGAGATTTTGCGAGCCCTGATGTGCATTCATTTGATTACCACAATTTTTAAATACAAATGTGCATCAATTCATAAAATATAGAATCCAGAAAAGCTAGAACAGACAACTCAATTTTTTTGTGACTACATTTGCTGAAATGTGCTAAAATCACTGTAATGCACTGCCTCTTGTTGCTGACTGTGATGTTTTATAAGTTTCTTTGCTGAACTGCTCTCTCTGTGTGTGTGTGTGTGTGTGAGAGAGAGAGAGTGTTTGTGAGTGAATGTGTAAGTGTGTGTGTGTAGTATCACTGCGCACCGCTGTGTCTTGAGCAGGAGGAACGTGATACTCATGTATTGAGCTCTCCAGTAAAAACGATCTTAACGTCAATGGCCGCTGCATGTAAGAAGCACCTTCAGAGCTCCTCTGTCCCACAGACGGCAGACGCAGCGCCCGCGACCATGATTTGAGGATCAGACTCTGTCTTAAGGTTCGGTGAGAAAGGAACCAAAAAATGATGTGTAATGTAGAGAATGATGAGCTTGGCTGTGTTCAGTAGAGTTCACAGGAGTTCACGAGCGCGGCAGTTCTCATGCTTAAATCTTGAGTTAGTTGATATAGCCCAAATTGAGCAAGATTGTTCGAACCACTGTTCATAATAAGTCCCGTAATATGCAATAAGAAAACAAATCAGGTCAAGTTTGAACTCATGCTGAATAAACCCTAGAATTCATCTGATAACTTTGATTGTCCAGTGGGACAGTGAACTGTTAGAATGTGCAGCGCAAGCTAACTGCATGTAAACCGATAACTGAACGACTGCAAATAAGGCACTGCGCTCACTCCAGTGATTCATCACGGTTTAAAGGAATAGTTCATCCAAAACTGAAGATTAGCTGATACGTAGGCCATAAGAGATTAGGATGAGTTTGTTTCTTCATCAGATTTGCATCACTGTCTCAGCAATGGATGCTCTGCAGTGAATGGGTGCCGTCAGAATGAGAGTACAAACAGCTGATAAAAACATCACAATAATCCACACCGCTCCAGTCCATCAGTTAACATCTGGAGAAGACAAAAGCTGAAACAAATCCAGCATTAAGACGTTTTTAACTAAAATACAAGTCCAGTGAAAAAGTCCATCTCCTGTTGTCTCTCACATAAAAATGTGTTTGTTTAGAGCTGTTTTGGCTTGATCTGTTGCTATTTCTCTCCTGATTCAGACTTTTCACTGGAGAAAGTGTTATTATGGATAGAACTTATATAGAATGTGTCTGTTCTGCACATGTATCAGATATTTTACAATCAGTTCAACTGTAATGTGATATATTGGTTTTGGTTTTGTGAAGGTTGACAAGTGAATGTGGGCATGTGTAGAGTCTCTTAGATCTTGCGTGTGTCTGTAGATGTTTGGGAGGGTTGAAAGCGTTTGTTGTGTGATCTGAAGCAGCTCGCAGTGTTTCATCGTTAAGTCAGCGATCGTCAGATTGAGCTGCAGTAAAATCCCTCCACGCGTCGCTGTGTGGTTCCCGTTCGCTGTGATACGAGTCTGCTGTGGTTTGTGTTGTAGGTGGCTGTTGTGTAAGCGTAAGGTTTTGATGTGATATCGGAGCAGGATGTTTTTATCGTGCTGCTTGGCCGATATTTCTTGCAGGAGCAGCAGTCTCAGTTTACTTCCTCCCACCGGTTTCCGTTTTCTTGCCAGGTGTTAGTTTGTAGTTTGTCAATAAAGCTTTTAGTTTACATCTGGAGCTATCTATTGTTATTTTAATGTGCCGCGTTGACAGACACCTGACCCGAGCCGAGCCGCTCGATACGTGTTCCAGAACTCAATGACAGCTGAGCGCTGCAGTTTCCAAATCTTTTTTACCGAAAGTACCAGCTAGCAGAGAAAGCCGATACTCGCTCTGGGCCGCTGCAACTGCGGCCGCGCTCGCAGGCTCCTGAGCGTTTCGCTTGTGTTTCGGATAACTGGGCGGCACTGAGTGCTTTAATGGGGCCGAGCTCCCGCGAGGCCTGCAGTGAGACGGCTGAAGGTCAGGGTTCGAGGACGATCAGATGTGTTTTGATGCTCTGGCCTGTAGATGTTATTAAATATTCAGCTAAAGATCCTGGCTTGGTTTACCACTGCGTCTTCATCTCTCTTCTTCTTCATTGATTAGGTCTGTAAACATACACAAGTCACCTTAATCTGCACACTGTGCTACAAGATGTGTGTCTTCTGTGTCCCAGCTCTGGGATTTATTCATGCATCTGTCTTTAGCGTGTGTCAGTACGCCATGCTTTCATGCGGCACACGCGTTTCTTTCAGTCTTGTGGGATTTCAGGTTTGTCTTTTTGGACTGTGTGGATGAGCTCAAATGCTGTGCTTTGTAAATGACTGAACTCTGGTGTATTCATACCTGCAAACTAGTCGCCAGATCAATACCCCCCCCACAAGGTTTATATTCCGCACTATGTCACCTGTTTGACCTCTTGTGAGTTTGCAGGTGTGTGTATTAGTGTCTGGAAGTCCTGGGAGAGTTACAGTCGAGGACAGATTTAGAGCAGTAGTGTTGTACAAAAATATATATTAACAAATCTCACAGTAATGAAACGTAATGATCCATGTCACGGATGGCCGATAGTACCACTTATTTTGTTTCCGATACGATACCAATACTTTTAAAGGCCAGGATCGTCAATATCGATACCGATACAATGCTTCTAAACTGAACTTTAAAATTATGAAATTTATTAAATTATGAAATTACTGAGTAAAATGAGTAATAATACCCACTGAAACACAATTTAACATTCAATACACCTTAATTGCAACTTATTACATTATATTTTTGTTTACACATAGTTAAAATATGTTTAATGTAGTGGTAACCATGGAAATCTACTACAAATAGTTGAACTACAGTCACTTTAGTAAAGCAATTTTCATAAGGCCTGCCAGGCTGTTGCATGCATAAAATACAACCTTTTATTCTCACAATGTATGATTTATATTAAAGGGGTCCTATTATGCTCTTTTACAAAGTCTTGATTTCATTTTAGGGGTGTACTAGAACATGCTCTTATGCTTGTTGGTTCGAAAAACGCATTATTTTTCACATAATTTACATTATTACAATACCATTCTCCCCGGTCTGGCAAAGACGGCTCGATCAGTTCCGGGTTTGATGAAGGCCCGCCTTCCGAAAAACGAAATGTGTTGTGATTGGTTAGCTGTCCCAGTGCGTTGTGATTGGCGAACAGCTAGGCAGAATGACTAAAAGCACATTAATTCTATGCCAGCGGGACGCGCTGTTGGAGCGAGCGAGGTTTCCCTGGTAACGCTGTACACAAAGCAGAGCTCCGCTCACAAACGCTGCTTTATCAGACATTACATGCAAGATGAAATGAAAATGACATCCAAAATTTTCTGAAGACAGTCGGTTTCCATCAGAAACACAGTGATATAAAAACACTCGCACCGGGTTTAGATTTTGAAACGTGCATTAGAATTTCCGGAGGCGGGATATATTTTAATGATATTCTAATGGGCCAATTTGTGACGTCACAAATACAGGAAAACAACTTTATAGTCCAAACGAGCCGTTCGTTGTAGTTCTTGAAAAGAGATTTTTTAAAAACGAAATATCTCCCTTTGGAGTGGACTTTGAGATTTGTAACTTTGTATATGTTTTTTATGCCCAAACATACACACTACACACTGACTAAAATTCAAAAAGTGAAAAAGCATAATAGGACCCCTTTAACATTACAGAATACAACATGATCAATATGAACTTTTAACGTTCAATTTAAATAAATGTAATTGAAAAAACTATGTAGGCAACAATTTCAATTTGTTTATTGTGAAATAACGCAAACATACGTATTTTTTTCTGTCCTCTGATAAGCATTGTTCTGAGCTGCCGTTCCTAAAAACATCAATGCTTTCTTATGAAACGCAGCCCTGTTTGAATGCACTGTCAGAAGTGAACGCTCTCTGTGATTGATTGATTGATTGATTGATTGATTGATTCTGTCTTGCAACATTTCCGTGTGTTCAGATGAGCAGGAAAATAGTTCTATCTTGCACAATTATTTACTAACATAGGTTATTTGTCCAATTGAATGCATATTGTACACATTATTATTATTATTATTATTATTTTTTTATTTTTTTTTTTTTGTTGAACAAAAGCTGGTAAATAAAACACCTTAGTATCGATAGTTATTTATTGGCTCTTTCATTTAGAAGGCGGATAGTATAGGAGTGAACTGTCTTTGTATTTCTATAGTCTTTGGTTAGCTGCGCTTGTGCAGAGACTGTTTATTTCATGCTGTACGTGAAAACACAAACTTGTTGATTAATAAACAGCTGCTTTTATGTAGACGGTAAAAATGTGCTTACATCATTATTAGGGCTGTGATACGAATACAATTTTTGATTTATTCAATTATATGATGTGCCGATTAATTAATAAAATTAATGACAAATAAATCACACAATTTTGGTTGAGAAAATACCCCAAAAGATCATTTAAAGTCATTATTGTGTTAGATGAGAAAAGCATTGAATAGACACTACAATAAGTAGCTGTAGAAAGAAATCATTTGATTCAACATTGAATTTATTACACAAATTTTTAAGGCTATAATGTGGCCTAATGTTGTTTTCAGAAGCCGCATCTGAAGTGGCATTTAGGTACATTTACACAGACTGAATGCATTTATACTTCAATTAGAACTGCATGAATAATGCTGTGAGATTAATGTTTTTTGATGAATATTGAAATCTGACTTTTAAAAGAAATAAAATTTTTTAATATGAAACTAATCAGTGACTCAATCGATTCATTCAAAACTGTGGATTCATGCAGTAATGAATCACCGGTGTGTGTTGATCAGAGACTCGACAGTTCTGCTGTGACTTTGATTGAACTATTTTAATTTGCAAAATTAGGCAAAAACAGACAATATTATGTCTATAACATAACCCAGTACAAAAGTCTGTTGTTTCAATTAATATCACGTGCAGATATTCGGGGGAAACGGCACTCTTTCTGGTGTGATATTGCTAAGCTGTATCATATGATATAAATATAAGAGGGTGGTTCTTTTTTTTTTTTTTTTTGTCCTCATAGCTTGAATTTTAGGCTCATATAACTGCATTCTACTGGTCTCCATCACACAGTCAGTCATGTTCATCAGTGTGAGATGACTGACAGCTGTGGTTAAATCAACAGCCCGACTTAGTATGTTTTTCCATATATATATATAACAACACCATGCCATTATGGTTGTTATATTGGTCTATTATTACCGCGGTGGTAAAAATCTGCCACGTCACAGTCCTACTCACTGGTGACCAGAGGTGCACAGCTTTGTCAGTCCACCACTGGTCCTCAGGTATTACCTAAATATGACCATTTCCCAAAGTGTATGGCATTAAATATTAAAATATCAAGAAGTCCAGCAGCTGTACATCTGTATGAGCTGAATGAGTTTGTCACGTGTGCTTTAACCCCTAGGTTTTTCTCATCTGTTCTCACTGGCACTTCTGTGCACTGATCCTCCAGAAAGTGAACGTTTGTGTCACGGGATATAAATGACATGCTGGTTTCTCTCAGGTGTTCATGAGTGTGTGACAGTGCTGTTTTGAACATCATATCTGTCTTCTGTTTCAGCCTTAACCGCATACACATACCTCACCATCTTCGATCTCTTCAGGTAAGTGTCATTAAAAGCTTGTACAATTGTGTTTCTGTGTTTACCAAATACTTATACTCAAAGACTTTACTGCTTTCTTTTGATTCACCTGTTACACCAGTGATACACAAACATCTCAGACTTATAAAGAGTATATTAATGTGTCATTAACCATTAGTGGGCTTAAGTGTGTTTAAAATCAGCTAGATGCACTTCAAGGCGATGCTGCATAGAGTTGTGTTGCATTTCATTGTGTGTCACAGTGGTTGTTAAGCATCTCATGCTGGTGTCTTTGGCTCTCACAGTTTGATCACCTGTCTGCTGAGTTTCTGGGTGACCATGAAGAAACCCAGTCAGGTGTACTCCTTTGGGTAAGAACAGTTCATACTTCAAATATCAGTGTGCTTGTTTTTTTTCTGTGATTTTCTGAATTTATTCTGTGAACTTCCCTGAATGTAACTTACACTTGTTGATCCGGTCAGTCTCGTTGCAGAGAGTTGTCTGCATTTTGAGTGAAGAGATCGATCTGTTTAATGTGTTATTTGTTTCTCATCTCCAAAATTGGTGGAAAGAACAGGAAGTAGGCCAATCTCTGCAACTCTTTGGTGTATTTCCACAATGTCCTGATATCACTTTTTTTTTGGTGGCAGCATGTTACCAGTCAAAGGTTATAGATAATAGTAGTCTATTCTTAGTCTTCAGTTCATTTTTCTAATATTATCACCAGGGGCCAGTTTTTCAAAAAGTTTAATCTGGATCAGAATTTGCTATGCAGGATTAGGTAACCCATTTTACTTTAGTGCTGGTTTTTCAAAGAAAAATTAGATTGGATCGCCTTGATCCAGATACACACTTTTGCATTTACACAAATAACTACTTCTGACTGGTCCATCTCTGATGATTGTGCCAATGTAGTTTACAATCAGTGATTAAAAAAAAAAAAAAAAAAAAACTTTAAATATAATATTTTTGATTGATATTTACAGTTGTTTGAGAATTTGGGGGTATGTTACATGTTACAAATGTTGTATTTTTTTTGGACCAGTTTTAAAGTTTTATGACATTTTTGTTCTTGAAATCCTGCTGGGATGAGAATAATCCCTTTTTTTGGATCAAAAGTATTCCAGTCTTACTAAAACGTTTTGAACAACACAAACTGAGGATTTAATCCAGATCAAAACCAAGATTGTATTTTGTGATCTAATCCGAATTCAGAATCCTTTTTTTTCTTTTGAACAACCAATTTTCAAGATTTGATCCAATCTGATGAGCAAATTCCGTTCAGATTACTTCTGAACGACTGGCACCAGGGCTTCAGTGATAAACCAGCTGTTCTTCCAGTGGCTGTGCCAGTTGTGTGTGTGATGTCAGGTGTTTGTGTTGATGTGTGTTTTGTGGTCTCAGCTTCGAGCGTTTTGAAGTGCTGGCGGTGTTTGCCTCCACTGTGCTGGTTCAGCTGGGCGCTCTCTTCATCCTGAAGGAAAGGTGAGATCCGTGTGTCTCTGCAGAACTTGATCCCGTCTATATTTTGCTGCTGTGGGAATGCTGTGACCTGACTGACTCGCGTTCACATTCTCCTGATCCACACACACGCATATGAATGAGCTTGCTGATGCTGGTTTGGTGGTTTCTCCTCACTGTAGTGTTTCAGGAAAGGCACTGGCATGATGTTATGAAGTACCTCCGTACTGGATTGAGTTGTTTGTGTACTTGTCTCTGTTTGTACTGGTGTGTGTGTGTGTGTGTGCTAACTGTGTGCCTCTTCCTTCCTCAGCGTGGAGCGTTTCGTAGAGCAGCCCGAGGTGCACACGTGAGTACTACAATCACTGAACTGATCCTATCACAAACCTTTCTGCATTTTTATGTTCATTAACATTACTGAGTTTTTTTTTTTTCACCATATGCTCCCCACAAGTTTGTACACACACACTCACGAAACTGAAAACATGACTAATGATAAAAAAAAGTACTGCATAAGTCCCATATAAAAAGTGGCGATGGCATTCACTTGGGATGTACATATTATACAGCTTAAACCTGTGCCTATTTCTTTTGTGGAACAGGTTTGCCCAATCTTCTTATCACTATGTCAAAAGCATAAAATTTGAGAGAAGTCCAAATTAGTGGAACATCATATGACACGCCTTCATTGAAGCTCATACCCTGTTCTGGTTTGGTCGTAAGCAAGTTCTTACTCGCACCAACGGACCTGACGGCGATTTAACACACTGAATCGGACAAACTCCACTGATGTGTGGAAAAAACTTGGACACTTGGTGTTTCCCAGCCTTTAGACCTCTGACAAGCTACTCAAGTCCAGATCTCAGTCCAGCTGAGATGCTGTAGGGCTGAGGCTGAACATGACAAACCTGCCAGTATCACAGTTTCTGGGAGAAATGTTTGCCCAGTAGGGATGTAACGATATTATCAATATCGCAATAGCAAAACTGTCTCGATATTATCGTGGTCACATGACGATATGAAATGATAGGTCTTCCGGGCAAAAAGTGTAGTTTTTAAAATATATTTGTTTTGGGCCATTATGCTTTGGCACAGTATCTGTCAAACAAACTAAATCCAAAAGCACAATCTCTTCATCAAGTGTGATTGCGCTGCGTTTCAAAGCGAAGCGCACACTTCGTTCAGACGATCTGCTCGTGATCCGGTGTTTTCCGAACGGCTGTCTCAGCTCCATTCACAGTGAATGAATGCAGTCAACTCGTTTATTTCATGTGCTGTGAGTTTAGAGTGCGTTTGGGAACTCAACAGCCACCAGTTATGCTTTATTCTCGCAGCAGATGATTACAGCGTTTCACTAGATTTATAGTGAGCCGTGTTTTTGTAAACATGTTTTCACTGAAGCTGGAGTTTTCGGTCAAAATAAAAGCTTAAAAGTGCAGTGTGAATTGCTGACAGCTCGCGGTTTAAGTGGAGTCCAAATTCAAAATATCTCTTTCAAGTGTAGAAATTAGGAACGAAGTATTGTAATTTCCCTACTGTAGTGTAAAGCAAAAATAATATACCTATGAAATATTAATTTTCATTTATTTTGCAGTCCAATTGTTTCACAATATATGGCAACTGCTGTCATTGTTGTTATTATTAAATTCTAATTTGTTTGGCTTCCTAAACACCAGTGTGAATGTAATTTAGACTGAGACAGTATATCACAAATAAAAAGAGGGTTGAGTCCTCTTTAAAGTTCAGGTACAAGTCAATTCACTGACTTTTTTCTGACTTAAGTTTTCTTAGTTAAGAACATGGGTTGGAGCTCTTCATTTTGAACTCTCAAAGTGCGCTAGATAAAATAATTTAACTTATTAAAATGTACAAAATTATAATTTCCTCAGTTTTTCTTCTTTTTTTTTTTTTTCTTTTTAAATATCGAAATAAATATTGTATTGTGGACTTTATATCGCAATAATATCGTGTCGTGAGATTTTGATGATATTACATCTCTATTACCCAGTCCTGAGCGGTGTACGTGGTTGTTTCTGTGTTTGTTTTAGGGGGCGTCTGCTGGTGGGAACATTTGTGGCTCTGTTCTTTAATCTCTTGACTCTACTGTCCGTCAAGAACAAACCCTTCGTCTTCGTGTCTGAAGGTAAGATCATTTCCACAGACAGCTGTTTCTAAGTGTGGCCGGACACTGCTGTTTCTGCACTGTTTGGTCCGTGTCAGGTCTGAGAGCCTTTTCATGAGTATGCATGACCATTCAGCTGTTGATTTTATTCCAGATGTCTTCAGGTTCAGTTCTACAGTAATTTAAGGTTCATTGATGATAATTCACAATTCAACCCTGCATCCTTCCAGTTACCAATCAGACACATAATGAACAAAAAATATTTTTATGCTTCTCATAATAACACAAAAGATCTATAGCATTGTGTTTTGCATAATTGTGTTGGTAAAGCATGTCAGTCAAACTCAAATCAAAATTGATTTCTAATGAGGCACATTTGTAAGCTGAAAGTCCATAGTCCCTTCAAAGTCCATCACAGTCCTGTGGAAACACTGAGACAGACTAGGAGCTAAACCTGCTTTGGTTTGTCTCCTGAGCACATTTACCTGACGGTGTAGAAACCTGTACTGAAAGTCACATGCATGACAATCAGCAAGCAACAAAATATCAAGTGAAGTAACAAGATACTCTTTGAATTTTCACTACTTAAGTCAACCCACTCATGCGCTGTTGTCCACGCAAAGACAAAAATGTGAAAACAGAACACAGGACAGACTTCTGCGTGCAAACCACAAAGTCTGTTACTGTGTTGTTAGCTGCTGTTAGTGCTGTACAGACGACTGAGGTGTGTGATCTGTGTTTCTCTGTGTCTTTAGCTGCGAGCACCAGCTGGCTTCAGGAGCATGTGGCCGACCTGAGCCGGAGGTAGCGCATGCTTCTCACTCTGTATGATGTACGCTGAGTTATTCAGTGCAGATGATGCATAGATGTGTGAATGTTTGTGTGCAGTCTGTGCGGACTCATCCCGGCGCTCAGCAGCATTCTCCTGCCCAGAATGAACCCGTTTGTGCTGATCAACCTCGCTGGAGCTTTTGCTTTGGGCATCACGTACATGCTCATCGAAATCAAGTGAGGAGACCACACTGTGTTATGTATGATGTCCAGTAACAAACAACACTTACTATCCATCACCGCTACTATAGCAGTTCTAGCAGTACAATTATTAGTACATTTATTGCTGTAACTCTACATCCCTACCACAACAGTGTATTTTTACTGCTGCATATATTATTACTTTTATCACTAAATCTCATTGAATAACTTTCTCAGTCTTTAGCCTTATTCGGACGATAATTGTTTCTCACGGTTGTAAGTTATTGTAAGTAATTGTAAGTTAGTTTCACTATTTACGGGGGGTAATCTGATTTTATTGCGGTCTGAATCCAGAATCCAGAATGTTTGTGACCATTTTTTCTGTTTGTGCAACTAATTTTTGTAAGCGGTCGCACTGGCGTGACCACCGCGTTGTTCAGCTCATAAGCATTGCCATTTTTGTTGCATATGAGAAACATCACACGGCAAACAAAACGAAAGAGCAACTAAACTGCGCTATGATTCAGCTGCACAGCGCAGACCGTTTATCAGCTCGGACCGCAACGCAAACAAACTTGTCTGAGCTCAGAACCGCTTTACTCAGGGAGCCAAAGTTGATTTCGCGACACTGTTACAACACAGATGCAACAGTGCTGCGAGATCCAGTGAGAAGCGTTTGAATTTGCCGCAGAATGAATAAGGTCACTGTGAGATCTAGTGAGAATCATTCAAATTCTGCACAGAATTCTCTGTTATAAACAGCGTTGACGTACGTCAGAAAACCAGAAGTATTAATACTAACTATAACCATGGTGTTATGGTAGAAATAGTCGAATGCATTACATTATTCATTTCAGAGTTTGTACAACCTTTTGAGAGAGAAATTCAAGCACTTTTCAATTACTTTCCAGCAATTTAAAGCTCTGAAATGGTCCAATTTGAATGTTTTTTTGTTTGTTTGTTTGTTTGTTTGTTTTTTTTAATAGGAGGACCAAAATATACTTTGTGGTAAACAAACACTTGTGTAAAATTTAAAATAAAAAAATATATACATCAAATCACAATTATAACCAGTAGATGGCAGCAGAGGAGCACTTATTGGCTTATTAGTCATTAATTGCTACTTTTTCTCTATATTTTGAAATTATAAAATCACTATTATAAAATATCATCCCAACTCAAATTTGTATAAACATGAAATAAACAAGAAATGAACATGTAATATTATTAGTAACTGTACTTAATGCAAAACAATAGTAATTTTATGATTAAATGATCTATATTTTAATACTCCCACACACCACCCCCAGTGCTACCAAATCTGCTCCTGGTGGCACCATCTGCAGAACTTAGTGGCACTGGTGCCACTGCTCTCAAATGTTAGTCTGGAGCCCTGTATATTCCACTTCCACATTAGCACCTGTATGACGGTGCTAGCTCATTGGTGTGTGTGCTCTGAAGCTGAGATGATGCCACTGAGTCACATGATGATCTTGTGTTGTTGTTTTGCAGTAACTATAATGCGATGGACACCGCGTCTGCCGTGGCCATTGCCCTCATGACTTTTGGCACTATGTACCCCATGAGCGTGTACAGCGGGAAGGTGCTGCTGCAGGTGTGTTTCTGTGTGCGATGCTGTAATTAATCCTGTGTGGTCAGATGATCGGCTGGAACTGTCCTATCACGGTTGTTCTCTCTTTCCCGCAGACCACCCCCTCTCATGTCATCGGTCAGCTTGACAAACTGCTCAGAGAGGTCAGTTCATATACAGCCCACATAATCTATCAGATGCATATTGACTTTTTAGAAATCTGTGGTGCACACGTGTTCTCGATCGTGCCGCCAGTTCTCAGGTTTTTATTTGGCAAGATCTTCAACAGATTGGTTCTTGATGTTTTTCAGGTGTCCACATTGGATGGAGTTCTTGAAGTCAGAAATGAACACTTCTGGACCATTGGCTTTGGCTCTTTGGTGTGTAGATATTCTTTCATGATGACCTTTATTTCTAGCACACGTGTACTGTTAAAGAATACTGGAATGATTTTGCCTGACACAGGTTTGAGGTTTGTACAAACTTGGATGTTTGCCAACCGTGGTCCTGCAGTGGCCCTAAACACTTTGTACGTTTCCCTAATCAAACACACCTGATTCAGATCATCGGCTCAATAATACAGACTCCCAAGACCTGAATGGGTGTGTGAGATGTGTGCACTGATGAGGGTCCTTCATGACCAATCTGAACACTTGAGCAGTGGCCTAATAAAGCCAGTACACTAACTACAGCCTCCCTCCCAACCTGCACAAGGCCTCAATAACATTCAAGCTTTAAGAGCTTTTAGGAGCTGTTTTAAACTTTCTGACATGGCTTTGTTGAGTCAAAATTCCAACTCCAGCTGTTTGACAGTGCGGTCAATGTGCTCAGCATAATTTAATATATTTTTTTTATATTATGACATTGGGGACAATGAATATTTAATATATTTATCCTTGTTGTCTCTGTATTGTAAGTCCAAGTAACCAACATTTTCAAGCTTCAAAATGTTCATGAAGACATTGTAAAAGTAATCTATGAATCGAGCCGTTCCAAGTCTTGTGAACGGATGTGATCGCTTCATATGATGAACAGATTCAATTTAGGCTTTTGTTCACAAATAAACATCAACACACCTTAACTACAGTAAACCAATGAGGTACGTCAGGCAAGTACGGTTGAGTTGCTGTTGACCATGTTAAGATATAGATTACTTTCATGATAGATTTTCATTGGTGGGACAGGATTTTTAAAATATCTTATTTTGCATCTTGAAGATTAACAAAACTCTTATGCAAATATCCGGATAGTTCTCATGGTTGAACCACAGTGATGATGATGTAAAAGTAATTTAATCGCTTGATAACACATGCCTGAATCTGTACAGTAACAAACCCCTTTTAAGGACTTAAGTACTATAATGTATCATTTTTGTATTATTGACACACTATTTTCCTATTTGATACTGTAAATCTGCTTTGGCACAATCTGTATTGTTAAAAGCGCTATATAAATAAAGGTGACTTGACGTGACCCTGGAGCACAAAACCAGTCATAAGGGTCAATTTTTTGAAATTGAGATTTATATTTCATCTGAAAGCTTTGGCTGAGATGCAATTATTTGAAAATCTGTAATCTGAGGGTGCAAAAAAATCAAAATGTTGACAAAATCGCCTTTAAAGCTGTCCAAATGAAGTCCTTAGCAATGCATATTATTAATCAAAAAATAAGTTTTGATATATTTACGGTAGGAAATTTACAAAGTATCTTCATGGAACATGATTTTTACTTTAATATCCTAATGATTTTTGGCATAAATGAAAAATCGATAATTTTGACCCATACAATGTATTGCTGGCTATTGCTACAAATATACCTGTGCTACTTTTGACTGCTTTTGTGCTCCAGGGTCACATATAAGAGGCCTGATCACTCAACTCTTCATTAAAAACGCTCACATGAGGCTTCAGATAGGAGACCTTAACTCACTGTGTTTTTGCGCAGGCCGGCTCCGTTCACGTCCGCATTCGCAGAGACGCTGACGAGCAGATGGTTTTGGCCCATGTGACCAACCGGCTGCACGCGCTAGTGTCCACACTGACTGTTCAGATCTTCAAAGACGACTGGGCGCGTCACTCGCTGACCTCCAGCACCCTGCCCGCCGGCTCACTCAGCCTCTCGGAGTACGTGGCTGCAGCCGCCTTCCCTCCACCGGGGTCCAAAACACTCGAGGAATCGAACCCGGTCACGTCTACGCCTGCGAAGCCCAGCAGCCCTCCTCCCGAGTTCTCCTTCAACACGCCGGGGAAGCACATCCAGCCCGTGGTGTTTCAGACGGCCCATCAGCACAGGCCCTTCAACGCGCCTCTCTCCTATGGGATGTCTCCCTACTCCAGCATGCTTAACCCCAGCGGCGGCCCTGCGACAAGGCCGGGCTTCGGGGTTCAAGGATACAGGACTCTGAATGCAGCGCCGCACAGATATGGCAGTGGCCTGGCCTCGTCACAAACTGGCCAACAGAGACCGTGAGCTGATCACACCATCATGTCGCTAGCCCACCACTACCCTAAGTATTTATTTTAACGGGACCAAGAGCAACAGTTTTATTTTCAATGGATGTTTTGTCTGTGTTCTTTATTTGTATTAAACCGCTATCAGACATCTGTGAAGTCGCATTATTTTTTTACAGACCCTGCGTCCCAATGTTCATACTACCCATCCTAAATAGTATGTAAGATTAGAATGAGTGTGTCCCAAAGCATAGTATGTTGAAAAGAGTATGCCAAAAGTCCCCGGACGGTCTGGGGCTGCCCTCAACTAAAAAAAGTTCTGGTCGACTAGTAGTCGTTCATTTGAAGCATTAGTCGGCTAATCGCATTTTTATTAATAAACATTTTAAATCGTAATAATGAGCCTTTAATTGCCTACATAGCCATAATAAGCGTTTAAGCGAACGCATAAAGCTTGCCACAACACACCGGCAGAAGTAATGATTATGAATGTGTCGGAAAAACAGTGAGGAGGCTGCTTTAACATTTTAATAATTATTTGATAAACTAGTGCTTTCTTTGTTTTCGGTTTAAGAGATCGTTGACACTGACTCGTCATCTCCGCAGTAGTGGATGCGCCTGTCATTATCTGAGAATAGTTGTCTTCCATTTGAATGGGTTTATATGAAAGTAGGTATTTCACTATCTATAGATATAGGCCTGTCATGTCTGAAAGGCAATAGATAGAGTTTCGGAGTTTCGTGCTCAGGTTCACAGAGACCGAGACAGCAGAAAGCGCATCCTGTTTGCTTTATTTTATAAAAGCACAATTTTTTTTTTTTTTTTATTGTGAGTGCACACAAATAAATGTAGAGTCTTTACAGATTCGAAAGATGTATTGCTCTTATCTGTATGACCAAAAATGAGGGAGTATTTTAAGAGCAAGTGAGCGCACCGGTGCCTCCATCTATTTTTTGAAGTGTGGATCCATGCACACTCTAATGGCTAATATTGCCCACAATCCATTGCGCTTTGGCAAAGGATTCGGTCCAGAACTACAAACAGAGTAAAACGCATTAAAAAAAAAAAAAAAAAAAAACTACAAACAAGGATGTGCGCGACCAACGGTTAGGTAGAGGCTTAGAAAAAGGGCTTTGAGTTACTACTAATAAACATTCAACCTGGTAAAATAATATATATATTTATTTAATGTTATCTGTTATATTTCATCTGCAACAGCAATGTGAACTTCTATAAACATCCGTTTGATTGTTAACTTTTAAATGCATCATTATGCAGAAAATATGAGCAGAGTTCTCGGCATGAAAGACCGGCAACTGGCAGATCAATGTGCTGCTTCTTTTCTCTCCAGTACGGTAGGAAGTTAAATTAAATTAAATGTGGAGGATGTTAATGTGACAATGAATGACAGGCCAGTTTACAGTGACAGTGCGTGTAATTATGCAACAGAGTAAAGATGCAGTTGTGTGACGTGATAGTATGTCCCAAAGCTTGCCTACTCTTCTACTGCACACTCAAAAATGTGTACTTTTCACCAAAAGAGTACATGCTTTAAGGGCGTAGTATAAGTAGACACGAAGATGAAGATGTCTTCATTGTGAAGTTCACACTGACAATTGTAGACCGCCTACTAGAACCGGACAGAGACTTGCTGTCTCCAGCAATTTAATTAAATTTTCAGTGTCAGTGTGAACAGGGTTCAAGAGTGCAATGTTTCATATTAATAATCATTTTGTTTAGAGTTTGTCTTCTTTTGTGCTCATAACTGCATTGAACATCACTTAACATGACCATACGGAGGAGTGTTTATTACGTCATGTTTTCCCACAAATTACACGTGAGAAATGTCTTTTTTCCAGGGTTGTGTGCCATTCAGAATTGAGCTGAGAAATTCAATGAATCCAATTTCTGGTTCTGAATCATTAAATTTGAATATAAAGAAAACTAAAAAGAGTTTAAGTAAGTGGGGTGGCCAGCTTCGGCCCTAGAGAGCCACAGTCCTGCAGAGTTCAGCTCCAACCCTAATCAAACATGTTTGAACAAGCTAATTAAGATCTAAGGGTTATTAGAAAGGCAGGTGAGTTTTGATCAAGGTTGGAGGAAAAACTCTACAGGACTATGGCTCTCCGGGACCGACATTGGCCACCCCCGATATACGCGCATGAATTGATAGGGAGACAATTCTTCAATTCTCCATTTTGTCCAACCTTGCTAATTCTATCCACTCGTTC
Source organism: Spinibarbus caldwelli (assembly GCA_039654775.1). Lineage (NCBI taxonomy): Eukaryota > Metazoa > Chordata > Actinopteri > Cypriniformes > Cyprinidae > Spinibarbus > Spinibarbus caldwelli. The sequence continues at coordinate 33,692,195 of CM077242.1, forward strand.
AGCTGCTCCCATTAGGGGTCACCACAGCAGAATTAGCCACACAGCTACTTCATGGACTCCATTGTTCAGTGTCCCATTCACCCAACCTGCATGTCTTTGGATTTTAGGAAAAAGTCTGGAAACCCACACCTACATAGGAAGAAGATGCAAAGTATACATAGAATCTCTCCTGGCTCAGCTGGGAATCGAACTGGCAACCTTCTTGATTACACAAACCAATTCTAGATTTCCAATATCAGTATAAAAAAGTGACCATTCACTTCATTGTAGATAATGATCTACACATTAAAGTGATTTTACACTATGAACTGTGAAGTTCAGCATAAGCAGAATTGTTTTCTGCATTTTTCTCCTGTTTTATCTACAACTCTGAAAAAAAGACACCACTCCAAATGTTTTTAAATCAGCATCTCTAAATGTATGGCAGCCACTCCATTCCAATGTCTGTTGAATTCCAGCACACGCACACCTCATTCTGCTTAAAGAAATACTGATTAGGTGATCACCTCAACCCATTCTTTTAATGAGGAAAATTCTTTTAATGAGGAAAATTATAAAAAAAACACTGCTATGGTCATCAATGTCCTCTTGCAATAGGACCAGCTGGATGGCAAAACAGTGCTAGTGCTAGTAGTACCTCAACGATGATTGGAATCAAATAATAAATATTGCCCATGCCAAAAGAGTTGAAAAGAATAGTTTTTAGTGAGGAAAAGAAAGGTTCAGTTCTGGCTTTACTGAAAGAGGGATACTGTGAGCCTCAGATTACTTCCAGCCTTAAAATTTCAAAGACAGCAGTTCAAAGGTCAAGCTGCAGGCATTGGGGACAACAAAGCTACAGACAGGCACAGAGCGAAAATGACTCTCCACTGACCAGGATGACCACCAACTCATTCAAATGTCACTCAACCACTGTAGGATGACATCAAGTGAGTTACAAACATAATGGCAAACAGCAGCTGGGGTGAAGTGCACAGCGAGGACGATTTAAAACAGGCTCTGGGGCTGGTCTGAAGTTGTGCAAAGCTAGAAAAAAAGCTCTTCATCAATCAGAAGCAAAGAAGAGCCAGGCTGAGGTTTGCAAAACACCGTCAGGATTGGACCGTAGTGGACTGGAGTAAGGTCTTCTTCTCTGATGGGTCCAATTTTCAGCTTTGCCCAACACCTGGTCATCTGATGGTTAGACCAGAGACCTGGAGAGGCCTACAAGCCACACTGTCTTGCGCACACTGTGAAATTTGGTGGAGGATTGGTGATGATCTGGGGGAGCTTCAGCAAGGCTGGAATCAGACACATTTGTCTTTGTGAAGGACGCATGAATCAAGCCACGTACAAGGTTGTCCTGGAAGAAAACTTGCTTCCTTTTGCTCTGACAATGTTCCCCAACTGAGTGTGTATGGGTCTTTGTGTGTCATCAATTAGACCGCAGTGTTGTTTTTTTTTTTTTTTTCGGGACTCTTTTGTGTTTGGGAGTGAGACGGGTTTGATCCTAAAAGGGCTTGACACATTCACTCAAAGGTCACATGAGGCCAAATCTGCTCAACTGACAAAGGTTGAATAATGCAGAGCATAAATCTGTAGAGATAAGAGGGTATTTCTTATATTTTTATTGACTATATTAATGCTTGGCTTACATTTACCCAGCTTTAATGCTTCAAAAGCATATTGTGCACTGCTCTCTTCTTCCACTTGAGAAATCACATGAGATTCACACCTCATGACAGAATTTTGCTTCCACACCATTAGCTCATTTAGTAAGAGTCCCTCTCCTACATCCTCTTTCATTTGTCTTCAGTCTTTCTTCTCTTTTACTCTTTAAAGGGACTTTTTCTAGTAACTCAGGAGGTAAAGAATGCTGGGAGCTACTCCTGATCTGTGTCACATAAACTTTGGCCCTGTGTCCAGCAGATATTAAGATTAAGATGCGGATTTGGTGATCTGATCACATGTGGTCAGTGTTAAATAAATGTGGAAGCGGGCTAAAACATTTTGTGATTGGATCACTTAAAACCCACATATGAAGGCAGTGACCACACAGCATGTGAAGAGTAAATACTCATCCATACTGAATACGTCCCAAACCGCAGTACAACCCACTTACCTAAAACATGATTGTTCTGGGACGTGTTGTGGGAAGCGCACCAAAACAAGTGATTCAAACTTTGCTGGGGTGTACCAAAACACAAAATACATTCAAAATTACAGCCTTCCTCCTTACTATCACGCCTCCACCAAGCTCTAGTCACCCACACCAGCAGCCTAATAAGAGTACTCATCAAGGACACTTTATGGACTCAAGACACTCACACTTCATTTTGTACCTCATTTTGAAGCCAGTATTCGTTGGAGGTTGCACTTGTTGGCCACCTATGTCATCAAGGTTGTTTCATTTTAGAAATTTAACCATTATAAAATTCACTAATTTTTTTGTGAGGTGTTAATTACTGTCATTTTTATTTCTCTGTAATTTAATGGTTACTTTCTGAAATGAGGCAGCCTCAGTAATGTATGTGGCCGAGAAATGCGACCTCCGGAGGATTCAGCCTCCAAATGAGACACAACAATTGTCTGGTCTCATCTATACACACTCTAAAGACTACACAAACCCCTCTGCACTTACCTGCACAACCTAAGTTATTCCCATTGCTATTGTTGATCTGTTCACTCACATGTTCCATTGCCTAACCTGGCTTAACCCAACAGGAGCTCTACCAGACTGCTGTCCAGAATGTCACTCCCTGAAGAAATATGTGGATGAGATTCTGGAGCTTAGTCATGTAGTACCCTGGAATGACTGCACCTTGAATTTGTGTGTATGGTGTGGGTTGATCTCCTATTTTTACTGGTGCCTGTGGGAGAAATCAGTTATACACTATCCCAGTTCATAGATTATGCCCTATGGTTGAGTGGTTTCTTGTTTACTGTAGAAGATTAATTTTAGAGTTCATTCAGTTTTCCTGAAACCTCCACAATCTTCTTCAGTCTTCCCAGAGCCACCAGAGTCAACTCCAACCCCAGAACTCATCCCAGGGTCTTCCCCTGTTAATCCACTCATCAGATCCAATTCTTGACCAAATGCTGTCTCTGAAATTACCACAGCAGCTTCCTCTGAGCTCCCTGTACTCTTTGGCATGACCAAGAGGTTTTCCTTGCTCAGTTTCCCCATGGATTCTCTGCCCACTTAACTTGAATTTTCTGTCTCCACAACATTTCCAAGGTTTCTCGTTCCTCCGGCTCCACCATGCCGGCCTGTGCTGTTGACTGGATCATCAATACCTGCTCTCCCTAGAACACCTGCTAAGTAATCCCTCCCATGGTCTCCTGCTCTTCCGGCTACCGTGAGGTCCTCTGCTTTGCCAGATTCCCAGTGGACTGCTGTTCCACTATAGTTGTCCCTTGCTCCATCTGCTCTGCCATGTGTTGAATTACTTTGGATTTCACACATCAGTCTCTGCCTTGAAATCAAAAAATGGATAGTCAGCCATAGACACAAGGATCAACTTCAAATGCCTTTTACTTGTTTCAATCTTAAATTAACTTTTTACATTCTCGATGGTTAAGCATACCACAGCTCAGTTTCCCCAATGCCATTGCTATCTTTAGCATTCATCACCGTACCCACTCCAATTCTGAAGGTGACATTGTCCAGCACCAACCTTCCAACTCCTCCCATACCAGAGCCCACACCTTTCTTGAACCCAGAGCCAGAGCCGACACCAGTCATACACCTTCCTCCAGAGCCCCGGAGCCTGAGCCTGCCACCATGTCCATCCCGCAGAGCCCTGGATGCCACAGAGGCAGGTCCTTCTTGAATCCCATCTTGAGTCCTTCCTCTCCATCTAGTCCCATCCTGCCTCCAAGCTCATTCATCTCTGCTGGTCCCATTCAGCCTCGAAGCTCCCTCGTCTCAGCTGGTTCCATTCAGTTCCCACGCTTCCTCGTCCAGAAGTCACCCAGTTCCCGCTGTCCTCAGTGGTCCTGTTCAAGACCTCGGCTCCTCGTACCTCGCTGGCTCTGTTGAGCTCCCAAGTTCTGCCCTACTCTGCCCTCAACTTCAGGCCTCCAAGCCCATGACTCCATCTCAGTCTGTAGACCCATTTGCTCCACCTTGGCTCCTCACTCCCTTGTCTCCTTTGTGGACATCATTCCTCCTGCTTCACCAGACGCCCTCATACCCCGAGCTCCACCTTCCCTCTGGGTCCAACATTGTCCTTGCTCCAGCTCTGCCTCAGTCCTACGAGCCATCTGTGATATCTGGTGTGATTGTTTTGATCTCTCATTTTTCGTTCAGTTTCCTTTTGTTGTGTGAATCATAGGATGGATGAATTACATGTCAGAAACAAGTCAGCTGTTGTCAAACATTGTTCATCAATTGGAAGTATTTTATTGTTCAATTTTGAAAATGTAAATCGAAAAACAGAAGGCATAAATTTATATTGTCATACTCATTTTCTGTTTAGATTTTTGTTGGCTGCTTTGGCTTATTGTGATTTCCTATTTAAATGAGCAGCTTTGCAGCTTATCTAGCAAACATCTGGCCAAATGTAAAGCCAGTTTTTTCTGAGTATGTGTATGTGCTGATGTCCGGGTCTTCATTCTGGATCAGCAGAAATAATAATCGAGCATGTGGCTCAAGTTTATTTGACAATCTGCACTGAGATCATATTCCCTTTTATATTCATTTTTGAGGTGAGATAATATGATAACATTTGATTAAATATCACAATTTGTTGCTTTATTCAGTCTGTGGTGTAATGTACCTAAACCACAGCTACAAGCAGAGAAGAACATGACAGAAAACCTTTAATGACCTCCTTCTGGTCTGAACAGCAATCTGATTGGATATCCAGGCAGCAAATAAGAATTCATCATTTCTGTTTCTGATTGGCCGAGATTTCTGCAATGCTGCTACATTATGCAAGTTCTAAGATCACTAAACAGAGAAACAGAGTGCAAACCTGGTTCAGTCATCTGACACTGTTCATGCCTGTACAGCCACATTAAATACAGTACACATGATCTTAGGTGTGCCATTTCTCACCTGTGTTCATGGCCTTAACCAAGATTGCAGGTTAAAGCCATCAAGGCCAAGATTTTCTTTCTTTTTTTTTCTTTTCTTTTCTTTTCTTTTCTTTTCAATAACTGATTCTTACACTAATACATACAATCCAATCAAAAGTATGTGCTTACAGATCTACAGCCAGTGCCAATAGTTATTTAACATTGCTAACCTACATTAAGTTTGTTAAATGCTACATTAAGTTTGGAACATAATGACTATTTTGAATAGATAACTTACTATGCTTTGTAATTATTCACAGTGGATTCTCTTTAAAAAATCAATAAATAAATTTTAAAAGCCTCCTTGTTACATTCTAAATTATTAAGCTGTATGTGTGATACATGTGATTAATAAATACAGATAAAGACTGTAAGAGAAACCTGTTTCTGTCTAAACCATATGGTTAAATAGACACAACTGACATATTCCAAAGCACTGCAAATGTGTATTTAAAATGAATACATTCACTGAGTATCACTGAAAAACAGTCAAAAAGGATTTGGCTTTTCAAACATACAGTATGTTCATTCTTCAAGCCAAATGAAAAAGAATGTTGTTTTTCTCCTGATACTGTGAAATATTTAATTGAAGTGTACACACAGACATCACAGTGTATGTAAATTTGTGTAGTTCTGCATCAGTCTGCAGTGAGTTAATGACAATCCGGTGAATCTGCTGATGGGATGCTGCTGGTCTGGCGTAGACCTGACAGATGGAAAAGCTTACAGGAATGATAATGGGGAGATCATGTGGCCTGTGCTTCCCACTTACCATTTGAAAGCATCAAGACTAGAGAATTATCTTTCACAAGCGGACCATCACAATGCAGGCAAAGGTAAATAAAATGCATTTGTACAGGAGGGACGTGAATGCAGTGAGATGATGAAACCCTCATTTCACTTGCAGAGAAATGTGATGGTCTAAAGCTAGCGATGCTAAATGAATGCTTCTTTGAAACGTGGCTCTTCAGGGAAATATTTGCAACCCTTAGGGATCAGTTCTGTTTGTAGAGGTTCATATTTAGGCATGTAATATTCAGCCACTGACTTCCTGAAACTGACAGGTTTTACATTTCTCTTCTCTTCATCTCTCTCTTCTGTTCCTGCAAGGATTAAATGTAGCCACTGTTTGCAGGTGTACATCTATCGAATGCACAGATTGCTGGTTAAAACTGCGGGTAACACTGCATTCAACCAGGGTGTAATATGCAGTAATGATCTCAAAGTTCATGACAAAAAATAAATAAATAAATAAATAAAATAAAATTACACAGAATGAAATGTTATGCACTGCAAAATGTATTGGAAAATGAAAACACACTACAGTTGAAGGGAAACCTTTGTGGATCTTGCCAAAAAATAATTCAGCTGATGTTCAGATACAATGACTGACTCTGGTTGGAGTACAGTGATTATACAGCATCTGGTGCGAAAGGATCATTTATAGATTACTAGTATGTAAAGGAAGAAACAGAAACTATGTGAGAAGTAAGTCACCGTTTATGGTGAATTGGGAAACACCAAATGGCTTAATGGGACATTTCATGAGTAATTGTTCCCATGTTATCATTGATGACTGTAGCTGCAAATATATAAAGCTAGAATGAACCTGCATCGCAATCAATATTGTGCTCTAATTCTCATGAAATAATGGAAATGCATGTTGTGTGATTTAGAACAGATCAATTGTAATTTAGTGCTCCTGATCCTCTGTGTATATATATATATATATATATATACATTCCCCCAGAGTTTCTAAAGTGGTGGTTCACCAAAATGAATTGTTAGAAGCTTTTCACAATATTTATGCCTATTATAACAAATAAAAATAATTATTGCATTTTAATATTTTTAGCATAAAAATCACTGAGTATATACATATCACTGAGTTTGTACTTTTAATGTACTTTGTACTTTTGTACTGTAAATTATTAACAAAATGTGCATAGTGTCTGTATAATTTTTGGCAACAATGTAAGCATTTATTTGTGTTCCTTTCTTGTGAAATTTAAAAATAAATAAATAAATAAATAAATAAAAGAAAAGCCAGATATTTTATAAAAAACAGACTTTAAAGTTATGTCCCTCAGTCTGAACTCAACCCCGTCACACTAACAGTTCTATGCCCATAATAATTTAGTCTCCACACATGTGACATCATTTACCAGAAATGACATCATTCAGGTCGCTTTAATAGTGCAGAAAATACTTTTCATTCATATTTTTGAGGCGCATTATAGTTGGGGAGGGTACTATCAAGCTTAAACAGCTCAACCCCGTCACATAAAATTAATATGGAAAATTATCATTTTTCAAAATTTTATTTTAATCCATAAATATATACGATGTACTTGTTTTATTGCTGCCATATATGGTCTACTCTCCTAAACTACATGAGGAGCAGTGGTCATTTTGAGTGAAAAACCACAACCCTGTCACACTCAACAGGGTCGAGTTACGTCATTTATTAATCATTTTAATTAAAATAAATAAATAAAATAGTCATGGTTTCAGCAAATACATTCTTACAAAGATCATGACAACTCATATTTTTGTAATAAATATAATTTTTGATGTAATATGTCCACGTAAACTTTGACAAGCATCATACATCAGAAACTGCACCCACATTTGCAGCAGAAAGATAATGTTTGCCATGCAGATATGTTGACCCAGAAACAAGGGGACAATATGAGAGAGAAACAAAACCAAAAATTAAAACTGAAGGCAGTGTATCCCTTCAAATGTGTTACAGTCTTCAACCCCATCCTACCTTGTCACATTAATATTTTTGGAAAAATATAGGGAAGACAATTAAGAATGAAAGCATTTCTTGCTAATTACCATCTGACACGTTAAGGACTAAAACAATAAAATTGTGGTTTAAGTTAAATTTCTAAATTAAAAATATTTTTTACAAAAATAAAGAGACTATAAATACACACAATTTGTGTATTTTTAGCTTCAGTCCTATAAAAATGTGAAAATTATGATAAATGTTACATTTGTTATCATTAAATTGCTATGAGGGACACATGAGCAGTAGGTAGATGTTTGTTCTATAACTGTGTAAAATCTGTTCTGTGTAAAATCCTTTTTAAACCATTCCCATTTTGTCCATTACGGGGTTGAGAAAAAAAATCTGAAAAAAATCAGATTTGTCCAAATCTGAAAAAAATAAATAAATAAATAAAAAATAAATAAATAAATAAAACCTGAAAATGATCTTTAATGCCTGAGGTGGGAAAATATGATTTTTTGGAGGTTTGATATGTGCCTAATGATGTGGGGTATTTAGATAACAAATCATATGTAGTTGAAAAAAAAAAGTATATTCCAAGATGAAATGTTACCTAATCCCAGGAATGACCCATATATAAAAATAATTTAAACAAATAAAAGGCTTCACTAGTTGTATTTAACAGACACATTTAATGTGTTTTCCTTATTTATACATCAAAAATGTAGTTTAGGGGGGAAACCTATCATCATTCGAAAAATTTTAAACAAATTAACATCAGCAGTGAGACTCAAAGACATTTTTAGGATTAAAATAGTGTTATAAAATATATATATATATTTTTTTTTTACTATAAGTTGAAACCTGGTCAGGAGATGCTGGACTGGTTTGACTGAGATGATGTTCAGGAGAGGGTTAATTAGGAGGTTAACATCAGTGATTACTGATGAAAGACACATTGTTCTGTTGACGGTCTGTGAAGGGTCCGGTTGCGGGCAGCTGCTACGGTTCTACAATATCTATATCAGTTTTTGTTTGTTTTGTTATTATTGTTTCACAAGGGTTTGTTTTTCTCCCATTTGCAGTGATGGATGGTCCCAAATCTTCAATGACGTGTGAGTAACGGCAACATTAACGTTCTGTGTCCGTGTAACAGAGATTACTGTCACAGCACATCGCTGTTTGCTTAACCTCTTCACGAGCGCTCGGGCAGGAGGCAAAGGTCAAAAACACAGCCCTGTCGTTACCCTGATTACTTCACGATTCGTCAGGCGCACCAGGAACGGCTGAGACTGAACACCGACCCAGCTACTGACAGCCCTTCACAGCACACCTGAAACACACTCAACGCTATTCTGTGAGCATTTCCAATGACAATTCAGACTAGAGCATTTCCAGAGCTCTCACTCTCTGAACTCGCTGTCCTCCAAAAACTGAGTGATCAGATCAGATAAGCTGCAGTAATGGACTCTAATCACATCTCATCTGGAGGTAAGTGAGAGACTCTTCTTGAGATCTGTGAGCACTATTTCTGCACTCAGAATGCCGTCCTTTCCATGAAGTATTGTGTTTTAGGATTACAAGATCTTGTGGACTCCAGTTCTGTTGTGTTTCATCAAGGCACTGTCACTTTAAGAGCACTTGCTTCTTGCGGGTGTGTTTAGGAATAACATCTGAAGCCTGTCTCTCTGTCTAGAGAGTGTCATAAAGCCCTTCTGGAAACTGGGATGCAATGTGAGTAAAGAGTGGAATCATCTTCATATGGTCAGATGATTGGCGACCAGTGGGATAAGAGTGTAAAATACTCTCAACTATTCCAGCGGAACCCGTTCAAAGGCCAGATTTAACATGTGGAAATGGTTTTGAAGGAGACTCCTGTTTCTGTTGCTATGTGAGGAGACGACGTCTGGCTAAAACACTCTCTGTAAGCACTGACATGAATGACTTGACCATAAGAACTTGAGAACTGACTTGAACTGGATAATTCAGCCAAACCATGTCTTATAGTCTTTTAGATGTGCAAAAGCATGTAACACTAGCCAACGAGAACATCAGTCCAACTTCCACTCCATCTACAACCAAAACGCCATTTGATTGTAAATCATGTAATTCATGTAGAAAAATATGAAATAGGCAGATATATTGTACTGCAGTGTGTTTATGAGAGAACAGCAGAGTCTGAGGCCATACTGTATTTTCTGAAATCAGCAGTAAATGGCCATCAGAAGAGCAGATTCACTGAGAGGATGTAGTTGTGTTCTAATGTAGACATAATAGAGTTTGGACATTGCAGTGCAATTTTACTGATCCTAAATTTGATGTTAAATAAAGGTTCTTGATCTGTGTTCATTGAATAAAAAATACAGTAGAGTGGGTTTAATTGTCACTTTTTCTACAGTTAATATTTCTCTAATTGTTGTGTCAGATGACACAAATCACCCTCCACACAGGCTGTTTTGATTGCGTGTGAAGGTGCTGGAGCATTAGAGTCAGGGAGCGTTTCTGTCCTCAGGCCATTAGAAGTCACAGAAACACACTCGCTCTGTCGTTATTGTATTGTCATGTACGCTGTGTGCAATTGAATCCATGTATAGTGTGTTAATTGGGTTGAATTGAATCAGTGTGTATGTGTTTTTTAATCGGTGAACATTACACTGCATTGTTGCAGTGATCTATAAAGAAGGTTTTCACTCGTGTGCACTTATGTCTAGGATCTGAACTGAATTCATTACATGATTATTGTTATTATTTAAATCTTTCATAGACTTATTTTGCATTCCTATTAATTTGACATTTGGTCTCTGCACTTTTTATGGCCTTAACTACTATGTACTTACATTTTAAATACTATATTTTATTACAATATGTTGTATTTTTAATAATTGTGTCCTATTACGTTTTAATACTAAGATTGCATGGGATATTTTCTGCAAATTTCCATTATTTGTTCTTTATTCAGTGACTAGTTCAGGAAAAAGCAAATGCTTTTATTACTTCAACAACACATTCAGCATGTTTTAGTCATTATAAAGCAAGCAAACATTTCTTTAACTTGTTTTACAGATAAAATTTATATATATATATATATATATATATATATATATATATATATATATAGGGAAATAGAACACAGAATCATTTATTGATCATATTTCTAAAGTGCAACATTCTAACAAATGGTCATATAAAACACTTCTGTTTAAGAGACAGTTTCTAGTTTTGCATTTCTGACTTTTTGTCAGCACATTTAAAATAAAAATGCATGTCTCAAAATTCACATCAATGTATGTTTTTGGAAGAAAATTAATTTTGCCCTAACTGTATGAAATGCTAATTTTAGTCTTTTATTAGCCAACGTAATGTCATAATGAACACATTATTAGGTTCCACATTTTATACAGTGCGTGATGCACGTGTGCAGGAAATCATTAGTCATATAAAAATCATACACGTTGAAGGCAAGCACATTTTTGTTGATAATTATTTCTCTTTTAAATGATAGTTTCACCTGTGTGATTTACACAACATTGTAGCCCAAAATTTCTCAAAATTCAAAATGTGATTTTTAGTGTAATTATTAGTACTGCTGTAAATGAACAGACGTGATCTCTGCCCACATGAAGCAGAGAGGCTGAGGTGGAGTCTGTCTCAGATGAGCTCATGAACCCGGAGCCAGGAGAAGATAAGTGTAATTAGAAGTGACTTCCAGTGCCAGTGATCCATGCAGGTTATTAGTGTTGTCACGAAATGCTGCAGATGCGGCTGCGCATGCGCTCTGCTCCTCTCTCAAGGTCATCTACAGCCTCTCTCCACACGCTGAGGAGCTTTCCCTACTGAATGACCTGAAGACGGCAAACTGGACAAACAAAACCTGTGCAATCTGATCAGTGCATTCAGATGAGAAGCACAGATCAGAACATCCTCTGCTGATCACACTGCACAGTCTCTTCAGGGCTGGACTGGTGGTGTTTTCTCCAGAAAAATCCATTAAAATGCTTACAAAAAAAAAAAGTTACAGTTAGATTAGCATGATGAACTGATGAATAGCTCACTAACAGATATAGATATGACAGACAGTATAAAGACCTGGGTATTTGGAAGTGTTTTATGCAAGTGATTTCATAGCTCAGTCTTAAAATATCAGATTTGATGCTTGTTCTTATATTGGCAGGATTTCTCAATAACACAAATCACACAATCTTAACTTACATTGTTGTAGTGTAGTTTAATGATTGAGCAGCTTTTACTGCTTGTTCTGTGAAAAGGTTTCCAAAACCAGTAGGCTAAGCAGATGCAGTTTATTGAGTAAAACTGTCAGGTCCAAACATGCTGAACTAAAGCCGGAATATTCATTAATATCTCCAGGAGTTTGTTAAAACTATTTTTTTTTTCTTTCAAAACTAAAACTATTTCTTTCAAAACTTTTTTTTTTTTTTTTTCAAAAAAGAAGGCTATTGGCAAACATTTTCATTTTGAGGCACTGAAATCTTTAAAATATTGTAGAAAATGGTAGCATAAAACAAATAATGTTGCTAGTGGTAAGAAAAGGCTTGAGAGATGTAAATGCTCAAGTCCAGACAGATTAATGCAAGAAGTTATTAATGCTCAGATGTTAATACACGCGATATGCATCACCACAAGGTGACCAGTGTTTGCTCTTTGAATGTAAATTAGGTTAGAGAGCAGCGAACTATATTATTATGGAATATGGAATTACCTGGAATAGTTATTAGCCTATTTTAAACGTCACAAACAGGAAACTCCGTCCTTGTTTTTCAGTGTGTTCCTGCGCTTCACAATAAAAATGTTGCTCTTATAGGCTATTTTTGTATAATCTGCGAGCGTGAAGAATCCCGAATCTGATAGCGCCGAATTATTTAATATAGGACTAAAAACTGCGTGATGGACCCGTGATGTTAACTTGCAGTGTAATAGGATTATAAATTATTATTATTATTATTATTATTATTATTATTATTATTCACTGAAAAAAAAGACTCATTGAATTTATTAATTTTATTTAAGGTAAGTGGTTGCAATCAATTTATTTTAGCTACATTTAAATAAACAAATTTAGTTGAAAGTTAGTTTTGAAATTGATTGCAACCACTTACCTTAAAAAAATTTAGTAAATTCAATGAGGTTTTTTTTTTTTTTTCAGTGTTAGGCTATTATTTTAATATTTGTCAATCGTTAGCGATATTTATAATAGGATTATTTATAATAGTCATTATAATAGGATTATAAATTATTGTTATTATTATTATTATTAGGCTATTATTTTAATATTTTCAGTCGTTAGCGATATTTCGGGGGCTTATTTTGCACACTCTGCCATGGAAATGCGGCGCGTGCCATAGCAGAGTGTCCAAAATAAGGGGAATATTTTTAATTAAATGATCAATTGCCTCTACATATTATCGCATTAAATTATTACGCCTATATAGGCTAGTATGATGTTGTCCTATATTCTGTTTTCGTTGCAGCCAGTTTGTTTAATTTGTTGTGTTACTGGACTTGTATTGTAACTCTGACCCGAGCAGCCCGCGGCAGTAACATCATCATGGACATTATTCATTGAAAATTAAATTAACAACTGTTTGCTCCAATGAATGATACGATATTATGATAATATATTATTTGAATAAGCCGTACAGTTTATTTTATGCTTTTTATGTAACGTTATTTAATCTAATTATAATTTAATTAAATGAGTTTAATTTAATAAATAGGCTAGTCTATTTTATTTTCTTTGAAATGTAGCTGCTTTACAAAACGCTATTTTATTTATTTATTTGCTTGTTTTGTTTTTTCAGTCACTGGATTTACGGTGCTCTTCCAACTAATTAGGTGCTAAAACCAATATATCTAGCCTGTAGCCAAAAATAAATAAATAATAAACAAATAAACAAATAAATAAATAAATAAAGTATATTCAATTACAGCACAGGGCAGAACAATATAGCCTAATAGTTTGTTTTTATTTTATTCCATAGCCTACTTTAATTCAATAAATATATTTATAGGGCGCAGAATCTTTATTAAGCTACTTTTTAAAATGTTTTTATACCCAAATCTTTTTGGCATTTTTTTTTTAATATGTTTATATTTTTCGAATATGTTCATTTTCTTCAAATCCATATTCTAACAACACACGAATTGTCTCACGTATCATTGAAATCACCCGTCTTTGAGTCATGCTTTGTAAAATGGAAACAAAAAATAAATAAATAAATAAATAAAATACATACATGATACATACATCAATTCCATCATTTACTCACCCTCATTTCGTTCATGAATTTCACCTAACAAACGCTAACGAAATTTTTTGTGTTCAACACAATAATGATTTAACAACGACTTAATATCTGCATTATTAGTTCAATAACGTCGTATAAAATGTTGATCTGTAAAAGGAAAAAAATAAATAAATAAAACGTTTTGGACTTGCTGAATTAAATCTTCATTTCAAAACATTTATTTTCGTTCAGGCCTGACACTGGAGTATTTCTATAATTATTTCTGGCCAAGCACCTGTCCAAAATTAAATTACTTTAATGATTGCATTTTATTTTTCGCTGTTTAATTAAATTTGCTCATATTATACATTTCGATTTGAAAATAGAGACACTGTAAAGAGAAATCCCCCTCCTTTTTTTTTTTTTTTTTTTTTTTTTTTTTTTGCATTTTGCATTTTGCATTTTGACAAAAAACATTTATTGTTTTTTTTAGTAGTACAAATTCTTAATTCATGTAAATACAAAAGCGCTTTTTTTTTCCAGTGCTAAACAAAGAATCTCTTTTCTTAAAAGTGCAAAACTTTTGAAGCAATAATAGTAATGTCGGCTTAAACTGGATTCCACTTCCACAAAAGTGAGTTTTACTTTATGTTAGTGTTCATTTTAATTTTATTAGTGTAAAGTTATTTTGACGTAAACTAAAGTGAGCCTCAGACCGCTAGTGTACGGAATATCAAAAAGTGCTTTAGTAGTTTGCATGCATTGCTAATGCATTGTAGATTCTTGGATCATGTGCTTATTTATAATTTATTCGTTTACGAATTGCGCCGTATGCCTAATATTTTTCAACTAGACGTTAATTCGTTTGTCTATTTAAAATCATTTGACTTCAGCTAATGTTGGCAGGCTACATTTTGTAAAATGAGGCCTACATGTAAAATGTAGTCTAGTAATTTTAACAAGTCTGGGTCCAGTCTCAAAAGTGGTCTGAGGTTCTCCTTAGTGTATTTATTCATTTGAAAAAGACAAAAAGAAAGACAAAGCGTACTTGTAAACTCTGGGACGCCAAGATGTTGTTTCGTATGCAAACATGACTCTTGAACTGTTCGTAAACATTAGGCCTAATCCAGCCATGTTTGACAACATGCATGCCTGTGTGAGCTCCACGTTATCATACAAGCCATATTTCATCACTATTTGTGTGGGCATGAGTGGGACCTGAGAAAATGGAAATAAATAAAAGCCTGATGAGCGTCTCTAATTCTTTGTCATTCTATCACTTACTCTCAGACTCCCAATTAAGTTATGACCAGCAACAAATATCATTTCAGCAGGACTGCTGATTAATGGATCACGGATGGATACATGACATCAAATACAGTTAAGAAATATTATATAAATTAACTCGACTTCGAACAGCATATAAACAGTCTGGAGTTAAATTCGCATTATGTAACCACTGGTAATTTTTCCATCAAAAGGTAAGAACGCTTGCGCTTTCCAAGCACATAAAACTGCGTATCATATGCACGCCAAAGTCAATTTCTGCGTACAAATACCACGAACTGGCGTAAAACTGTATGGAAGCATTTAGTCCAGGATTATATGATTTCATCGCAACGAAATCACTTTTCCCATCAGTTTAAAATGAATCTGGAGAGACTCTGTCTTGGTGGGACAAAACTCCAGGTAAGCCACTGGAAACGGCAGGTGAGAACGATGCCAAAGAGGTCCTCAGGGAGTCGGTGAGTAACGTCTGCTGACAGCTGAACGCGTTTTGTTGCAGGGCCGGTGGCTGCAGGTAGCCTGACGGGACGGATAACGAACCCATCCCGTAAGAGTTCGTCAAACCGAGAGGAGCGCTGGAGCTCCCCAGAACGCGCCGCGGCTCGACTCCAGGAACGAAAGAACCGTAACTCTGGTTCAGAAATCCGTGCGGCGTTCCGTTGTAATGCGGATGGTGTAAAGATAACAAGGGCGATATCTGCCAGTATAGAGGATTATTTGCCGTCTCGTTTATTCCCAAACCCAACGGGGAAAACCGCAGTCCTCTTTTGATAGCCAGCTTTCCTCTGGAGGTCGCCGAGCGTCTCCGCAGTTTGCCGGTCGTTCCGCCGATAAAAACATCGTCGCTCGAAGGGTCCAGCATCCAGTAGTTGCCTTTCCCGGGGTCGTCATAATGCCTTGGCACTTTTACAAAACATTTATTGAGGCTCAGATTGTGTCGGATGGAATTCTGCCAGCCCTGCTTGTGCTCCCGGTAAAACGGAAAGTTCTTCATGATAAATTCGTAGATTCCGTTAAGCGTCAGTCTCTTCTCGGGGCTTTGTCTGATTGCCATCATAATCAGCGCGTTGTAGCTGAACGGCGGCTTGTCGAGCTTCGCCGTTTTGCTCGGTTCTTCCGAAGCGTCTTTGACTTTCTCCGCGGGATCCGTCTCTTCGGGCTCCGCAGATCCTTCGGGCTCCGACAGCAGCCTGAGCTTCTCTGGACGCGCCGTGTCGTGTTTGTGTTTGTCATTTCTGGATGGAAGCAGCAGACTCTTGATACTGAAGGAACTCAGCTTTTGCAGCGCCGTTGATTCTTTCTGATCCATGTCGCTTTATCAAACTTTTGAAAGATAAAGGTCGGGCGCTGTCAGGACATCATATGTATGGAAAAGCTCTTGGAGAGGAGAAGAGCCAGAACTGGAAAAAGAAGTTCAGCAATTAAGGTGGTTCCTTGATATGGTTTCATCACTGAACGAGGGAGGAGCCTCGATCGGATTGTTTTAACAGTTGATCCTGATCTGATGCACGTTTCAAGACTGTAGGCTACGGAAGTAATGGGAGACCACAGTTTTATCATTCCATGACAAATACTGTAACCTACCACAACACAACTGCACTTACACACACACACACACACGCACACGCACACGCACACGCACGCCCACGCACACGCACACGCACACGCACACACACACACACACACGTTGGGTTTCCATGTTTTATGAGTTCATTCCATAGGCGTAATGGTTTTTATTTCATGGAAATGAAATAATATTGAATTTATGGATATATATGTCTCTGTGTGTGTGTGTGTACATACACGTAGTTGTTTTGGTGTTTGACTTAGTTTTATGTTAGAATCATTATTACACTCTTATACCTTTTGTTCTCTTAATATTTTGAATTGTTTGTAGCTTTATTTTGTTTTCATTTAAATGTTAAGTTTAGAAATTTTGTCATATGCATTTCTCATTTTTATTTAATTAACTTTTTTTTTAATGTGTGTGTATATATACTATTTATAAAGTTTTAGCTTTTAGTTTTGGATCAGTTTTAGTTGTTTTAATACTACAATTGATTGTTTCTGTTGTCCTCATTTGTAAGTCGCTTTGGATAAAAGCATCTGCTAAATGACTAAAAGTAAAAGTAAAGTAAAAGTATTCTGTACAAACTGTATCTATCGCCCTACACCTTACAGAAATCTTTGTGCATTTTTAGATTTTCAGAACACTTCATTCTGTATGATTTTATAAGCTTGTTTCCTCATGGGGACAAAAAAACGTCAAGTGAATGGTTTATCTTGCCAACTGCTCACTAATGTTTCCGAGGAAAGTCTTAACTTACAGACTGTAATTTATTGTGTTACACTAACGTCAAACTGGATTTATGACATTTATTCTCCATGATATTTGTTTGTATTTGGATGTATTGATCATGGTAAAATTGCATTTTAAGGAGTGCTTTCTTTGATTTTATCTAGTTCATGTTCATGTTTAGATTCAGTGTAAGATCCTTTTTATTTTATTATTATTATTTTTTTAAGTCGTGTTCTTGGTCTTTGTGTGGTTTAAATTATTTAGTGTGGAAACTGAGTTTCAGGGCATTTAATTCCTACTCCTATACTAAGAATCATGTAGCCTACTGACTGGCTTTCTCCACATCTCTATATCATGAGATCCTCGTTTCAATGTGTTACCTGAGTGTTGCCAAGGTATAAATGTTATTAACATTCTTAAACTGCTTCTGAAATGGCTTCTGAACATTCAGATTTGCATAACAGGAATAAATAACATTTTCCAACATATTAATTGTGTTATATAGGCACAAATGAGCTGAAAACGTGTCTCCCTTTAATGATTGGAGTGTCACAAATTAACATAAAAAAAAATAAAATTTGTAGAATAAAAATGCTTACTTGTCATTTTTATATCTCTGTATTTACCAACAAAAACATAGTTGGAGAAACCTGCAACATTTATTTAAAACATTAATTAATAGTAGTAAAATGTAATCAGATTAAATTAATTAATTAATTCACTGTTTACCAAAAAGTGTCCCACATTTACTGACTTCACACAGCTGCAAATTATTAGGCTACTGTATCTGGGTCAAGAAAATACTTGATGTTATTTTCAATGTAAGTGGAAAAGATTGGTTTATTTACTTATTAATTGACTGCATGCTAACTGTTTCTTTTAACATGTAGCTTCAGCTATGGAGTCCCATCCTTCATAAACTCAAAAGAATAACAAGAAACAACTTTTTTTTTTTTTTTTTTTTTTTTTAAATTAAATAGCCTTTTTTAATTCCAAGGCAGAACCTTCCATAACCTACTTTACGCTAGGAAAAATTATGCTAGGTTCCTTTACATGCCCCAGCTACTTGTTTTGGTGAGGATGTTAATTCCATATATCTAGATTGATTTTTCCCCAGTCAGAAGTACAAAGAAATTTCCTAGCCAAAAATCATATTGAGATATGCATAACTAAAATGCTGAGATTTGACAAAGAAGAATTTCAATCTGTTATCAAATATGAAACTGTAACTAGTCAGAAATCAAGTTTCAATAGAATTGCCTACTCAGAGAGTATTGTCAGACTTTTGGACCCGTTTTGCTCCCGGTAGTTCTTATTTCCTTATTTGGTAATTTTCCTGTCCTTGTTTAGTTAATTATGATTCCTGGCACCTGTGTTTGTTAATTATCCTGTCTATTTAAGTTCCTGTTTGTTCCTTCCTTTCTGTCGGGTCTACTCGTTAATTACATGAGTTTGTGCAAACTCCTATGTTGGATTATCCCCTGCGTTTTCTGTTCATTAAAGACTGTTAAGATTTATCTGTGCCTCCAGCGTGCTCCTTGCAAGACAAGCTGTGACAGAAGACCTATCCCCAAAATACAACACTGCAGGATCGGCTCCATTTTTTTGGATCCTGCCGAGCTGCTCTGTACCCGTGCTCAGGATGACCGCCCCATCGAGGACTAAGTGGAGGAGTTTATCGGGCTCTCTCATCTCATGCCCTGGAGTGATTCGGTATTGAAGACTCTTTTCTGGCTGGGGCTCAATCTTGTTGGTCAGGTAACCACTGCAGCTAAATCTTATTCCCTCGCTCAGTATATTGACTGTGTTATGCTGCAGTGTGGTTCCTCCCTCACTGTTGGAGATGTGGATGAAACCATAAGCCCCAAATTGCCGGCCACAGCTGACTCAAGCCCGCCGTCCGCGGCTCCTCCAAGCCCGCCAGCCGTTAATCAGTCAAGTTTGCCAGCCGCTCCGAAGTCAAGCCCGCTGGCTGTGGCTCTCTCCAGCCCGCCGGCCGTTCCCCACTCAAGCCTGCCGGCCGATCCTCAGTCAAGTCTGCCAGCTGCTCCAAAGTCAAGTTCGCGGGCCGCCGCTCGCTCAAGCCTGCCGGCTGCAGTTCCCTCAAGCCCGCCAGCCACTCCGAAGTCAAGCCCACCAGCTGCGGCTCTTTCCAGCCCGCCAGATGCTCCGAAGTCAAGCCCGCCGGTCGTGGCTCACTCCAGCCCAGAGCTCACTCCTTTGCCGGCTTCAGCCCCAGAGCTCGCTCCAGTGTCGGCTCCAGCCCCTGAGTACGCTCCAGTGCCAGTTCCTCGAAAGCACTTTGCTGTGCCAGCTCCTTGAGTGGGCCTTCTAGTGCCAGCTCCACGTAAGCGCATCCCTGTTCCTGAGTTTAGCCCACGGAGGGCTCCTATTCCTGAGTTTAGCCCACGGAGGGCTCCTGTTTCTGAGTTTAGCCCACGGAGGGCTCCTGTTCCTGAGTTTAACCCACGGAGGGCTCCTGTTCCTGAGCTTGGTCCAAGGAGGGCTCCTGTTCCTGAGTTCGGCCCAAGGAGGACTCCTTTTGCTGAGTTTAGCCCAAGGAGGGCTCCTGTTGGTGAATTTAGCTCAAGGAGGGCTCCTGTTGCTGAGTTTAGCCCACGGAGGGCTCCTGTTCCTGAGTGTAGCCCAGGGAGGGCTCGAGTTCCTGAGTTTAGCCCACGGAGGGCTCCAGTTACGGAGTTTGGCCCAGGGAGTCCTCCAGTTCCTGAGTTTAGCCCTGAGAGGGCTCATGTCCCCACGTCCAGCCCTAAGAGGGCTCCCGTTCCCACGTTCTGCCGAGAGAGTGACTCTGGGCCCCAGTCAAGCCCAGGGAGGGCTCCTGTCACCGTGTCCAGCCCAGTGAGGGCTCCAACACCCTTAATTCCCCACAAGGATTTTTTTTGGGGGGGGGCTATAGGGTCCCTGGACTGCACATTCCGCCATGGCCTCCTGAGTCCCCTGCTCCGCCATGGCCTCCTGAGTCCCCTGCTCCGCCATGGTCTCCTGAGTTCCCTGCTCCGCCATGGTCTCCAGAGTCCCCTGCTCCGCCATAGTCTCCTGAGTCCCCTGCTCCGCCATGGTCTCCTGAGTCCTCTGCTCCGCCATGGCCTCCTGAGTCCTCTGCTCCGCCATGGTCTCCTGAGTTCCCTGCTCCACCATGGTCTCCTGAGTCCCCTGCTCCGCCATGGCCTCCTGAGTCCCCTGCTCCGCCATGGCCCCCTGAGCTCCCTGATCTGCCCTGGAGGCCTCCCGATTCTCCGTCCGGTACCAGCCTCCAGGGTGCCCACCCCCTCCTCCCCGGTGGATATGTTACGGCGTGGGACGCGCCTTCCGGAAGGGGAGAGTTAAGACAGACTTTTGGACCCATTTCCTGTGTTTCCTTATTTGGTCATTTTCCTGTCCTTGTTTAGTTAATTATGATTCCTGGCACCCGTGTTTGTTAATTATCCTGTGTATTTAAGTTCCTGTTTGTTGCTTCCTTTCTGTCAGGTCTACTCGTTAATTACATGTGTTTGTGCAAACTCCTCTGTTGGATTATCCCCTGCATTTCTGTCCATTAAAGACTGTTAAGGTTTATCTGTGCCTCCTTGCAAGACAAACTGTGACAAGTACGTTATTCTGGACGTATCCAGTGGGTTTTGGTTAAATGCCTGAAATACTGCCTGTGGTTAATACAAGCACAAGATATTTTCATAGTTTTGACATTTATAAGCAATTTCATGTCAGATTTCATTTCATTGCATTTTTCATTGAAAAATGTGAGTGTGGCAAGCAGTTTTCGAGATTTCATTATTTCTAAATAGACAGCAGTTGGTCTTGGATGCCTGAAATACATAGCCGCTTTATTGTGTAATTTTTATGCTTTAAATAGGTCTGTCAAGCAATTAAATTTAATATCTAATTAATTACATGATTAATTGAATTAATCTCATTAATTAGATTAATTGGCACATCATGTGCTGATTAATTAAAGACAATTTAAAGTCATTATTGTGTTAAATTAGAAAAGGACTGAATGACTTTTCGCTGGCGAAACTTCACAAAAACAGACAATAATTACAATATTTTGTCTAAAATGTAACACAATATTAACTTATTGTTTATTGAGCTATTTTTTTGCCCTCATATCTTGAATTTTAGTTTCATATAATCAGTAGTGTGGGGCCCCTCGCGAGTTCTACTGATGGGAATCGATTGCGTTTTCTACTGAGGGGAATCGATCACAAATTCTATTACGAATACAATCATTTTTGTAAAAGTACTTGATGTCTTAATTTTGATGCTTTGTTCTGCTGTGTCACAGGATATCTCAGTCTAAATCCACACAACATGTTCAAGGCTGCTTCTTATGAAAAATGTTGCACACATAGAATTCACAGGCTGTAGCTCTCTCTAGTGAGCCTACTGTATGTAAGTACGAAACAAATGTGTCCGTACATCACTAAATGTAAACTGATTTTACCTATTTTTTTTTCTTCATATAGATTTATAGTTATGCAGAGAATGTTGATGGGAGTGCTGCTGTAGTCACAGTCTACAGAAATTCACCTGCTGGCACTTTAAAGATGATCTGAAAACATTTTAGATGCTCCTCTTATCAGGTGACAGGTGTTACACGACACAGCAGCTAGTCTTAGTGATGAGAGGGATACGCTACAGGAGAAAAACACAGTTACTTCACTGATTAGATGAATTCCACTCAGGTCTTATAACAGCCAAATCTTTCTGGACTGTAGCACATTAGGTCAAGCTTCTTAGATATGTCAACAATAATTTAATGTTAAAATTATTATAGATAGAAAGTATTAAAACTTGCTTATATTGTTTTTTTGTTGTTGTTGTTTTTTTTTAGAAACATGACAATTTAGTGCTTAGTCGTATCATTAGATTGTTACTGATATTTTTTAAATTATGATCTTTATCTGTATTATGATCTTCACAGTGGAGTTTTTCTGTACTTTCTCTGCTGTTTTACTGTAAAACGTCGTTCCGAAGGGCCCTTTGAAGTGGTCAGCTTTGAGCACTTCAGTTTGAACCATGATAGTTTTCAGTCCGAGGTGTCCCTCAGAGGCAGATGTATCTCGATTGTAACGCAGAGCTGATTTTACACAAAGACAGACTTCATCACAGAGTATTCTCAGTTTACAGCTAATGTGCTGCTACTGACATCTAGTGGTTAGACTGGCACAGTACCCTATCATGACATACTAGTTTGTTTTAAAAGTATGACTTTGTATGAATTGTAAGATGCCCTGTTTTTAAGAGTCTATACTGTGATTCTTCTGACTCACTGTACTGTTAGAGATGGAAAAAACTGCAAACGAATGTAAAAACAAATCAAGGTTTGCTGGATGTCAGACTGTGTGGACTGGAGGAATAAGAGGAAGTTTGAGAGCTTTTGTGTGTGATCTCTGTCTCTCAGAGAACAGTGCTTGAACTGAGCAGGGATGTGAGGGGATGCCAAAACAACCATCCACTGGTTGTCCTGTATTATGTAAACCATCAACTGATCCCATATTAAATTCTCTATGTATGATTTACAAACTATAAATAACACAGATTGGCCAATCAGAGCTCAATATTCCAACACAAGCTTTTGTCAGGAAATTGAATAATCACGATCTCGATGTGTAGTGAGGCAAGGTCCTTTCCAGTGCCCGGATTCGTGTGCACCATACAATGATTCACAAGCTCGGGAGCTGATTGAGACGCACCCCGAACAGTGGAGGTGATTTTTCAGTGACATCAGCACAACTTTCATTGTTAAGCCAGTAGGTGGTGACTGTCTTTATGAGTGAGCAACTGAACCATTCCTTAAACTAACTAGTTCAAAAACATTAATTCAAGTAACAAGTTGCTGAAACTATGTGAACATTGTTGCTCATACAAATTGCTCATATAAAACAAATTTTGCTTATGTTTATGTACTGTTTGACACATTTCTATCATTTAAATCCAAAACCATGAAAAGTCAAACACAAATATTAAATAAAGAAAGTATGTATATATGACTGTATATTATGTAAACATGAGCTGGCATCTTCTGTATTTCCAGTTTGCAGTGTAACTCCCAATCATAGAGATTCCCATTGAGCTGACTGGATTTCACCAGTAAAATTCACAGCCATATCACCCTGCAGCCCAAGACTGATTGCCCACTGAAGCTAAGCAGGGTTGAGCTGGTCAGTACCTGGATGGGAGACCTCCTGGGAAAGCTAGGTTGCTGTTGGAAGAGGTGTTAGTGAGGACAGCAGGGGGTGCTCACCCTGTGGTCTGTATGAGTCCTAATGCCCCAGCATAGTGATGGGGACACTATACTGTCAAAAAGCACTGTCTTTCGGACGAGATGTTAATCTGAGGTCCTGACTCTCTGTGGTCATTAGAAATCCCATGACACTTCTCGTAAAGAGTAGGGGTGTAACCCCGGTGTCCTGGCCAGATTCCCTCCACTGGCTCTTATCAATCATGGCCTCCTAATAATCCCCATCCATTGAATTGGCTCTCTCCTCTCCACCTGTATTTATTTTTCACAGATATTCAGTTTACACTGTGGCATTTTTAATCAGCTCTTGTGACTGATTAACCTTTATGCTGAACTGATGCTCTGGTGTGCTTCTGAATGAGTGTTTTTTAAGTTATTGTATTGGGTCTGTGCTTGTAAGAGGAGTTTGAGTGCAGCTGGTCTCTCATTGGTTGGACTGGCTGGAGAGGTTGTATCTCACACAGGAGGGATGGAGCGATCATATACAGAGGGTGGAGTGAGGAGCTGCTGGAAAACTGTGCCTTTCAATCCGAGACATTCCCAGTTCAATAAAGGGCTGCAGACCCACGGCTGCGTCAGTCCCTGATCAGAGCCCGGAGTTCAGCTTTATACGCTGCGCAGAGACCCTCAGAGTCCATCATGAAGGTGAGTGTTCACCCATTAATCAAGCGCATGTAGAGGCAGCATCCCTTCAGCATCACACGCTCAGAAAAGGCTGCAAAAAGATCTGATGAAGGTTTTCATATTGGAAGTATTGACTGCCAGTTTTGCAGCTTTCAAAAGAGAAAATACACAGAATGATGTACAGTTTAAATGGCTCAAATGATTTATTTCTAAAATCAAGTAGTCAAACAGCTGGCTGTGCTGTTCGGCGGTACTCTCTCACAGTTCACCTCCTGTAATATCCTCTAGATTTTAATTAAACATGCATTATGATGAAGGGTAGTGTGACTGATGGAGTGTTAGTGTGAGACGATGGGTTTCATTTGATGGAGGCTCTGCTGTGTGTTTAAGTTACAGTTGTTTCTTAAAGGTGCAGATTGAAGACTGTTCCAATACACCAAACCTGGTAGTAAATGGAGGGAGGATTCTACAGAATCTTCTACAGACAAGCAGAAGCACTTTCTGAACTAGCTGTGAAACATTGCAGCATTTTTATTTGGGATCCCTATTGCAATAGAAGTGAACAGGATCATGTCAAATTAGAATGAATATCAGTGTATGTGATTGTGTTTGAGACTGAGCCTTTCAGCTGCATATACACACACACACTGATCTGGACTGTGAGATGATCTCACCCAGGGCAGAACATATTCCTGATTTACTGATCACATACTAAATCAGGTTATGTTTAAAAATGTCTCTAACAGGATGACAAAACCTCTAAAACTCCTAATGATGAGAACAACAGATTAGTCATAACATGTTTTCCCAATGGCTGGCAACTGTGTTGTTTCTAGTTAGTAGGGGTTTAGCTGACAGTACAGTTATTTCGAGTTTGGTCCTCCTGGAGTAAGGTTTGTTAGTATCCCGTGACTGCTGGAGTGCAGGCTCTGAATGGCTGTCCTCAGTCTTGTCATTTAATTGGGGTCAGTGAAGCTGGTCTGTCCGGGGCTCTGGGGAGAGAGCTGATGAATGGAGCGGCACAGCCTCGCTGCAATAAAGAGGGATCTCAGGTGCACAGCCATCATTTCAGAAGTGAGGGGAACAGTATGTCAAGTGCAATATTGCATTTTTCTGACCTCTATCTAATTGACAAGTTTTATTTTTAAAACATAAAAATGTAATATAAGTGTTTATTTAATCAGCTCTTATATGTGAAGGTTTTTTAAATATATATATATATATATATATATATATATATATATATATATATATATATATTTAAAAAACCTTCACATATATATATATATATTTTTTTTTTTTTTTTTTTGCCTATAAGTTGTTCAATCTATTCTCAATACAGAAAAAAGTTGCGTAATAATAAAAGAGAACCATATTAATTTAAGACCCTTATCAGAATGTTTACATATCTCTGCTTAACTGTAAATTATGTTAAAAGCTACATATGCACATATTCATTAAACTATGGGTGGTTTTGTTTCAGCTCAGCCTTTTCTGTTGAATTATAAAGTAAAAATGGCAGGGCTCAACATGCTTTCACCATTGTATACTGGCAGTACACTACTAACATAAACTGCTGCACAGCGATTGAAGTTATTATAGCAACCTGCTGTAAGTCAGTCTCTTTACTTATAAAATGAAAATGGCCATTTCTATTAATATTTAGTTTATCATTGTAAAAGCGGACTGGAACATGCAAGTTAAAATTCAGCTTTTATTAAAAGTGCAGGGGATGTAATCTAATCTATGTCCATTCATTGATGGGAGTTTACAGATCAACGCAGCCATCATAAACCCCTCACATTTGGCCCAGTGAAATTTGATGTCACTTGATGTCATGTGTGTATGTGATGAAGTGACGACACAAAGTCCCTCTCTTTGAGTTTCGGTCATTGCAGAGTATGAAACCAGAAAAATACACAATGCACTAGAAAATTTAGTCCAATTCAATGTTTTACAGAATGAGAACATCCCCTTTAAATAAACAAAAATGTGTCTGGAACACCATCAGACGTAGCTCTATAACAAAAAGAGCGGGGATCTCACTTACATTATACTTTCAGCTATGTGTATTTTTGGATGGAATCCCCTGCAATTATCTATTATTTTATGTTGATTAACTAGTGTTCTGTTTCATTTTATAGTGAAAGAAGAATGGAATTGGGTTTTGTATTTGATTTCTGTTGAAGATCTGATTGTCGGTTGTGGAATTTTAATATGTTTCAATGACACAGTACATATGCTATTATCCTGGCGGGTGAAAATACATGCTTAAATACACTCAAATAACCCCAGGTAAAAATAAAGAGTACTTGATTGCACTAAAAAAATACTTAAATGCAAGCATGTACATTTGTAGTATGTTCTTATTTTTGTGCTAAATAAAATGCTAAAAGTTATACACTATAAATACACTAATTAAAAGTATATTTCTACTTCAGTAGTACTTCAATGCAATTGCAAAAGAATACCAAATACCACTGATATTTAAACAGATTTTTAGTGCATTGAAGTAAAGTATACTACCAAAAAAAAAAATATGGAGGACTTTTATTAGTGTATTTCTTAAAAGTGCACTTTGAATGATTTTAAAATTAGTTCAATGTAAGTGTCACGACTGCAACTGTGAGGAGCGAGGAGACGTAGGAGTTACACAACACGAGAGGGAAAACAGGGCATGCAGGAAACACACATAGCACCAATTGACATATAACAGCGGACACAGGACACAGGAAACACTGGACTTAAGTAACAAGGGACTAAACGAGGTAATTGGGGAAACACAGGTGAATGGAATGACTCATTAGACAGGGGAGAAACTAGGTCAATGGGAGCACATGGGGAAGAAAACAAACACACTGACAGTCCATGGGCGTGACATATCAGGGCTGACGACTTCAGGGGGCCGACCAACGGCGGCGGAGAAGGTGGCGGAGGAGCCCGAGGCAGAGATGGAGAGCCGATGAGCCAGGGCGATGGGGAGGATCCGTAGGAACAAGGCGGAGCAGATGGCTCAGGCGACCGATACGGAGGCGAGGATCCAGAAGGCCACGGTGGAGCCAGAGCGACAGAGGACCAAGGTGGAGCCGAAGGGAAAGAGGAGCCTGACGGTGCTGGAGGGACGAGGTGTAGCTGGAGGAGTGGAGTCCCGAGGCGAAAGATGGTCGACGACAGACCAAGGCGGAGCCGGAGGGATGAGGGAGCCCGGAGGAGCCAGTGAACATCGTGGGCCACGGCAGAGAGGAGGGAGCTAGGAACCATGGTGGAGCCGCTGGGTCGACAGGCTGAGGCGGAGTCCGGGGCTTAGAGGCTGGAGGCGGAGGCAAGGGATTTTCCAGCCATGGTGACGATGGAGGATGGCAGAACTGCGAAGCTCGCACCGTACAGATGGTGGGCTGAGGGCGAGCAGAGGGGCTGCCAGATGACATCGGTGGAGGAGGCAGGATCAGGCGGGTGGGCGGGCATTTGTGAGCCTCCGGGTTTTCAGGGCTGTGTGCACTGCCCACACACACCAATTTGCGAGTCCCAGTACGGGGAGCGCGACTGACAGAGGAATGAAAGGGCTGCACTCGGGACTCTGGGCTGGACGGGGGGACAGTAGCCCTTTCGGGGCTGGATGTGAAAAAACAGGAGCCCTCTCTGGGATGGACGGGGGGACAGGAGCCCTCTCTGGGCTAATCTCAGGAACAGGAGCCCTCTCTGGGTTAAACTCAGGAACGGGAGCCCTCTCTGGGTTAAACTCAGGAACGGGAGCCCTCTCTGGGCTAAACTCAGGAATAGGAGCCCTCTCAGGGGTGGGCATGGAAACAGATGCCCTCTCTGGGCCGATCGGGGAAACAGAAGCCCTCTCTGGGCCGATCGGGGAAACAGAAGCCCTCTCTGGGCAGGACATGGGAACTGGAGCCCTTTCTGGACTGGACGGGGAAACAGGAGGGACAGAGGGCTCCAACGGATGAGGGAGGAGAGGGGGCAAGTCTGCATCCACATCCACAGCTTCTCTTTCTAAGTCCAGCAGTTCCAGATCCAAATTCAGCTCACCCTCAGCCACGGTGCAGGGGGCGGAGCTCCTCTCTGCTCTCTCTTTTTCCACGGCTTTCTCCCTCGAGGGGGCCTTGTAGCCGGCTCTCACCTGGTCTGAAGATCCTTGAGGCTCTGGCTCCGTGGCGATCCTCAGCTTTGTCGCAATCCTAGGCGATGGCTCGTTGGTCGTGACGGGCTCTGGCTCTCCGTCAGTGGTGGGCTCAGGCTCTAGCTCCACGAAGCGGGGTGATGGTGGGCTGGGCTCTAGGTCTGGCTGTGTTCTGGATAAGGGGTAGACACTCTCCAGACTCCGAACGATTGTCTCCCTCCAGCACAGTCCGGTGGTGTCTGGGAGGTCGACGGGGCAGTAGTAGTTGGCCCCGATCCAGAACAGGGAGTTCAGTGCAGCGTCGTCGAACGCCGTTAAAACGGCGAGCTGGCTGAACTCCACAGCATACTCCAAGAAGTGAAGGTCTTTACGGGCAAGGGAGGTAAACTTAGAGGCGAGGGGATCCATGTGGAACACAACGGAAACAAAAAAACACTGTACAAAACATGGAAAACAAACGAAGGGGAAAACGCAAATAAAGTTACTGTATTCAGTCCAGTGTTCTGTCATGACTGCTACTATGAGGAGCAAGGAGACGAGGAGACGTAGGAGTTACACAACACGAGAGTCTTTAATCATCCAAAACACAGGGAAAACAGAGCACGCAGAAAACACACATAGCACCAGTTGAAGTATAACACCGGACATAGGACACAGGAAACACGGGGCTTAAGTAATAAGGGATTAAACAAGGTAATTGGGGAAACACAGGTGAATGGAATGATTCATTAGACGGGAGAAACTAGGTCAGTGGGAGCACATGGGGAGGAAAACAAACACATTGACAGTCCATGGGCATGACAGTAAGTACACTATTGTATAGTTATTCTAAGTTTAAATTAAATTGATTTTATTTAAAATATAATAATAATAATAATAATAATAATAATAATAATAATTTACTATTATCTAGTCTTAAGGTTATGAATGCATGAATTAATGTTTCTGCATTTGACATTGAGAGCATAGGTCGTAATGTAGATATATTTTTAAGGTGGAAAAATGCAGTTTTACAAATGCTAGAAACATGTTTTTCGAAGGAAAGATTGCTATCAAAAAGTACGCCTAGGTTCCTAACTGATGACAAAGAATTTACAGAGCAGCCATCAAGTATTAGACAGTGATCTAGGTTATTACATGCAAAAGTTTTTGGTCCAATAATTAACACCTCTGTTTTTTCAGAATTTAGCAGTAAGAAATTACTTGTCATCCAGTTTTTTATATCAACTATACATTCCGTTAGTTTTGCAAATTGGTAAGTTTCATCAGGTCGCGAAGAAATATAAAGCTGGGTATCATCAGCATAACAGTGAAAGCTAACACCATGTTTCCTAATGATATCTCCCAAGGGTAACATGTAAAGCGTGAAAAGTAAGGGGCCAAGTACTGAGCCTTGAGGTACTCCATACTGCACTTGTGATTAGTATGGTACCTCTTCATTTACTGCCACAAATTGATGGCGGTCAGATAAGTACTATTTTAACGATGCCAGTGCACTTCCTCTAATGCCAACATAATTTTCTAGTCTATTTAAAAGAATATTGTGGTCGATAGTGTCAAACGCGGCAGTTAGATCCAGTAGCACTAATAGCGAGATACAACCACGATCAGATGATAAAAGCAGGTTGTTTGTAACTCTATTGAGAGCAGTCTCAGTGCTATGATATGGTCTAAAACCTGACTGGAAATCCTTACATATATCATTTTTCTCTAAGAAGGAACATGGTTGTGATGATACTATTCTAATATCTTTGACAGAAAAGGGATATTTGAGATCGGTCTGTAATTAATTAATTCTTTGGGGTCAAGTTGTGTTTTTTTAATGAGAGGCTTAATAGCAGCCAGTTTGAAGGTTTTTGGGACATATCCTAATGAAAATGATGAGTTAATAATATTCAGAAGAGGATCTATTACTTCTGGAAGCACCTCTTTTAGGAGCTTAGATGGAACAGGGTCTATACATACAGGTTGTTGGTTTAGATGATTTAACAAGTTTATACAATTCTTCATTTGCAATAGCAGAGAATGAGTGAAATTGTTCCTCAGGGGATCTATAGTGCACTATCTGATGCGATACTGTGGCTGACAGCTGCATGGTTACAATTTTATCTCTAATAGTTTCGATCTTGGAAGTAAAGTAGTACATAAAGTCATTACTACTGTGCTGCTGGGTAATGTCTGCACCTGCTGATGTTATATTTTTTGTTAATTTAGCCACTGTATTGAATAAATGCTTGGGGTTGTGTTTGTTTTCTTCTAAAAGAGACGTAAAGTAAGCAGATCTAGCAGTTTTTAAGGCTTCCCTGTAGGAGAGAGTATTTTCCCGCCAAGCAATACGAAATACCTCTAATTTTGTTTTTCTCCAGCTGCGCTCCATTTTCCGGGCTGCTCTCTTTAAGGCCTGAGTGTGCTCATTATACCACAGTGTTGGACTCTTTTCCTTAATCTTCCTTAAGTGTAAAGGAGCAACCGTATCTAAAGTGCTAGAAAAGAGAGAGTCCATAGTTTCTGTTACATCATCAAGTTGTTCTGAATTATTGGATATGCTGAGGAACTGAGATAAGTCAGGAAGATTATTTATAAAGCAGTCTTTTGTGGTAGAAATGATGGTTCTACCATATATGTAACAAGGAGTTGGCTATACAGCTTTAGCTATATGGAATATACACGAATCTAGATAATGATGCAAAATTTCAATGCCACTGACATCAATTCCATGTGACAGTATTAAATCTAGAGTATGATTTCGACAATGAGTAGGTCCTGACACATGTTGTTTAACACCAATAGAGTTTAGAATGTCTATAAATGCTGATCTCAACAAATCTTTTTCATTATGAACATGGATATTAAAATCACCAGCAATTAGGACTTTATCTGTAGCCAGCACTAACTCAGATAGAAAATCAGCAAATTCTTTAATAAAGTCTGTATGGTGCCCTGGTGGCCTGTATACAGTAGCCAGTACAAACATCACAGGGGATTTATCATTAACACTTGTTTCTTTGGATAACGTTATATGAAGCCCCATTACTTCGAACGAATTATACTTGAAACCCGACCTCTGAGAAATACTGAAAATATTGCTATAAATTTTAGCAGCACCTCCTCCTTTAACTTTTGGGCGCGGTTCATGTTTGTAACCGTAATCTTGGGGGGGCAGACTCATTTAAAGTAATGTAATCATCTGTTTTTAGCCAGGTTTCTGTCAAGCAAAGCACATCTAGTTTATGGTCAGTGATCATATCATTTACAAAAAGTGCTTTTGTAGAAAGGGATCTAATATTCAATAAGCCAAGCTTTATCATTTGTTTCTCTGTATTATATCTGTTTTTTATTTGTTGAACATCAATTAAATTGTTACTCATAAATTGGTTTGGACGTTTTTTGTATTTTCTGGTTCGGGGAACAGACACAGTCTCTATAGTGTGATATCTAGGTGAAAGAGTCTCTATGTGCTGAGCATTAACTGACTTCTGTGGCGTGAGGCAGCTAGCAGACGGTCGATTTAGCCAGTCTGTCTGCTTCCTGACCTGGGCCCCAGTTAGTCAAATACGAACTCTAAGACTATGTGCCATATTTCTAGAGAGAAGAGCGGCACCACCCCAGGAGGGATGAAGACCATCTCTTTTCAACAGGTCAGGTCTGCCCCAAAAACCCCAATTGTCTATAAAGTCTATGTTATTCTGCGGGCACCACTTAGACATCCAGCCATTGAGTGACGACAGTCTGCTATGAATCTCATCACCCCGGTAAGCAGGGAGGGGACCAGAGCATATTACAGTGTCTGGCATCATACTTGCAAGTTCACACACCTCTTTAACATTATTTTTAGTGATCTCCGACTGGCGAAGTCGAACATCATTAGCGCCGACGTGAATAACAATCTTACTGAATTTACATTTAGCATTAGGCAGCACTTTTAAATTTGCCAAGATGTCAGGCGCTCTGGCTCCCGGTAAACATTGGACTATGGTGGCTGGTGTCTCTATTTTCACGTTCCATACAATAGAATCGCCAATAACTAGAGCACTTTCATCAGGTTTCTCAGTGGGTGCGTCACTGAGTGGGAAGAACCTGTTTGATGTTTTGATCAGAACGGAAGAGCGGTGTTTTGACCCGTGACAAGGCTGCCTCACAGTCACCCAGTTGCCCTGATGCACGGGCTCTAATACCGGAACCGAAAAATGTACAGGACTCCCTGAGCTAGTCGCATCCAAAGCAGTATCTACAGCCCTCACATTCTTACTGTCCTCAACTAAAGTTTGGATGCGTGTCTCTAATTCTGAAATCTTCTCTATCAGCCTAACTATTTCCCTACATTTATCACATGTGAATCCTTCGTCGCTGACAGAGAGAGCTAAACTGTACATGTGGCAAACAGTGCAAACAACAATAGCAGGAGAAGAAGCCATTACTCACCGTGATTGATGAATGAATTCACGTACCACTGTTGTTTGATGAACTCGTGAAAAAAAACGGAGCGAGAGAGAAATGAAACGGAGCGAGAAAAAGAAAACAATAATAGGCGCGAATAGAAACGCGAATGGAACCGCGAGGTTAATGGACCTAACGAATGCTAATGCGCTGCACGGGCACTGCACTCACGGTTTTAAAAAGCGAACAATCAAATTAGTTAGATTAGTTTGATAGATAATACCAGAAATATGGTGGGAATTAAGTTATATATTATCACTTTAAACAACAGAGAGTGAAAGTAAGATAGAGATTCAATAGAAAAGCGAAGCTACACGGAGCTACAATCGCAAACCTCTCAACAGCACGACAGACAGGAACAGAAGTGCTTGAAGTGCTATATTTTTAATGTGGAAAAAAGTGCTACAATGACATAGTAATAGTGTACTTGATTGTACTATTTAAAGACACCATAAACATGTACAACCCAAATTCTGGAAATGTTGGGACGTTTTTTTAAAATTTGAATAAAATGAAAACTAAAAGAATTTCAAATCACATGAGCCAATATTTTATTCACAATGGAACATAGATAACATAACAAATGTTTAAACTGAGAAATTTTACAATTTTATGCACAAAATTAGCTCATTTCAAATTTGATGCCTGCTACAGGTCTCAAAATAGCATCTCCTCTTCTTTTTAAAACAGTTTGAAGACATCTGGGCATCGAGGTTATGAGTTTCTGGAGTTTTGGTGTTGGAATTTGGTCCCATTCTTGACTGATATAGGTTTCCAGCTGCTGAAGAGTTTGTGGTCGTCTTTGACGTATTTTTCATTTAATGATGCGCCAAATGTTCTCTATAGGTGAAAGATCTGGACCGCAGGCAGGCCAATTCAGCTCCCGGACTCTTCTACTATGAAGCCATGCTGTTGTAATAGCTGAAGTATGTGGTTTTGCATGAAATACACAACCTGCTGAAATACACAAGGCATATGTTGCTCTAAAACCTTTATATACCTTTCTGCATTCATAGTGCCTTCCAAAACATGTAAGCTGCCCATACCGTATGAACTTATGCACCCCCATACCATCAGAGATGCTGGCTTTTGAACTGAACGCTGATAACACGCTGGAAGGTCTCCCCCCTCTTTAGCCTGGAGGACACGATGTCCGTGATTTCCAACAAGAATGTCAGATTTGGACTCGTCTGACCATAGAACACTTTTCCACTTTGAAACAGTCCATTTTAAACAAGCCTTGGCCCACACGACACAGCGCTTTTGGACCATGTTCACATATGGCTTCCTTTTTGCTCGATAGAGCTTTAGTTGGCATCTGCAGATGGCACAGTGGATTGTGTTTACCGACAGTGGTTTCTGGAAGTATTCCTGGGCCCATTTAGTAATGTCAATGACAGAATCATGCCGATGAGTAATGCAGTGTCGTCTGAGGGCCTGAAGACCACGGACATCCAACAAAGGTCTTCGGCCTTGTCCCTTACGCACAGAGATTTTTCCAGTTTCTCTGAATCTTTTGATGATGTTATGCACTGTAGAGGATGAGATTTGCAAAGCCTTTGCAATTTGACATTGAGGAACGTTGTTTTTAAAGTATTCCACAATCTTTTTACGCAGTCTTTCACAGATTGGAAAGCCTCTGCCCATCTTTACTTCTGAGAGACTCTGCCTCTCTAAGACATCCCTTTTATAGCTAATCATGTTACAGAACTGATATTAGTTAACTTAGTTAGTTGCTAGATGTTCTTCCAGCTGAATCTTTTCAAAATTTCTTGCTTTTTCAGCCCTTTGTTGCCCCCATGTCAACTTTTTTGAGACCTGTAGCAGGCATCAAATTTTAAATGAGCTCATTTAGTGGATAAAAGTGTAAAATTTCTCTGTTTAAACATTTGTTATGTTCTCTATGTTCTATTGTGAATAAAATATTGGCTCATGTGATTTGAAAGTCTTTTAGTTTTCATTTTATTCAAATATAAAAAACGCCCCAACATTTCCGGAATTCGGGTTGTAGTTAAAGGGGTCATATGACGTTGCTAAAAAGAACATTATTTTGTGCATTTGGTGTAACACAATGTGTTTATGCAGTTTAAGTTTAAAAAAACACATTATTTTCCACATACTGTACATTATTGTTGCTCCTCTATGCCCCGCCTTTCTGAAACGCATCAATTTTTACAAAGCTCATCGGTCTGAGAAGCGAGGCATGCTCAGATTGACCATCTATCCAGTGCGTTGTGATTGGCCAAATACCTCAAGCGTGAGACGGAAATGTTACGCCCCTCACCATATTGTGATGCCATGTCCCGGCGAGACGACACAAAAACAATAAAACCCATTTATAAACGAGGCATTTGTTGCATCCAGTGGGGACATAATTACTGATTATAATGACTTATACTGTCTTTTTACGCGTCACGTTGCATCGTGCCGTGTAAACATTACCATGTCTGCATTTGTGATCGGAGAAACGACAAACAACAAGCACTACTCTACACAGCTCAAAACTCGCGTTTGAATAGTCAGTGGCAAATTCTTTAAATATGAAAACATACTTACAGGCTGTGAGTCAGAAGCGCCAGACTGTCTTTGCAAAGTTGGAATTGCCTCACTTTATAGAAACCTTTGTGCAAGCCAGCATTGTAGGCTACTCTTCCAGGTTCAGGAAATAGTCATCCGTAAAATGTGCTGCACACACTCTAATATTTGGGTTGAACTGTTCTGGAACAGTGTTGTAAATACAACTTAACCACTGGTTTCTAGTTGTGTCCTCTTTTGGAAGCCCAAACAAAGTCCTTTCGCTTTCACAACGAAACACACAGCGTCTCGAGGACATGGTGGAGGCAGCAGCAACAACACTACAGTGAGAATTATAGTTCCTCCCTCTTTCTTTGCATATACGTTTGGGCTGTGTTTTGTAAATCTCCCCACACTGCGACGTAGATGTGGGGGCATGTTTGAATGAGCCGTTTTAGGGGGGCGTGGCAGAGTCTTAACTTTTATAAAGAATATATCTTTGGTTTTGAGACTTTAATCTTTGCAACTTCAGGGATCTTATCTGTGCACAAACAGCTTGTAACACTCCAAAGAGAAAGGAAAACTTGAAATTGCATCTTATGACCACTTTAAGTATATCATATAAAGGAAATGTTAACATAATAACAATACATTTGAAATGAATTATTTAATCTATAAAAATATGTGGGCAATACATTATAAATAAATTCTGTATATATTTATTATATATTATTGTTATATTTCAAATAATTAAGAAGTGTATTTTCTATGAATGATGAGTATATTTAAAAGTGTATGAAAGATGATTTCAATTATACTGCAAGTGGTAACTAAATACTTGTTTTTTGTTTTTTTTTGTTTTTTTTTTTAATAGAGAAATTGCAGTATGTTAAAAGCACATTTTAATCATATTCATGGTGTCCCAAAATAGCACAGTTGAGTACACTTGTTCTTAATCGTATCTTAAGTACTAAATAATACTTTTTAGTATATTAAGTACAAAATTAGTTCTCAAAAATAGAGCAGTTTAAGTACATTATGGAAGTGTACTAAGTGTACTGAAATAAAGTGTACTGAACTGCACAGTTTTTAGCACAGTTTTTTAAGTTTATTTTTTATAAATCCAGATATGTGCATGGAAAATTGAGTACGCATATTTCTATGCCCATTTTGTGTGTACGCAAAGTTTATAAATGAGACCCCAGGTCTTGACAAATCTATCTGCACTGATGAAGATGCATGTATAACCATCCAAAAAGGATCAGATCAGTGATAAAATGCACTCCTAGGTACGACCAGGGACACCAAGGAATGGGCAACGGGAGGAGCTTAAAAGACAGAAGATGGCAAGGATTCTTTGAGATGGCATAATCCGAACATTCTTCTCATGTCCACAATCTTGCAGCAGTGAGAGGGCTTGATTGGGTAGCCAGTGCTCACTGATGAATTAACTGATCTGATCAGAGGGAGCGTTGGGTTATGGGAACATATGTGTGATCTGGGGGGCACCCTGACAGAGATTGAGAAATTGAACGGGGTAAAAATGAGGCCTATCTGGCTTGGCGTGGATTCAGTCTTTCAGCTTTAGGAAGATACTTGTGGTTCATATGGTCAGTTAGAATGGTGAAAGGATGTTGGGCTCCCTCCAGCCAATGCAGGCCCTCCATTTCTCCAGCGCCTACTTTATGGTGTGCAGCTCTCTACTGGGGTGAACTTGGAGATAAAGGCACACGGATGGAGTTTTGGTGGTGTCCCCTGCTGCTGAGTAAGGACCGCTCATACCCCAGTTGTTGAAGCATCGACTTCCACAAGGAAGGACTTCTCCGGGTCGGAGCGGTTTAGAAGTGGTGCAATGGTAAATGCTTCTTTGAGCCATTGACTTGGGTGGTGCCTGGAGTCCAGGACAGAGATTTGGGCAAGCCTTTAAAGAGATTGGTGAGTGGATGAGTGATGGTACTAAAATTATGAAACATCGATAGAAAACTGAGGAAATGTTGTTGTTGATTGTTGATTGCTGTTGGAATGGAGCAGTTGTGGGCTACCTCAACCTTCCCCTTGTCTATTCAGATGCTGACTTTGCTGATGTGGTAACCAAAGAACTGACTGATGGATGATGGAACATGCACTGTTGGCTTTTAGGAAGAGCTGGATTTCTCAAAGGCATTGGAGAACCTCCAAAACATGCTGGCAATGTGTGGCCATAGTCCAGGAGTACACCAAGATGTCATCAATGTATACCAACACAAAATGATAGAGGTACTTCCAGAGCACCTCATGTATGAAATCCGGGAATACAGAGGGAGCGTTGACCAGGCCATACAGCATGACGCAATACATGTAATACCCTGTAGGGGTCAAAAAGACAGTCTTCTTCTTGACCCCCTCACGTATCTGGATGAAGTTATAGGCACTTCGAAGGTCCAACTTGTTGTCCAAATTGTTCAATTCCTGATAATCAATGCAAGGCCTCAAGGCTCCATCCTTCTTTGCCACAAAGAAGAAACTTGAAGCAGCAGGGGACATTGAAGAGTGGATGTAACCCTGCTGGAGTGCCTACTGTTCAGGGATAGAGATAGGATATATTTTGACATGTGGCACTGGTGAATCTGTGAAATTTTCCTTGTTTTTGTGATTTTTTGTTAATGTCTAGTTCAGTTAGAAACCCCCCCCTCGTGGCTGATAGACCAGTTCTGACACACCTAACATGTATCAGTTACTTCTCATCCTTCCAAGATTCCTTTTAGCACTCAAGGAAAGATGAGCACAAAAGGGTTTTTTTGTTTGTTTGTTTGTTTTGTTTTTTGTTTTTTTCAAATTTGCATTAATTTGAACAAGTATGTTTATCCTTACATTAGTTGCAAATTTGTGCATCGGTTGTAGTCACTCCAGATCCGTTTGGCCTCACAGGTAATTAATAAACACCCATCTTCTCCAATCAGCATGCAAGAACTTTCTAACAATCTTTCTAAGCATCCAAATAATTTTGTTATTTCGGTCTCCTGTATGGTTTCCAGGCTGGTCTCAAATTCATTCCATACTTTTCTCACATTTCAAAAGACCTCTTCGCACTTTTATATCCAGACTATTATATTTCTCCAAACCAGTTTCAGACCTGCAAGATCTAATTTCTCTCAATGCTTGCTGTTTTTTGGGCCTTTTTCTTGATTGGAACGGCATATTTTTCTTTTATAACAATCAATCGCATTTAACATTTGAAATCTTCATATATGCAGCTCCCTCCATAGGTTTTGGTGGGACATTCAGTAACAAATAATTTGAAGAGAAGTGTTTGACCTAAATCCTTTTGGTCTAGAAGCCTTCATCAGGGTACTGTTCTTCCTTATAATGGATGGGAAATCCATGATTAGCTTGTGGTTTCACCTCCGAGTTGAAGCAGCTATGTATTTGTACCAGATTAGACCCCAGGCCTCCTTCAGGATCGGAGCAGTCACCACCACAGCTCCCAAAGTTTCTATAATTAGGAGGGGCAGGAGGTAATCTCAGGCATGCATTTATTAAGCCTTCTACACACTGCACAATTTTAGCAGACGACATGGGTACGACATGCATGTAGACTGTACGATGATGACACCTACTGACTTGTAGGCTACGACACACGTTACTATAGAAGAATAAAATGTCATCAGCATGCGCTAGTGGTAAACAAAAGAGTATGATGAATCACACTTTGGCAATTGTAGTTTTTATGTGTGCTGAAAAAAGTGGAAGTGGCGAAAGAGAAAGGGATAAGAGCTTGCAGTAAGCAGTTTTGTTTCCACTTTAATAGTCTCCTCATCAGAGAGAGTTCCTGTACTGCTGCTGCTTCCCTGTATTTTGAAAGTCTTTTTTTTTTCTTTTTACCTCGGGTTCAGGTGCTGCTGCTGCAGCTCTTGAGAGAGTTGATGAAGTGTCAGTAGTGTTTACCTCTTTCTGCACTGAATCAACAATGAACTGACTTTAACTGAAAAAAATCCTCTTTTTAGAGCTGCATTACAGCATAATTGAATTTTGTTTGCATTGTTGACACTATTTTCCTGTTTAACATTGTAAAGCGGCTTTGACACAATCTGTTTTGTGTAAAGTGCTATATAAAGGTGACTTGATTGATTCAATTAATTGATTAAATGTAAATATTTGACATAAAAAACATATACATTTAATAAGGTAATCATGAAAACAAATCATGATTGACTAAAGAAAATTATAATAAAATTTATTCTAAATTTACGAAAAAAAATATGCAAAAAACTGAAAGCACACTTACTGGCTGTGTTGGTAAACAAACGCCGTATAGCAGCAGAGATCTTGGACATGCAGCAGTATTGGACACTTTGGGAGTGTAAACGGGGGTTGCTAGTTATGCTGTCCTGTTCAAGGATGATAATGCATTCAAACACACTGTTTAGATGCATGAGTGGCTTTATGAGCACTAGGAAGAGGTCAAGGCCTTCTGGAGCACGGAACTCCACATTATCTCTCAAAGAGCTTGAGGCTGTTCTGCATGAGCAGTGCAGCAGTGTGCCCCTACATGAACACCAAAAAGCGCTGAAAATATGCTAAAGGAAAAGAATGGTCCTGATTCTTATTTGATCTCTGATATTTATAAATGTTTATATT
This sequence comes from Spinibarbus caldwelli, assembly GCA_039654775.1. Classification (NCBI taxonomy): domain Eukaryota; kingdom Metazoa; phylum Chordata; class Actinopteri; order Cypriniformes; family Cyprinidae; genus Spinibarbus; species Spinibarbus caldwelli. The sequence goes on from CM077242.1 coordinate 33,732,407, forward strand.
CTTTCCTCCTGTGTTTCTAAGCTAAACAAATAAAACAGTGATGCATGCCCCCCCCCCCCCCCCCCCCCCCACACACACACACACACACTTCTATGTGTTCTTTTGAGAACATACACACAGTAATATTGGTTTCTTCTTTTTCATTGATTCAGTTGGCATATGCTAAACATCTCTCATATCAATAATTTTTGTTCAGCGTCTTTCATACTAACTAAGGTCCAGGTCCAGTTAACTTCTTCATTTATTACTTCAGTGAGTGTCTTGCACTATGGTAGTTTGGGCTTTCTTCAGCAAAAAGAGAATACATCCATAAAGAGAATTATTCCTTGAGCAACGTGAACAATTAATATTTTTAGGTTACTGCAAAACCCAGTCTCTCAAAGTCAGCTAATGCATTTCCTGAGTGTGACACACTAACAAGTGGAGAACAACTAACGAGATAGGCAGACCTATGTGCATCATGCTTGCAAATGTAGGACACAACAAATCAAATGCTATTTGCCATTACATGGATATTGGAGGAATGGAAGCATAATGAGATTAAGATTCTGATTGGAAAGATTGTATTTATGCCTTCATTTTGTGCATGTGTGTATCTATTGGCAGTGAAATGTGGTTTGCATATATGCTATTATGAGGGTTCTCAGATGTATTTAGCATCCTCAAACACCCCCAAAGAACTGGGACTGGTTGCATTATACAGTTTTCCAGTTATGCTAATTACTACATTTGCAAGGAGAAGTGGAAGAAGTGTTGAGGCAAGGGGCTCAGAAGAGCTGGAGACCTCTATAGCGGAACCAATGGAGGAGAAGACCATGGCAGAGAAAAACCACTAAAATCTGCACTTTCCTCTCATGACAGCCATGACATTCTGCACATTGTGTTCCACAGTGGTGATTTTGTGATGTGTGCTCTGGAGTTTGTGGCCTTGCAATGAAGTTGAGCTCAAGCACTGGATCCCATGTCTGGCCTAATGCAGCTTTAATTGACTTATTGATCACAAGCTTCCAGCCTTCAGTCAATAACCTGCTTTGAGGCAGACAGTCTTCTTCTACCAAGCTTGTCCCTCAATGAAGCATATGTTGCTCTGGTTGTATCTATTATTTAGTATGAACACACTTAACATACACAGCAGATATGTCAGAAATAAAGAGAAAATCATTTTGCGTTTTATCATCAAAGCATTGTGTTACATGGATTTATGAGGAACTTCTTAAGGCATAATGGTATTGAAACTGAACTAATGATATTTCATATTTTCTATTCCCTAACTCTAAACATAAGCCTCACAGAAAACATTTAGCATTTTTATTTTAATTTTTTTTTAAATGTTGCTGCATGTCCTCATAATGGAGGTACACAGTCCTGAAACCTGAGTACAAACTACATATATTATGAGGACTCAAGCCTAACCCTCATAATGTAGGCCAAATCCTTACACACACACACACACACATAGATGCACACTGTAACATCCATTTGTACTTTGTGAAGTATTGTTTGCCTGGTCTGCAAATCTGATATTTTTCATTGATGTGTCTTGCCTTGTTTTTGGATTAACTGACTTGTCTCATCATTTACCCTCTTGGATGTGTGTTTTTGGATTTTGTTTACTGATTGGACAGTTTTCTTGGTGTTTGACTCTGGACTGTGTTACACAGATTAAAAGACTGTGATTTGCCCTGGCCTGTTGCTACAAATAAATCTCTGCACATGGATCCATCTGCTTTCCCTGAGTCTGCTATGTTCCACACACACAGACGTAAAGTGAATAAGTCTAATTAGTCATTAAAATATCACAAAACAGTAGGTAATTTTTGAATACAATCAATGTAAGATTAACAAAAATGTCATAATAATTTTCTACATCTATTATTTTATTTTATTTACTTTGCGGAGGCTAATGTAGCTTGCCCACTATCTACTATTATTGAGGCACAGAGGAGATAAGGGTTGTAATTTAATTCTGCATGCTTGAACATTATGAATGATTTTGCCCTACTCAGACTTAAACATCCTGAATCTCAGCCTCAGTCATGTTATAGTAATACTGCTCTAAGGCAAATCTGTAGAAAAACTGAATATGAGGAAGAGAGACAAGCTGCAAATCTCCTATAAAAATTTAAGAGATTCTCTCAGTAATTGTCAGCGTGCAGTCAAAGCTGCAGGAACAAAATATTTCTCAGAGTGAATTAATAGAAATGCACATTGCCCAAACGTTCTGTTCAGTACCATTAGCAAGATGCTTCACCCGGCAACTTTACCCCTAGCCTGTGAAGATCTTTTACACTTCTTATTTAGAGCCGTTGAAAGCACAGAGGCTGCTGTGTTAAAGGGGTAAATTATTTATTAGTAGCTGTTGAATCTGGGCTCTCTGTACTTTTAATAGTGTTAGATCTCAGCACCATATGCTGGATTGTTGATCACCAATAATCATACAGTTCTGGTGGCTTAATAGCTTTCTTTTATTTATAGCTACACATGAGTTGGCGGAATGACTGTAAATAAAGAGACTGGCTGTTCAAATCCACAATAATTCAGCTTCTGGAAGCCACCGTTAAAAGGAAATCTTTTTTTCTCATTAGGTCTGAACCAGTAGTTGGTAGTTGTTACATCGATCTGTAACTCACTGCAGAACAGAAAGTATTTAAATTAATAGTATTACTGGAAAAATGTATGAAAGATGGCTAAAGACTTAGCTGCTTGGATTGAGTTGGGCAGGTCATTCCACCAGCTGGGAATAGTTCAGGTGAAAGTCTGTGAAAGTGATTTTTTTTTTTTTTTTGCCTCTTTTGGATGGCACTATAATGTAATGTGCAGAATGCAAGCTTCTGGAGGGCACATAAGTATGAAGTACTGAATTTAGGTAAAGGAGTGCAGAGCCAGTGGTTGTTTTGTAGGCAAACATAAATACCTTTTATGTGAGCGACTATTGATAGCCAGGGCAAATTGATGAACAGAGGTGTGACATGAGCTCTTTTCAGCTTGTTAAAGACTAATCTTGCTGTCGTGTTCTGGATTAGCTGCAGAGGTTTGATAGAACTGGCTGGAAGAAAGTATTGGAATAGTCCAGCCTGGACAGAACAAGAGTTTGAACAAGGAGTTGTGAAGCATGTTCTGAAAGAAAGGGCCTGATCTTCCTAATGTTGTATTATTATTATATTGGATTCGCGTTTCCATTTGCATTTCTATTCGCGTCTATTACTGTTTTGTTTTTTCTCGCTCTGTTTCATTTCTCTCTCACTCAGTTTTTCACGAGTTCATCAAACAACAGTGGTAAGTCGGAATTAGTCATCAATCACGGTGAGTAATGGCTTCTTCTGCTATTGTTGTTTGCACCGCTTGACACACGTAAAGTTTATCTCTCTCTGTCGGCAATGAGGGATTCACATGTGATAAATGTAGGGAAATAGTTAGGCTGACAGAGAAGATTTTAGAATTAGAGACACGCATCCAAACTTTAGTTGAGGATAGTAAGAATGTAAGGGCTGTAGATACGGTTTTGGATGCGACTAGCTCAGGGAGTCCTGTACATTGTTCGGTTCAGGCTACAGAGCCTCTGCAGCAGGGCAACTGGGTGACTGTGAGGCGGCATGGTCGTGGGTCAAAACACCACACTTCTGTTCCGATCAAAACATCAAACAGGTTCTCCTCACTCACTGACGCACCCACTGAGAAACCTGATGAAAGTGCTCTAGTTATTGGAGATTCTGTTGTACAGAATGTGAAAATAGAGACAACAGCCACTATAGTCCAATGTTTACCGGGAGCCAGAGCGCCTGACATCTTGGCAAATTTAAAAGTTCTGGCTAATGCTAGACATAAATTCAGTAAGATTGTTATTCACGTCGGCGCTAATGATGTTCGACTTCGCCAGTTGGAGATCATTAAAAATAATGTTAAAGAGGTGTGTGAACTTGCAAGTATGATGTCAGACACTGTAATATGCTCTGGTCCCCTCCCTGCTTACTGGGGTGATGAGATTCATAGCAGACTGTCGTCACTCAATGGATGGATGTCTAAGTGGTGCCCGCAGAATAACATAGACTTTATAGACAATTGGAAGAGTTTTTGGGGCAGACCTGACCTGTTGAAAAGAGATGGTCTTCATCCCTTCTTGGGTGGTGCCGCTCCTCTTTCTAGAAATATGGCACATAGTATACTTCACTAACTGGGGCCCAGGTCAGGAAGCAGACAGACTGGCTAAACCAACCATCTGCTAGCCGCCTCACGTCACAGAAGTCAGTTAATTCTCAGCACATAGAAACTCTTTCACCTAGATATCATACTATATAGACTGTGTCTGCTCCCCAAACTAGAAAATACAAAAAACGTCCAAACCAATTTATGAGTAACATTTTAATTGATGTTCAACAAATAAAAAATGTATATAATACAGAGAAACAAATGATAAAGCTTGGCTTACTGAATATCAGGTCCCTTTCTACGAAAGCACTTTTTGTAAATGATATGATCACTGATCATAACCTAGATGTGCTCTGTTTGACAGAAACCTGGCTAAAACCAAATGAATACATTTTTTTTTTAAACGAGTCTACCCCCCAAGATTACTGTTATAAAAATGAGCCTTGTCCAAAAAGCAAAGGGGGAGGTGTTGCTACAATTTATAGCAATATTCTCAGTATTTCTCAGACGGCAGGCTTTAATTATAACTCCTTTTAAGTAATGGTGCTTCATACAACATTATCTAGAGAAAAAAAAATATTATCTAGAGAAACAAGTGTTAATGATAAATGATAATGTATAAAATCACATGGACACTCTTTAGATAATAAAGTGTTATTCATTGCTGGCTTTTGAAACAGAAATAACACAGTAACCAATAATACAGCACAAAATAATAATGATAAAGGCAAACAAAAGTCCATCTCTCCAATTGGAATTAAAAAGGTGACCTCTGCTCTGTAAACATCCATGTCAGTATTTCCCTTTTGAAAATAACTAATGAAAATAGATCACAAAAGTAATTAGTGTTTTCAGTTTGTACATTTTTTACATTTCTTTTGGTCCTGAGGCAGAAAACTGGAAACATGATGAAAAAAATACATTTTTGTATTTTGACTTCCGAATAATACTATAAAAGGAATAATAGATAACAATGTTAATGAAGTATTATTAATATAAGACTATTAACTTTATTTATCCCACAGGGGAAACTATTAATAATGAGGGGAATAAACTGTATAATGATAACTAAAGATTGAATAATTAATTAAAGTAGGTAAATGTTATAATTAATTAATTCAAATAAATGTGATCTTACCACACTATTTCATCTGTCTGATCTGAAGTGGGCAGAATGCTGAGTTAACGAACCGTAGCTTCGCTTCAGTCTTAACTTCATGTCGTGCATTAAAATAGTTTAAAGCCATGTACTCGCTCTTTAGCAGCAGTTTTTACGGCAATATTTAAATTACACCCAGTCATTTCTCTGGTGGAAATAAAGGATCGCTGTTTGGTTCCTCTGTCATAGTAGCCTCCGTGTCTCTGATAAGCACAGAATTTTAAGCTGGTGCACCGCTAGTGTAACTTTGTTTTCGTTTTGTGCAAGTTGCAACTGTTCTGTTCTGTGCAACAGAAACACTCAGTGTAGCGGAGCCTTTACGATTAATTAACCGTGACATTTTAAAGCATGATTAATTGTGAAACTGGTTAATTGCTGCATCCGTGTTTGTAAGTAATCTTCCTGATTTATCTCAATTCCTCAGCATATCCAACAGCGCAGGAAAGCTTGATGATGTAACAGAAACTATGGACTCTCTCTTTTCTAGCACTTTAGATATGGTTGCTCCTTTACGCTTAAGGAAGATTAAGGAAAAGAGTCCAACACCGTGGTATAATGAGCACACTCGCGCCCTAAAGAGAGCAGCCTGGAAAATGGAGCGCAGCTGGAGGAAAACCAAACTAGAGGTATTTCGTATTGTTTGGCGGGAAAGTACCCTATCCTACAGAAAAGAATTAAAAACTGCTAGATCTGATTACTTTTCGTCTCTTTTAGAAGAAAACAAACATAACCCCAGGTATTCATTCAATACAGTGGCTAAATTAACAAAAAAATAAAGCATCAACAGGTGTTGACATTTCCCAACAGGACAGCAGTAATGACTTTATGAACTATTTTACTTCCAAGATCGATACTATTAGAGATAAAATTGTAATCATGCAACCATCAGCTACAGTATTGCATCAGATAATGCACTATAGATCCCCTGAGGAACAATTCCACTCATTCTCTACTATAGGAGAGGAAGAATTGTATAAACTTGTTAAATCATCTAAACCAACAACATGTATGTTAGACCCTATTCCATCTAAACTACTAAAAGAGGTGCTTCCAGAAGTCATAGATCCTCTTTTGGCTATTATTAATTCGTCATTGTCATTAGGATATGTCCCCAAACCCTTCAAATTGGCTGTTATTAAGCCTCTCATTAAAAAAAAAAAACACAACTTGACCCCAAAGATCTAGTTAATTACAGACCGATCTCGAATCTCCCTTTTCTGTCAAAGATACTAGAAAAGGTAGTATCTGCACAATTATATTCCTTCTTAGAGAAAGATGGTATCGGTGAGGATTTCCAGTCAGGATTTAGACCGTATAATAGTACTGAGAGTGCTCTCATTAGAGTTACAAATGACCTGCTCTTATCATCTGATCGTGGTTGTATCTCTCTATTAGTGCTACTGGATCTTAGCGCTGCATTCGACACTATCAACCACAACATTCTTTTGAATAGACTAGAAAACTTTGTTGGCATTAGTGGAAGTGCATTAGCATGGTGTAAATCGTACTTATCTGACCGCCATCAATCCGTAGCAGTGAATGAAGAGGTATCATATCGATCGCAAGTGCAGTATGGAGTACCTCAAGGCTCAGTACTAGGGCCGTTACTTTTCACGCTTTACATGTTACTTTTGGGAAATATCATCAGGAAACAAGGTGTTTACTTTCACTGTTATGCTGATGATACTCAGCTCTATATTTCTTCACGACCCGATGAAACACACCAAATTGAGAAACTAATGGAATGCATAGTCGATATAAAAAACTGGATGACAAGTAATTTCTTACTGCTAAATTCTGAAAAAAAATAACAGGTTAAACAGGAAAAAACAGTTAATTATCAGACCTAAAACCCCCACATGTAATAACATGGAACACTATCTAAGACTTGATGGCTGCTCTGTCAATTCTTCGTCACCAGTTAGGAACCTAGGTGTGCTATTTGATAGCAATCTTTACACTGACAGCCTCATTTCTAGCATTTGTAAAACTGCATTTTTTCATTTTAAAAAAATATATCTAAATTGAGACCTATGCTCTCAATGTCAAATACAGAAATGTTAATTCATGCGTTCTGCATGCTTAATAAACAAACTCCAGATGGTTCAAAATGCAGCAGTTAGAGTCCTTACTAGAACCAGGAAGTATGAACACATTAGCCCGGTTCTGTCAACACTGCACTGGCTCCCTATTAAACATCTTATAGATTTTAAAATCTTGTTAATTACTTATAAAGCCCTGAATGGTTTAGCTCCTCAGTACTTGAGCGAGCTCTTAACGTTTTATAGTCCTCCACGTCTGCTGCATTCTCTAAACTCTGGCCATTTGATAATACCTAGAATATCAAAATCAACTGCAGGCGGCAGATCCTTTTCCTATTTAGCGCCCAAACTCTGAAACAATCTACCTAACACTGTTCGGGAGGCAGACACACTCTGTCAGATTAAAGACCCATCTCTTTTACCTGGCTTACACATAACACACTAATACACTTCTAATATTCAAATTCGTTAAAGGATTGTTAGGCTGCATGAATTAGATCAACCAGAACCGAGAACACTTCCCATAACACCCGATGTACTTGTTACATTGTAAAAAGAATGGCATCTACGCTAATATTAGTCTGTTTCTTTCTTATTCTGAGGTCACCGTAGCCACCCGATCCAGTCCGTATCCAGATCAGATGGTGAATCAGCACCTAGAGATGACCTCTACAGCCCTGAACGTCAGCGGAGACCAGGCCACCGAGATGAGCCCTAGAGATAGATCCCCAGTGAAGACCTCGTCACCTAGTCGGCCATCGGGACAAGACCACGGGAACCAGATGAGCCCTTTACACAATCTGACTTTGCTGCAGTTGGAATTGAACTGCTGGCTTTGTCTGGCCAGAATAGAACTGGCCCCCTGACTGAGCTTGGTTTCTCCCAAGGTTTTTTTTCTCCATTCTGTCACCCATGGAGTTTTGGTTCCTTGTCACTGTCGCCTCTGGCTTGCTTAGTTGGGGACACTTCATTTCCAGCGATATCGTTGACTTGATTGCACAGATACTATTAAACTGAACTGAGCTGGATGATGACATCACTGAATTCAATAATGAAATGCCTTTAACTGAAAATTGAGTGTTTAACCTTGTCATTTTACATTATTGACACTATTTTCCTATTTTGATATTGTAAATTTGTTTTGACACAATCTGTATTGTTAAAAGCACTATATAAATAAAGGTGACTTGACTTGACTTGTATAAAGCAAATCTGCAGGACCAGGTAGTTTTAGCAATGTGGTCTGTGAAATTCAGCTGATTATCAATCACAACTCCAAGGTTTCTGGCTGTCCTGGATGGGTTTGATGGAACCACAAGCAGTTCTGTCTTGGCAAGGTTGAGTTAAAGGTGATGGTCCTTCATCTAGCAAGAAATGTCTGTTAGACAAGCTGAGATGCGAGCAACTATCGTCGGATCATCAGGATGGAATGAGAGGTAGAGTTGAGTGTCATCAGCATAGCAGTGATATGAAAAGCCATGTTTCTGATTGACAGAACCTAGTGATTCCATGTAGACAGAGAAGAGAAGTGGTCCAAGAACTGAGCCCTGAGGCACCCCAATAGTTAGATGTTGCGACTTGGACACCTCACCTCTCCAAGATACCTTGAAGGACCTATCTGAGAGGTAAGACTTTTTATGGGAGCAAAATCCAGGGCAGGCAGAGAAGACAGAATCGAGATACACAGGCTAGGATCTAAACAAAGGAAATCAGGCAAAGAACAAGACTAGATACGACTGGGAACTAAGACTAAGGCTAAACAGTACTCTGCCCTGAATAGTGGTTAGGGCCTCGTATTTAAAGTGTGTGTGTGATTGCCTGCAAGTAAGACTGCAATCAGTGCAATGGAGTATGGGAAATGTAGTCCAGGGTGACGTGTAACAGTTTGTGTAGTGTGAGAGTCAATGTAATCGGACGGCAACCTCTGGTGGCGAGCAGACGGACGATCACAGACAGGATTCATAACAGAGCCCCCTCCCAAGGAGCGGCTTCCAGATGCTCCAAATACTATACAATCCAGGAGGGCGGTGGAGCGGAGGCAGAACAGGGGGAGAGATGGAGGGCCAGGTCCATGTAGAGGTGCAGGAAATTGGGACTGAGGCAGGACTGGCGGAGCAGGGAACCGGGCCGGAACTGGCAGCACAGGTGGAGCTGAGGGCCACCACAGCAGAGCAGATGGGTCCAAAGAACCCCACGGCAGAGCAGAAGACCACCACGGTGGATCAGATGGAGCAGAAGACCACCACGGCGGAGCAGAAGACCACCACGGTGGAGCAGATGGAGCAGAAGACCACCACGGCGGAGCAGATGGAGCAGAAGACCACCAGAGCAGGACAGAAGACCACCACGGCGGAGCAGATGGAGCAGAAGACCACCTAAGAAGAGCAGACAAGACAGGCGACCACAAAAGATGACCACGGCGGACCAGACGAATGAGGGACCCATGGCAGAGACTGGGACCTAGGGAAAACTGAGACACAAGAGACAGACAGTGCATATACGGCCTCAAGTCAAGTCAAGTCACCTTTATTTATATAGCATTTTTAACAATACAGATTGTGTCAAAGCACTTAACAGTATCAAATTGGAGGATAGAGTGTCAGTAATGTATAATAATAAGATTAAACACTCAATTTTCAGTTAAAGGCATTTCATTATTGAATTCAGAGATGTCATTGTCTAGCTCAGTTTAGTTTAAATAGTATCTATGAAATCAAATTGACGATAATCATTAGAAATTAAGTGTCCCCAACTGAGCAAGCCAGAGGCGACAGCGGCAAGGAACCAAAACTCCCTCTGTGACAGAATGGAGAAAAAAAAGCTTGGGAGAAACCAGGCTCAGTCGGGGGGCCAGTTCTCCTCTGGCCAGGATATTATTGTTTATTTATTTTTTACTTATTGTTTTAATTAAATTTTAAATGTATAATTGTATTATATTTCTATTTTAATATTGTTGCAATTTCTAACAATAATAGTATTATGTAGTTAGGTATTTTATTATATTATAGTTATTTTGTTTAATTTTAAGTTTTATTGTATTTAAGTCGAGGTCTTCACTGGGGATATGTCCCCGGGGCTCATCCAGGTGTCCGGCCTCCGCCGACGATCAGGGTCGCAGACATCATCTCCCAGCGCCGATCCACCATCTGATCCGGACACGGACTGAGAAACAGAATAAGAAAGAAACAGACAAATATTAGCGTAGATGCCATTCTTCTTACGATGTAACGAGTACATTGTGTGTTATGAGGAGTGTTCCCGGTTCCGGTTGATCTAATTAAAGCAGCCTAACAATCCTTTAACGGATTTGAATAATAGAAGTGTATTAGTGTGTTATGTGTAAGCCAGGTTAAAGAAATTTGTCTTTAATCTAGATTTAAACTGACAGAGTGTGTCTGCCTCCCGAACAGTGTTAGGTAGATTGTTCCAGAGTTTGGGCGCTAAATAGGAAAAGGATCTGGCGCCAGCAGTCGATTTTGATATTCTAGGTATTATCAAATGGCCAGAGTTTTGAGAACGCAGCAGACGTGGAGGACTATAATGTGATAAGAGCTCGCTCAAGTACTGAGGAGCTAAGCCATTCAGGGCTTTATAAGTAATTAACAAGATTTTAAAATCTATCCGATGTTTGATAGGGAGCCAGTGCAGTGTTGACAGAACCTGGCTAATATGGTCATACTTCCTGGTTCTAGTAAGGACTCTAGCTGCTGCATTTTGGACCAACTGTAGTTTATTGATCAAGCGTGCAGAACAACCACCCAGTAAAGCATTACAATAGTCTAACCTTGAGGTCATAAACGCATGAATTAGCATTTCTGCATTTGACGTTGAGAGCATAGATCACAAATTTTGATATGTTTTTGAGATGGAAAAACGCAGTTTTACAGATACTAGAAACATGGCTTTCAAATGAAAGATTGCTATCAAACAGCACACCTAGGTTCCTAACTGATGAAGAAGAATTGACAGAGCAGCCGTCAAGTGTTAGATAGTGTTCTAGGTTATTACATGTGGGGTTTTTAGGTCCGATAATTAACACCTCTGTTTTTTCAGAATTTAGCAGTAAGAGGACAGAGGACAGAGGCTCACTAATATTGGCCCCCCTTGGTAAATATGAGCATCCCCACTGAACATAAAAATCCCCATTTCCACTGTCAGGTCAATAATTAAGAAGTTCCAATCAACTAAAGATGTTACAAATCTGCCTGGAAGAGAACGTGTGTCTATATCATCCTAATGCACGCTGAGGAGGAGAGTTTGAGTGGCCAAAGATTCTCCAAGGATCACAGCTGAAGAATTGCAGAGATTAGTTGAATCTTGGGGTCAGAGAACCTAAAAAATATATCAAACAGCCCCTACATCACAACATGTTGTTCAAATGGGTTTCAAGAAAAAATCTCCTGGCTCATCCAAAAACAATCTGTGGCATATTCAGTTGTCAGACACGTCAGGCACTGGCTTCTATGGTCAGATGAAACATTAAAAAAAAATATTTTTTTTGTCATCAAACCCACTAGATGGGTTTGGTGCAAACAGGGATAAAAAGTACCCCATGTCCACGTTTAAATATACTGCAGGATCTTTAATGTTGTGGGCCTGTTTTTCTGCCAGAGGTCCTGGACATCTTGTTCAGATACATGGCATCAAGAATTCTATCAAATACCAACAGATAAAAAATCTAAACCTGACTGCCCCTTTTAGAAATCTTATAATGGACCATGTTTGGATCTTCTATCAAGACAATGATCCAAAACAAACATCAAAATCAACACAAAAATGTGTCACTGAGCACAAAATGAAGCTTTTGCCATATCTACCCCAGTCCTCTGACCTGAACCCTATAGAAAATGAGTGGGGTGAACTGAAGAGAAGAAGCATCAATATGGAGCTGGTATTCTGAAGCATCTGGAGAGATTCTGGATGAAGGAATGGTCTCTGATCTCTTATCAGGTGTTCTCCAAACTCATCAGGCATTATAGGAGAAAACTCAGAACTGTTATCTTGGGAAAAGGATGTTGCAATAATTGGGTGCCAATAACTGTGGCTAACGTGAACTAGAGAAAAACATTTTTTTCCCCAATTTCCATTGTTTTATTTCAATGAAAGGTTAGAATTTTGTGCATTTTCTTAATGAAAGATCAAAAAGATAAGTGATGCAGATTTATTTTCACAGCCGCCTTTGCTCATATTTACCAAGGGTGCCAATATTAGTGAGCAGCACTGTATTTTTAGCAGTGATGACATTAGCAGAGAAGGAACAGAGGAGTGATTCAAGATCTGTATTGTATTGTCACATGTACTAGGTACAATGAAATACTTATTTAGTTATATCCACACAAGAATGATGGGGGAGAATGGGAACAGACAATAAATTACAAAGACAATAACTATTAAGATACACAAGAATATACAATAAAGTACAAGACAATAAGAAAGATAAAAACAATATGCAATAAAGGACAAAGCATGACAAAAGTACATGTACTTTAAAATGAGAGAACCTAAGTGAATGATACATATTACTGTAAGATCAGTAGGATTTTTTTATATTTTTTGCCACACCCTCTCCGCAGCCTTTAGCTTAGAATGATGTTTGCAGAGAAGTGAAAGTGAAAGTGAAAGTGAAGTGAAAGTGAAAGTGAAGTATTGTCAAGTATGGTGACCCATACTCGAAATTGGTGCTCTGCATTTAACCCATCCAAGTGCACACACACAGCAGTGAATAGTGAACAAACACGCGCACACACACACCGTGAACACACACCCGGAGCAGTGGGCAGCCATCAACCCGGGGAGCAATTGGGGGTTCGGTGCCTTGCTCAAGGGCACCTCAGTCATGGTATCGAAGGCAGAGAGAGTGCTGTTCATTCACAATCCCCACCTTCAATTCCTGCCGGTGCGAGAATCGAACCGGCAACCTTCAGGTTACAAGCCCAACTCCCTAACCATTAGGCCACGACTTCCCCGTAACATCAGATAACCAAGGTGATGAGAACTGTTTAGGCGTTACTAGGTTAGGTCGAAAGATGGCATGTGGAGGGGTATGTGTTGTGTCAGGAACCATGTTGAGTTTAAGGCTACGTTTACACAACAACGATGTAGTCAAAAACAGAAAAGTTTTTCCCTTGCGTTTTTAAAAAGTTTCACGTATCCACAACAACTTTTTCAAAACGATTCACATTTACTCATATCCGCGAAAACTGCCAAAAACACTGTATTACGTATACCAGGCCAGTAGTTGGCGCACTGTTTGTTCACGCTTGCCTTTAAAATTGACACGCATGTCTACATACCTAACACGTACTACACACACGCATGACGTCACCGTTTTCAAAGATTCCTGTATTGGGTGTTTACATGGAAATGATAACAGTGGCATTTTCAAAAACTTGCACTTTGAAACCCGTTTGCAAAATTATGCGTTTTCAGTCACCCAAAACAGGCAAAATGCATAAAAAAATTTCCCGTTTTTGGCTGAAAACGTTGTCATGTAAACAGCCCATAAGAGTGAGGAGGAAGTGATCCAAGGTGTGCAGTGGACTAACCAGGACATGATAAGTGGAGCAGTGTCGTTTGTACTTAGATCCAGTTGGTTGCCTGATTTGTGAGTAGCCGTACTCTCACTTGAGATCAAAAGAGTGTGGAAGTCTGCAGCCTGAGGTTTATCTAGGTGGATGTTGAAGTCCCCAAGCATAACTAGAGAAGTACCATCCTTAGGTATGTTTGAGAGCAACACATCTAACTCCTCCAAGTTACCTAGCGGTCCCAAAATGTATTGTAAGAGGGTGGGTGACAGTAAGTGAATGTGTTTCAAAGGAGCTGTTGATATCCAGAGATGGTAAAGGATTAAATTTCCAATCATTAGAGATAAGCAGACCAGTACCTCCACCTCTTCCAGTCAGACAGGGAGTGTGGGAAAATTAGAAATTGTTGGAGAGTGCTGCAGCCACAGCAGTGTATAATATGATTTCTAATAGTTTATAAGCCCTGTATTACATCACTTATGTTCATTTTAGTAACAGTATTCTAGTTCATTTCAATAAAATGACCATAATAATTTATAATTGTGCATTTGAATTAAACAAGCCCTGATTAGCACTGATCTCAACTAAACTATACTGTGAAGCACTGCTAGACTGATTGCATCTCTCTCTCTCTCTCTCTCTCTCTCTCTCTCACACACATGTTGTACCCTACCCCTAAACTTACCCATCACACAAAACTACAGGCATTTTTAGATTCTCCAAAAAAAAAAAAAAAAAAAAAAAAAAAAAAAAAAAAAAAAAAAAATATATATATATATATATATATATATATATATATATATATATAAACTTTTTGTTTGTTTATTTGCATTTGTTTTTAAGTTATTTGGTTTACATGGACAAAGGAAGTGTAAACCTCATAAGCCACATTGTAATACCTACCATTATACACATTTGTGTCCTTATAAACCATATAAACCTGTATACACACACACACACACACACACACACAGAGAGAAGCAGTAAATTCTGTGACTGTTTTTTCCCCTTTGTCTTAGCCATGACTCATTCACAAAGACAAACAAACAATGATGGTTTTAGTTATAGGAATGTTTTCACAGAACTGTAATTGTAATCAGGTAGGTGAAAACCAGTGAACCAATAATTCCCATCTTCACTAACTGCACAACAGCAGTGTTGGGGAAAGTTACTTTTAAAAGTAATGCATTACAATATTGTGTTACTCCCTAAAAAAAAAGCAACTAATTGCATTACTTAAGTTACTTTTTATGGAAAGTAATGTGTTACGTTACTTTTGTGTTACTTTTTCTCATCTGGGCTGGACTTGCTAATTTGTTTTTAATATAAAAATTTCTATTTTTGGCAAATGTAAAAGCCTTTTCACACCAAAAGCGAAATGAATAAGCTTCAGCCATTCTGAATTGCATGAAGCATATAATGCAGGAGAAGAAAGTTCAACACTCTTCAGCAATAAAAAAAAAAAAAAAGAAGAAATGTCATGTTTATCTTAAGTAATTTTTGCTTATTAGTATGGCTGAATTGGATCATCGAAGGTCCGCAGCAAAGATATTGGTTAATGAAATTGGATTAAATGCATAAAGATATTTGTGTTATTTAATACATTTAATTATTGCAGGTTTGCTTCGCACTGTTTTCATTAATTTTGAGGAATAATGAATGTGTTTTTGTGCAGGTGAGATGAGTAAATGCATGTTCAAATTAGTCTAGAACTACAGTAAGATCATGTTCACACACAACGCTCTGCACTTACTCCTGATTTCTCTCAACTTGGCAACACATGAGCTGTCAGTCAATACATGGGCAAACAAAGTAACTTGCGTTTCTTATGGCGCTTTTCCACTTCGTGGTACGACTCGGCTCGGCACGGTTCAGAACGGCACGGCACGGTTCAATTCGGCTCGGTTTGTGTTTCCACTGCAGTTTAGTACCGCTTTAAAGTGGGCGGGATTATTCACGTTATAGTTGCGCCGACTCTACTGCCGTGACTCCTGAAAAACTTTTTCATTCTGCGTCGCTCCATCACGCTCTCATTGGATCCACTCCTCGGCTATCAACAAGAGGACAGTCTGTACTTCCTCAACAGACAACGAAACAGCCATTTTTTGGTTGTTAAAAGAAAGTTGCGCGCATTCAAAACAGCTGCGTTCGATTCTTCGCTGGCTGCTGATTTAAATCTAGCGGGTCTGTTGTGTGCCTCGTGTTGCAAGTTCAATGACGCAGGCAGTGACGATTTTCTCCGGCCAATCAGTGATCAGCAGAGTTTACACGTCACGTTTTGGTAACGGTACGGATCGCTTGGAACCTCGGCCGAGGTGGTACTAAAAAAAGTAGTACATAGCCAGGGTTTAAATGTCTATCTCCAAAGGCAAAGCAGCTGTCCATATTCAAATTCTAGCTCTGAATAAGTGTTTTTGCTTCTTCCTCTTGTTTTTTGCAGTCTCAGCACAAATGCATTGTGATCTTTGCGCTGGTGTGCTGCTGCGCTGTGCTGATAGCACTAATATTCTCTGCTGTAGATGTGTGGGGGGATGACATGGACGATATCGCTGAAGGAAAATGTAACCGTGCCTGCCGGTAAGCAAAACTCACCCGTCACACATAACACATGACAATATTGTCTGAATAGCCTGAAATAAAGCGTACTGGAAAAATTTAGTCTTTTTTTATTCTGCTTTGAAGACTTTTCTTAACCTAATTATATAATTTTATTGATTCGCAATATATATCTATTTTCAGAGAATGTGTCTTTACAAGTTTATTTTTGAATTACAGCATTGACATTTATTTTTTAATAAAACAGCAAAAATACTGAATTAATCGTTTTAAAGATTTTTTTTTATATTTTAACTGGGGAAAAGAGAAAGAAAGAAAGAAAGAAAGAAAGAAAGAAAGAAAGAAAGAGAGACAAAATTGTACTATGCAAATGTACAGGTGCATCTCAATAAATTAGAACGTCGTTGAAAAGTTTTATCATTTATTTCAGTAATTCAACTCAAATTGTGAAACTCATGTATTAAATAAACTCAATGCACACAGACTGAAGTAGTTTAAGTCTTTGGTTCTTTTAATTGTGATGATTTTGACTCACATTTAACAAAAACCCACCAATTCAATCTCAACAAATTAGAATACTTCATAAGACCAATAAAAAAATAAAAAAATAAAATAAAAAAACATTTTTAGTGGATTGTTGGCCTTCTGGAAAGTATGTTCATTTACTGTATATGTACTCAATACTTGGTAGGGGCTCCTTTTGCTTTAATTACTGCCTCAATTCGGCGTGGCATGGAGGTGATCAGTTTGTGGCACTGCTGAGGTGCTATGGAAGCCCAGGTTTCTTTGACAGTGGCCTTCAGCTCATCTGCATTTTTTTGGTCTCTTGTTTCTCATTTTCCTCTTGACAATACCCCAGAGATTCTCTATGGGGTTCAGGTCTGGTGAGTTTGCTGGCCAGTCAAGCACACCAACACCATGGTCATTTAACCAACTTTTGGTGCTTTTGGCAGTGTGGGCAGGTGCCAAATCCTGCTGGAAAATGAAATCAGCATCTTTAAAAAGCTGGTCAGCAGAAGGAAGCATGAAGTCCTCCAAAATTTCTTGGTAAACGGGTGCAGTGACTTTGGTTTTCAAAAAACACAATGGACCAACACCAGCAGATGACATTGCACCCCAAATCATCACAGACTGTGGAAACTTAACACTGGACTTCAAGCAACTTGGGCTATGAGCTTCTCCACCCTTTCTCCAGACTCTAGGACCTTGGTTTCCAAATGAAATACAAAATTTTGCTCTCATCTGAAAAGAGGACTTTGGACCACTGGGCAACAGTCCAGTTCTTCTTCTCCTTAGCCCAGGTAAGACGCCTCTGACGTTGTCTGTGGTTCAGGAGTGGCTTAACAAGAGGAATACGACAACTGTAGCCAAATTCCTTGACACGTCTGTGTGTGGTGGCTCTTGATGCCTTGACCCCAGCCTCAGTCCATTCCTTGTGAAGTTCACCCAAATTCTTGAATCGATTTTACTTGACAATCTTCATAAGGCTGCTGTTCTCTCGGTTGGTTGTGCATCTTTTTCTTCCACACTTTTTCCTTCCACTCAACTTTCTGTTAACATGCTTAGATACAGCACTCTGTGAACAGCCAGCTTCTTTGGCAATGAATGTTTGTGGCTTACCCTCCTTGTGAAGGGTGTCAATGATTGTCTTCTGGACAACTGTCAGATCAGCAGTCTTCCCCATGATTGTGTAGCCTAGTGAACCAAACTGAGAGACCATTTTGAAGGCTCAGGAAACCTTTGCAGGTGTTTTGAGTTGATTAGCTGATTGGCATGTCACCATATTCTAATTTGTTGAGTGGGTTTTTGTTAAATGTGAGCCAAAATAACCACAATTAAAAGAACCAAAGACTTAAACTACTTCAGTCTGTGTGCACTGAATTTATTTAATACACGAGTTTCACAATTTGAGTTGAATTACTGAAATAAATGAACTTTTCCACGACATTCTAATTTATTGAGATGCATCAGTATGTGGTCTGCATTTATGCCCAGTAATCTGTTTTTTTGCAGGTTATACCATGCATTCTTTTATTATTATTGTTGTTGTTGTTGTTATGGCCACTTTAATGTTTCAATTCATTTTGAATGGACCTTGCAATATTTATACTGATATATGGTATTTTTTCCACTTGTCTTATTCATGAACACATTTAAATAGTGTGTAGATGTTATTGAAATTTTTAACAAGTTTTGTTATCTTGTCTCGCAGTGGCACATGTTGTATTTAATGAGGAAATGGGAACAGAGGCACAAAACAGTCTTTCAGCAACAGTAATGTGGATGAGCCGGTGTGTGCTCCTCATAATCCTGCAATACTGAATTAAAAATGATTATTTTTATGGATGCAAGACTGGACTGCTTGCTGATATTAATGAAGGAAGTTTTAAGAATATAGTGCTTATACAAATGGAGTTGACTGTTTGACAAATGAAACATAAACAAACTAATTGTAAAAATGGAGCAATATGACTACAGAAATAAGAAAAGACTGTGAACAATTCTCAAAACCAAAACTAATAGGCTCTCGCAGAGCAAGACTCAGTATTTTCACAAGGAAAGTAAATGAGCTTTTATGAAAAAAATATGATGTGGAATATGCCTTTGAATGTGCATTTATGTGAATTTTAATGATTTGCATGCCGCAATACAGTCTTTGCTTTCTGAGGGTGAGAAATACGCTGACCGGTTGGATTGATATGATCTAGAAGTTCAGCACTTACTTGATTTTCAAAAGGAGCTGAATTTATGGATTGATAATAAAAGCTCATCAAATTCAAAATCTCTGGAAAACATGTTTAAACAGATGTAGCACTAGCCCAGTGGGGGAACAGAGGTGCAGCTCGTTCAAACGATGAAATGTGAGACCTGAAGATGAGAAGTGAGAAGTGCATCAGCCACTTTCAACAAAGCATCTATAAGAGTACTTCTTCATCTGCCCAAGCTGTAGCTAAGGCTGAGAGAGCCAGCGTTAAGACATAAGCTGCTGCTTTACATGAGACACATGCCCTGGACTTGGACAAGGCTAAACTTACAGCAGCTCAATAAAAAAGACAAAGATGAACATGCAAATAGAACTAGCTGCTTCCATGGCCAAATTAAACATGCTTGAGGAGTTTGAAACATCTGCTCCGGTTCCTAGGGATGGCATGAATGCATATCTGGACAATTCACAGAGAGGGCAGTCAAGAACATCTCAAATATATGATCCTTCAGACTAAGAATCAAGCTGATGTTTTAAAGCATCCAAACCTCCAGCGACTCATGCAGGCAGTTCAACTCATTCAAGTGAAAACAGTGATCCCACACTGACCACTGAAAAGACACAAATATATTTTGCTGAAGAAATTTGCAGCAACAAAAGTTATTAAAAGCAACGTACTGCATTACACTTCCTCCTTTATAACATTTGAAAACAACAGAGGACAAAGCTGACAATAGCAAAGACAAACTGCACTCTTTAGAGCAATATACATCTAATATAAAAGACTGGTACAAAGCTGTCTGTGTATGGATGCTTATGAAAGGACTCCTTGGGGCAAAAAGTCTTGTAAAAAAGCATATCGGTAGTTAAGACAAAGTTGCCAATGAATATATTACAATATAGCATCATACTGGGCTGCTATTAAGCCAGAGGATGTTGTCACTCTGCAAAATGATGCACAATTCTGAGAGATTTTCTAAAATCTGTGAAAGGCATTCAGCTGGTCACATCCACTAACATCAGAGCTACTATCCATGTGTGCATGTGATTTGTCTGATGAGCCAGAACAGAAAAACAAAACAAAAACAAAATTCAGTGATTTAGTGGAATTTGTCAAAAAAGCAGGCAAGAATAACTATATCCTATACCCTAGATAAATATCCAATAAACATTCTACATATCCCAGACACTGTGCAAAGACAAAAACCTCAGGTGAGACAGAGCAATGAGCAAAGATGACCCAAAAATGTCTGCAAATAAAGAATTGCCACAACAATTCAGTCTTATAATGTTTCATGTATAACTGGACTTCCTGAAGTTTATATGCAAAACAAAATCCCTGTTTCAACACTGCATATCAGGAGGATTTGAATGAATGACTGTATTTGAAAGAGGTTTAGCTTAATCAGATTGATGCTTATAGGAGTCAACACTCCCGAGCCCTAATGGTGAAGAATCATTAACTGTCATGGGCCCTAAGCAGTGAAGACTTTTTTGGGATCTGTGGTAAATGGACCACTTACCAGCTGTTATGGAGCCTGCCCCGTTTAGTAGGCCATGTGTAAAAGTACATTTCCATAGCTAAAACTGAGGATCTGGTAGTGCAACAATACAATGTGGAAGACCATTGTGAAGTGAATTTATTGACGTAATTTCGGGAGGAGTACGTCCATCTAATCTTCCAATTAATATCCAAGTATAAAAAAACAGCCTCTTACCACTTCCGTTGTTAGTTCTTTCAGCATTCCTCCTCCTCCCCAACTCCTCCTTTTTATGCATATTTATTTATTTATTTGTTTGTTTATTCATTTATTTATTTATTTATCTTTCTGTCTATAGGGGGCTATCGGAGCTCGAGTAGAATAGTCTCTCTGAGCCCTCCATTGCAGACATCAAGCCAAATCTGTTTACCACTAATGCTAAGATTATATGGGCACACAAACTCATGAAATCTCTATTGAAGACAAATGGTAGCAATGTAAAGAGCTCTTGCGCTTGTCAGAAGATTCAAGAAAGATCTCTCCTTCTTTCTATGACATTCTACAAAGGCCATTCTAGATTCATGGGAAAGGTTATCAAGGCCTTACAAGCACTCTCTTGGGTGTTCTCCTGTGTTTTTGCCAGCAACCCTGTTGGCAGACATTGAGAAAGTCTGTAAGAATACCGGATAGTAATCCATCTTTTTGCCGCAGTCAGTTCCTCTGGCAGTGCAAGCATTGCATTAATGAAAATCGCCACTGATAATGCAGGCACATTCACTAAAGAAGCTGTTGACACTGTGAGGAAAAACTTACAAGATCTACCCAAGCACAAATACTCATGGGATGACATATTTCCCCATGCCTTTTCCCAAAGATGGCAACACTGGTTGGATGATCTCCCTCACAATAGCCAGAGATGTGTGCAGCCCAAGAACACTGATATCCAGCAAGTGCAGCTCCAGCATTTTTAGCATTCTTATGGCTCTGGAACAACTTGAGGTTGAGTAGATGATGACAGAATTTTTAACTTTGGCTAAACTATCTCTCCTTTAAAAGGAAACTCTCGGAGGACAATATAAGCTTGACATTTAATACCCTCTCAGATGCATACCATGGCAGGCCAGGTTCATTCTGTCTGCATCAAAATAAAGACCAGTACAATTGAAAGTCCCATTAATAAATTATGTCTGCTTCAGGACATACACAGCTAACTCTTCAAATGACCTGACTGTAGGAAGGAACACACTCTCTCTCTCTCTCTCTCTCTCTCTCTCTCTCTCTATATATATATATATATATATATATATATATACTGTATATGTGTGTAATGAAAGAAAACAAGTAGATAGAGTAAAAATAGAATAGAGAGTGTTAGCATCAGAGGGTCAAGTGTAGATGGAAGAGATTTGTCTTCAGCCGTTTCTTGGCTGTTCGGATGGAGTTGGGCAGGTCATTCGTGTTTTATGTATAAAGACTATGAGAAAATATTTAATTGTGCTGTAAATGTCACAAACTGTCAGTTTAGTTTTCATTCTCATGGACTTTTAGTTTTCTTGTTACTATTTCCTGTTGTCTTTGTTCACGTTTTCCGCCTCTTGTTTGTTAGCATGGAGATTCATTTAATCGTCACAGCTGTTTGTATTTGAGTTCGTTATCAGTGATTGTACAACAGTTCTTTCTGATCCTCAAATCTGATTGGCTGATAAGAGTGTGATATTAGAGTGATAACAGAGCTTCTCCAACCATTTTTTGTATCACTCCGCTTGCCGTATTTCTCACAGTGAGTGTCACGGCGGACTCACAAATCCACTATAATTTAAAAATAATATTGTTTTTGTGTCACAGAATGTTATTTTAAGAGTATTTTAGGCAAGAATGTAGTTGTTTAGACTTCAGATATGCGGTTTGTTAATAAAGATAACATCTATTTGAAAATTTGCTTCAACGTTTTTTGGAGATGTGAGCTCCAGGACGTCAGCGGCCTTTCTGTGCTCATGAAGCTGCCCGAGAGCGCCTCACCTCAGCCAGATCTTCTGGAATTTGCCGCTGGCTCTGATGTCTCTATAGTGGTTAAACATGAGATATATTTTGTTTTGGCTAAATCTAATGGGCAGTCTTTGGTCTCATTAATCTATTATTTGTTGCAAAGCAAATAGTTTTGGCTGAGGGAAAAATCTCATCACATTATATTTTGTGTAACTTCTATGCTGTATATCAGAGCGCTGTCTTTGTACTTTTGACAGAATTGCCTAGCAAATTTATGATGGTTATTTCTGTTGTTTATTTAACATTATTATTCAATAAATAATATTTTATATACGTAATAGTAGTATTTAGCATTGAGAAATGGTGTGTGTTCATGATGGTGATTTTAGTGAGATTGTTCTGCCATTAGATTGCGACAAGAGACTGTTTTACAAGTCAGCAGTAAAGACTTTTACTTTGAAAGAGGCTGAAACAGAAGTTATTTTGACTCTTAATAATAGCTTGAAAGACACAGTCAACAAATGCACTGAGTAGTGCTGTCAATGGAAATCACCCTTAACAGATAAAAGTATAGTCCGGCAAAGATAGCCTATGGCTTTCCTCAGCGGACACTCAAACTAATGTTTTATTGTGAATATGAGATTGAGCTGAAGAATGAATGCTGTATGCAGGTAATCACACTCACTCAGTCAGTCTCTCTCTCATAATACTCTACTACACGTAAAACACTGCTTTTAATACAGTAATACAATAAGCTTTCAATGAAGCAACTCAACGTTCCTTCGTTACTAGTTCTAAAGTAACGTTTTGAAATTAGTAACGGAGGCTTGGGCTCAGCTGTTAAACTGTCAACTTTAGATTTGAACCCGTTGCGGAAGGAAGTCGTTCTGCACAAAAGAGGGCTTTTAAAGACACTCCGTTGTTGTTTCTTATGTAATTACACACTTGTGTCGTTGAACTGTTGTATAAACGCAATATCACACTCACAGATGTGAGATATGGCTGTATATTGGCACGCTGTGATTACCTACGGCCAAATCACAGCCGTGCGATATACAGCCATATCTCATGTCTACGAGTGTGATATTGCTCATATAGGCTATTTAAGTTCCTTAGTTTCTTCAGTTCTTTGTCAGTTGCTGTTTGTGTTTGAGTACGCACTGTTATGCGTGTGGACTTTGCTTATTAAAATTACCTTAATTTTGAAACATTTGACTCTTCTTCATCTTTGGATCATGCTAGTATGTGACAGTAGTAAACAGTCTTGTGAACTTGAAATTCTTCTAATTGCATGGAATGGTATGGCCACTTTAATATTTTATTTAATTTTGAATGGACTTCAACATTTTTATATTATAATATGATATTAATTTTCTAATATTATTAATTTATGTATTTATATTATGTGTATATTATATGTAAATAATACACAAAATATAATGTATATGCCTGGTGGCACATATTTAATGAAGAACAGGAACATACTAATTTTGTCTAATTTTGGAATACTGCTTGTTGATATTAACAATTATATTTTTGACATGGTTGCCAATCAATAATTGAGTTACAGGCCTTAGATATAGGTGTAGTGAATTTTGCTTTCGCCAACCAAAGGGGGCGAAATGGTGTAGTGATGGGTACTCACATCACAGGTGACGTTATGATTTTTGGATCACGTGTCACTTATGGTGTAGTTAGGAGTACATCACCTAAGAAAGATTGGTGGGATACCTAACTTGTAGAACCTTACTGCATTATCAACACAAGGAAGACACAAGTGTAATAAAATAAATTTTATTAACAAAAGATAGACAAGAGTAATCAACAACTACTAAATGAATACCATGAATGGAAAAGGAATAAAGTGCTTAAGATGCATAAAATGCAAGTGATTATGTTGGATGTTGCTATGTCAGAGCTACGTTATCTGGAAAGATAAACTGTCACTACTCCGAAACAAGTAAGGTGAAGAACCTTATTATGCATCAAACAAATACCTGAAAGATTATTTGTTATCAACTGAAATCAGCTATATAACATCTAATGTCAATTAGGAAAATCATATACTGATAATACACAACAATGCCAAGGTCTCTGGAAGAGGTTTGGATAGGTGATAGTTACGTTCTCTGTGGGTGAGTGAGCAGTCCGGTAGCGGTGACTTCATCCACTGGTTGTGCTGGTAACAATGCAGTGGGGAAAGGAACAGGAATCCGTTTCGACAGCCTTGAACACGAAGCGCTGGAGGATGCTGATCTCCTGGAGCACCAAAGGGTCCTAAAATCTGGAACATGCAGATGTGACCCTGAAGTAGGTGCAGAAGGTCCTTAGCCTGGAACACGCAAGCAAAGGTACCTTGGAGTGAAGGTTTGCTCGCCGGAGCTTAACCTTGTTGCAAATGTCTGTGTGTCTTCTGCCTCTCTGGGCTAGAGACTCAGAATTTGGTCAATCCGCTTTGTCTCTATAGGATGGAGACTCAGGACGTGCTGCATCTGTTGTTGTCTCGCTGGACGAAGACTCTGAATGAAGTCTGAACGTAGATTATCTCTTTCATCGCAGGCTGGAGGCTCAGAATGTGGTCGTATCTGTTGCTGCCTCAAAGCTGCAGACTCAGAACTTGGTATCTGTTGTTGCCTCTTCCCTCACGGCCAGAGGTTTCGGTGTTTCTGTTAGAGTCTCTCCCTTTCGGGACTCAGACTCAGAATGGAGGTTGATCTGCTATTGTTTCACCCTTGCAGGGCTCAGACTCAGAACTGGTTTATCTGTTAACGTCTTTCCCTTTCGGGACTCAGACTCAGAACGGGTTGTTTCTGTTACTGTCCCTTCCCTGTAACAGGCCGGAGACGCAGAACGAATGTGTCTGTTACTGTCCCTTCCCTTATGGGCCGGAGACTCAGAACGAGGAGTGTCTTTTGGGAAGGTACCTTTATCCCTTTCCAATGAGGAGGAGATTGCAATCTGGCGCTTCTCTATTTCCAGGCTTTGATTGGCTATTTCCATCAGAGTGGGGGGACACAGTCTGGCCCACCCTTCTTTCCTCCTGTGGAACTTATTTGCATAGTCAAGTCAAGTCAAGTCACTTTTATTTATATAGCGCTTTTAACAATACAAATTGTGTCAAAGCACTTAACAGTATCAAATTGGAGGACAGAGTGTCAGTAATGTATAATAAGATTAAACACTCAATTTTCAATTAAAGGCATTTCATTATTGAATTCAGAGATGTCATTGTCTAGTTCAGTTTAGTTTAAATAGTATATATGAAATCAAATTGATGATAATCGTTAGAAATTAGTCCAAACACACATTTAGAAAAGTGTCACTAAAGTTTTACCAATGCATCATTCACTTACCAAACCACAACCAGAATACCTTTGGCAATGTTACGAACACATTAAGTCCAAACATGATGGAAGAAGATTTAACTGTCATGCATGCATTCATTTGTCCATTAACAGCTGAGTTTGTGTAAGATGTTGCACTACACATCGCTGTCACTGAGAATACTTATTTCTCTGAATAAGTATGAGATGTGTGTGTTGTAGTGTGCATCAGTTTTAAGGTTTGAGAACATAGTTATGAATGGATTTGGATGGAACTCTGTGAACTCTCTCTTTGTTTCACCCACTGCTGCTGTGTCCAGAGGTCCTAAGGAATTTTTATGGCGGTCACAGGCCAAAACCTGAGGAATCAGTCTGTTGCTGGGTGAAGGGCAGAAACTGCATTTTGACCAATAGGAAGTCCTGTCCTTCCCGGGCTTTGTACCAAAGGTCTTCTTCTTGTCCTCTAAGAGGTGTCTGGCTGTTGTCCTGGCATCTTTATCTGATGGCGTTGGACAGTTTGCTAATGTTAGTCCACCAAGATCCAGTCAAAATGTAGCAAACCTTTGTCCACTATTGTGGTCAGAGAGGGGCCCCGCCATAAACTGGGCCCTGGAATGTGCTGTCCACTACATAGGTAAAATACTGGGTTACAGAATATAAATAATACAAGCAGTTGAGTAACAGCTAAAAATCTATCATCTGAATTTATATATATTTTGCAAAATCATGCACAGTGTAATTGAAGTCCATCATTCTTTTAAAATTTGATTCTATTGTCAACAAGGACAGGTAATCAAGATGCATCGGTGTCATTTTGTTTTAAGTTCACTTTTAATACACCTAATCTTAGAAAATGAATGCTTCCCCCTTGCAGTTTAGCATGATGCACAGTTCAACATAAACCTCAGAAAAGAGAAACTGAAGACTAAGATTCTCCACAATACCTTTGAACTCATATGGATCAGTTCACTATGATGGTCTAGGTCTGCTGGCGAAGCAGATAATGGCACCTTCAAACAGTGTGCTGTGTCTTTGTCCATGAATAGTACCCAGAACAAGTTGGTCAGCTCCTTGTAAATGCCACTGTTCTTCAAGGTCCTGCTGTGCTGTCCAAGCTTTCATCTGCAAAGGTTTTGCACTTTCTCACCCAGCATTTTTTCTCTGTGTCATCACAAAGCAATGCAGTGACTCTGTGGTCAGCAAATTCACATCATTCTTCTGCAGTTGCAAACATTAGCGTTCAAGGTGGCGACTTGAACAAACAACACTTTTTCTTCACTTTCTCTTCTGCTCTACTCTACTCTCTTCTGCGAACTGCTGATATTGTTGGCTCTTAAATTGCTAGCCGTGTTCCTCATTTGTGAGTCACTTTGGATTAAAACAAGTCACTTTGGATTAACACTTTGGTCTGTTAACTTAATATATGTAAATGTAGTGGTGTTAAAAATCTGCAGAATTCTTCCAAAGCATGTTCATAGAGTCACTCTGGCACTCCATCACGTAGATGACAAAGCTTTAATGAGAAGACATTTTGAAAAATGTGTTGGAATGATGTTTACTAACTACATAACATATTAGGGGACAGGCTATCAGACAAACTAATGACCTCTTTTTTGTTATGCATTTTTAAATGTAATTTTTATGTATTTTTTAAATGTAAAGTTAAATACTGAATACATTGTCATAAGACTGATATTTTTCCTTCCTATTGTTTTGTTTTTAAACTCTAAACACACATAACCATAAGGGAAGCCGTTTCTCCTCTGGTTTATCATTGAAAGCACCAATTATCAGATAAAATCATATAAGAAAGGTGTGTATGTTTTTTTTTTTTTTTTTAATGGTTTACTTGTATGGTCTTTACAAGGGTTTGTAAAGATATGATTTAGAGAGAGTATTGATTTGGAGCTATTTAGTGTTGGACAGAGTGCGGGTAATGTGTCCTTTTAAGATATTCTATTACACAGACACGATATACAGGCACTGTAACAGGATAGGAACTATGATCAAATCTACATGCTTTAGCAGTCGAAAAAAAACAATAGCAGGCACTTCTCATCTGAGGCCACTTTCAATACAAGTGAAATCCCTCTGGAGCCACTAACGATGCTTTAAGTGTTGGAGTTCGAGTGATGGTGGTAATGCACAACTGGGACCTCAGTAAATCTCATTTTTGAACTGAACCCGGGACCTTTAACAGCCAACATCCTTAACCACTAGACCACCACAACCCTCCAGTGAATTCTGCTTGCATTACGTCTACTATCTGCAATCTTTCTTAAGTTGAGAATGTGATTGTGAAATATAAATTTCTTAAAGCTTATGGGCCAGAAAGCCAGGATAATGAGTTTTATATAATGTTGTTTTTATTATGGAGGGGGAATCTGTACTTTACTTCTGTAGTATTTTTGGAAACAAAATGTATTTTGAAACTTGTTTCATGTAACCATTGTTTTAAATGTGATTCAAATCAGATTTTAATAAGACACCATTAAAAAAATTAGACATTAGTGTCATTTAGGAGAACATGTTCACTTTACAGGGGCTCCACTTTACCTAGGATCTTTCCACCGGATCATGGCAAATAGGGAATGGGTGCAACCGATTTCTTCGCTTCACGGGCCCACATGACCTGGACACTTGCTTAAGGCAATGCTGGCAAGCCACCATAATATACATACATTTATGTATGTATGTGTGTAATCATAATCATTGTTCACACTATTATTGTATAAATTATTGAATTTTTTCCATTAGTATACAGTATGCTGTTCTCTGTTGTGTTTGTAGGCCTGCTGCGTCTTGTCATCAAGGTGTTTTGTTTCTCTTATTGCTCTGTGTATTCCATGTCTTTCTGATCTGATTCAGTCTGTTGCAGCCAGATAAAGATTTATTGTGCTGAATCACTGTCAAGATGATAAATACACAAAATAACTATATGTAATTTTGTAATCTAGTAAAATCTAGGAGTTGTCAAAATGAAATTTTTGTACACATAATGCTAATTTATCAGTTATGCACACCCATCCGGTTAAGTCTGACACCACGTGTAACTCAGTATGTTTACATGGACAACAATACTCCGATTTTAATACGATTAAGACAATACTCTGATTAAGAATGTACCATGTAAACAGAGATTTTTGATTACCTTAATCCAGCTAAAGTCATAATCGAAGTAAACACAAATTGAATTAAGCCATGTGGAGTATTCCTATTTTAGTCACACTACTGAAGTGCAGTACAGACATGTAAACACTTTAATCAAACTATTACCGTCGTGTAGGACTTTTCACCGCATTTTGCGACAGGATACACACACGGCAGTGATCAACCGTTTGACGGCAAATAAAAGAGTTTCAACACCGCCGTCGTCTGTATGCACGTACAAATAATTAACTGCACTTGAAGCTTTCATAAAATTAAAAATGAAACACCCAAAACTGTATATGGCATCATCACGAAGACGAACTATATGTTTATACGTGAAATTCTAGATGGGACGTCGGATGGCGTCGCGTGGTGACGTACTGACGTGTGCCATTAATCGATCTATGTACTATAACATGTAAAACGGGAACATGAAAGGATTATTCTAAAAGCAACTCATGTAAACACCTTTATCATAATATTGTCTTATTCAGAATAAGGTAAATAATTAGATTACTGATGTCCATGTAAACGTAGTCACTGTTTCCAGGTCCACATGCTCCTTCAGATCCCAAAAGCAATGTAGCAAACAATTGAAAATGCTAATATATACTCACAATAATCTTTAGTAGTACTGAAAAATCATCATCCTAACCAAACTCTCAATTGGCCACACAGTGATTCATATTTTCTGAATCTTTAAAATATTGGTATCTGGGACTTCGTTAGGCCAGAGACTGTAGTATACACTGAGTTTTAAAAAGCTTAGCTTAACGGTGTGATATAAATGAATAGTGCTGATAAATGGCTGTTGAGTGTTCTCGCTTGAAACTGAAGAGAGGTTTGGACCTTGAAACAGTATTATAGGTCAGTATGTCACAGCTTAACAAGCGGATAACCCTATGCAAATCACTGGAAATCATTACCCTTGTAATATTCGCTCTCAGTGAATCCTGCCTGCAATGGAATATAGATTCTCTTGTGTTCACAGTGTTGTGCTTGTTGAGAATATTCCTGAAGATCTGTCCATTCCATATGAGGACACAGTTTCACTGGCCGCCGGTCTCCGTGAGCTTTTGGATAAAGCACATCGATCTGTTGAGATCGTGTCACCATGGTGGGCACTGAACTCTACCGAGTATGAGTCAAAACCTCCCCAGGCCAAACAGGTAACACCCAACATAATGCAGTGTCAACACCTCTGCTGATTACGTCTATGAGAGTTTCTTTTAAAGAGAGCTAGATTCGTCCCAATACGACTACATTTAAATGTGACTGTTTCTTCTGTCTTCCTCAGGGTCAGATCTTACTCCATCAGTTGATGAGTCTGCAGTCTCGGTCAGTCAGTTTGAAGGTGGTCAGTGGACTAACTAATTCTTCAGAGCTCAAGGCACTCACTCAGAGTGGTAAGTATATGATATTATTTAGCATCCACTGTCTAACAAAACCATCTTGTAAGACTCCCTTTGTTTGGACCAAGTGTAAAGAAGCAAAGACACAGGAATTTGATAACTTTAATAACAGGTTACTCCATTTGTACGGAACACTCTAATCCAAAGGTGCCCAATCCTGTTCCTGGAGATCTACCGTCCTGCAAAGTTTAGCTCCAACCCTGTTCAAACACACCTGAATCAGCTAATTCATCTTTTCAGTAGCACTTGATAATTACAGACGAACCTAAAGTCTGCAGGAAGATCTCCAGGAACAGGATTGGATTCCCCTTCTCTAATCAGTGACCCAAGTAAACCTTCAATCAAACCTGCAAAAAATTTTAATAGAGCAATAAATTAAAAAAAAAAGATGATGTGGGGGAACAGCGTGTACCTACTCTTTTTAGGTCCACTCCCAGATTTATCCACAGCTACCTCAAGTTCCCTCCTTGAGCTTTTTTCCTACTGCTCAGATTCTCCCTGGCCCTCATCTGCTCAAATACTTTAGATAGCCGAAGACAACAGGCTTTGGAAGGATTCCTGAAAAATTAAGAAGGACCACTGGATACTCAGAAGCAGAAGACTAGAGAGCAATGATAGGAGATAAAGCAGGGAAACCGGGACTACTGAAGGTTTGGGAGAAGTAGTGAAAAGTGGGAGAAGTGACTTGGTATAGCTAATTATGGCTGAGAGGAGAAAGAGACAGAGAGGGAATGCTGGGGGTTTAGGGGAAAATACTGGTGGCTTTACAGACTTCATAGAAAACTTGAGACAAATAAAACCATCCAAATAGGGATGAGCTGGAATCATAGGAATAAACCCAAGGGACTCGAGATAGGACATAGGAGAGGGCATGAGTGGGGTGTCTGGAGAAGTAGGGAAGTCAGGAAGACCGCTGGAATCTTGCAGGACTCAAGAAATCAGGAGAAAGTGGAATCATGCCAAAACAGTTCAAAGGGTCTTTGTATTAGCACCATGGGTTCTTGTGTTTTGGGATCCCACCAAAGTAGCTTATACTAGCGTAGTAGCATATTATATGTGAGGGCACTGCTGTACTGAGGAGGGGATCCAGGAAAACATCGCCCTGTTGAAAAATCCAGCATATGCTGGTTAGGTATGTTTTGAAGCATGGCTGCTGGTTTGAGCTGGTTTAAGCTAGTCATGAGCTGGTTTAAGCTGGTCATGTGCTGGTTATGAGCTGGTTTAGGCTGGTCATGAGCTGGTCATGTGCTGGTCCTGAGCAGGAGCTAGTTGCTTAGGACCAGCACATGACCAGCTAAGGACCAGCTTAAACCAGCTTAAACCAGCAGCCATGCTTCAAAACATACCTAACCAGCATATGCTGGTTTTTTCAACAGAGTGACTAGAGTTGTCTGTGGAGATGAACCACCTTAAAAGTAATTTCCTAATTGTGCAACCTTTCAATGATGTCAGAAAAGGGAAGTTGCTAATGAAGACCAAAATCTGCACTAGAGAAAAAAAAAATCTGTGTGAGCTCTGATTATTGGTTTGTTTGACTAGAACTGCTGTGTGATAATCAAGGGTTTATGTAAAAACATTCGGAATGGGAAACAAGGACTGTTGGTTTAAAAGTTAGACACATTCATAAGTTGTTGTTTTTTTTTTGTTTTTTTGTTTTGTTTTGTTTTGTTTTTATTTATTTTATTTTTTTTTTGCCGTAAGTTTAAGGTCTGAGAGATCGTAGTGTACACTCACTAAAGCTGATCTTGTCGTCGGCCTTCTGAGTGGTGGCTAAGGTCATGTGCGGTGAGGTTAACAAATAAAGCATTGAGACCACAGCAAAAACAGGAAGCAGCACATCAGCTGGTGAAACAGGCACAGGAAGAAATGTGTTCTACTACACCATACATCATTCATTCAAGTTCAACATGAAATTTAAAACAAATAATGGTGCAACCATCTGCAGCAAAACAGCCAAGAAATTTGTACAAATGTCAGTACTTATTCTTTCTTCTTACTCATACTTATTCAGAGAAATACAGTAAGTGTTCTTAATGACAGCTATTTGTAGTACAACTGTTTACACAAATGCAGCTGTTAAAATACAAATAAAAGCATGCATGATTAAGTAGTTCAGTCTTTTACGTTTATGTTTGGACTCTATACAGAACATTGCCTGTTAATGGCACTTGATGTGAACAATTTTAGAACCAGTGATTCATAATTGACTGTTTTGTTCATTGATCCTCCAGGTGCAGAGGTGCATTACCTGAACATGAAAGCCCTCATTAAAGGTCAGCTCAACTCCTCCTTCTGGGTGGTGGACAGGAAGCACATGTACATAGGAAGTGCCGGCATGGATTGGAGGTCACTGTCTACGGTAAAGAACAACTCTATAGTTAAATGCACAATTTTTTTTTTTTTTTTGGCTTTACTAATTCCATTTAGTTCATTTGATTATTAATCTCTATGTTGGAGTTATGTGATATGGTATATTCTTCATTGTGTTTAGTAATATTTCATTCGTCTGGTGAGTGAGGTGATGTGTTATTTCCACAGATGAAGGAGTTGGGCATCATTATTTATGACTGCAGCTGTCTGGTGTTGGACCTGCACAAGATATTCAGCCTCTACTGGCAACTGCAGTATAAAGAGTTTTTGCCGTCAATATGGTCCAAGAAACTGAACGCTCTGTATAACAGAGACAACAACCTTCAGCTGCATCTGAATGACACTGAAGCAAAAGCATACTTTTCAGTGAGTTGAGTTAGAAGTGTTTTGATTTTTCATCTAACCAAAGTCTAGTGGAAGCAGAAACAAGTCCTGGCGCACGGAAATGATCCTTCATTTGATTTGTCTGACTCTAATGATGTTTAATATGTTTGTTACTGTAGACCAGAGAAACAAGTGTGCTGCCACCTTTAGAACTCTGTCTTTGTACACCCATTTTTGCAGTAGCTATAGCAATAGAGTAATTAGCTGATGAAATGGATTTACTTATTGTAGAGTTAACAAAAGTTGTCATGTGCATCGTTATGTTTGAAACAGATCTCACTAGTGTCACTAATTTGTAAGACCTTACCTTCACACTGTGGAAGTACAAACGGAAGACAGAAGACAACGAGTGCATGTGGTCTATAGGCACACTACAGTATAAACAGAGCAGAGAGAGACAGGCTTAGAAATGCAGCATTTCAGCACCATTCATAGAAGAGAGATTTACTATTATAAATTAACATATAGGTTTCCATTGATTAAAGATTGCATTGCTTTTAATATCCTTTTGAATCAATGGAGTCCCCACAGAAAATGAACAAGAATAGTTTATCAATGATCGGTCGCCTGCCTGCTTCACACTTGATCAAATACCTGACTGTGAAATGGGTTATATTTCAAAAGAGAGATGAATCATTGCCGCTCTCATGGTCGTGTACTGGACACGCAGGGAATACAAGTGGCAGTGTTAGTGTAAGCTCTCATGTAATGCATGTTTGGTGGTAGTTTTATAACCTTGTACTTCAGCAACAATGAAACTGAACAGTGTTGATAATAGTTTTCATGTGGATTTTAGAGACTTTTCACTGTATGCAAATACACTGCAGGTATTACTTCATAGGACTGATAAAGCTGATTACATTGGGCACACATGTTGTTAAATAATTTTTTTTTTTTTTTTTATCGTGTGTTGTGCTAGAGTTCTCCAGATGTTTTTTGCACAAAAAAACGGACAAAAGACCTCGAGGCCATTAACAGAGTCATTCAAGAGGCTGAGACATTTATCTACATCTCCATAACCAACTATCTACCAATGCTCAACCGTAGCCAACCCAGGTGAGTCCTGTGACATGACCAAAATATCTAACATTAATATTACCATATAATACTTGTGATTTAAATGATGCATGCAAAGAAATGTATTCTATCAGAATACATGGCTAAGATATATTTGCACCAGCATCAAGCAATAGGCTAACTGGACAATGCTAATCTGAAAGTGGCTCATGGGAACTTGGGAGAGAATTATTTTTAAATCCAGTCATCTGAATAGTAAATGTCATGTCACTCTCATTAAATGACTGATGACATCACAAAGACACACCCTGCGTCCCAATGTGCATACTATCCACACTATCTGCCCTAAATAGTATTGAAAATGACTAATATCACATAGAATTTGGGATGGATAGTATGCACATTGGAACTCAGGCACAGTCTCAAACCCTTTCCTAGTAATTATCCTGAGCTGTCACGTCAAAGACAGCGGACAGGAAAAATGTGTTCATTACACACATTTAAGAGCCCACAAAAGAGAATGTGTCACTGGCAAAACATACTATAAGAAATAAAAAAAAAACTGTGATATATAAATATGTTTGTCAGAATTCCTGCTAAATGTGCAGGAAGGAAGAAGCTATTTAAGATCAGATGTTGTAGTTATGACATCTACCAGCAGTTCTAATGGGATCGTGCTAACAAGCCAAACCTTGGCTACTAGATTTATAACACTATTGATAGTAGTAGCAGTATAGTGCATTACTGATGTTTACTCTATGTACTTTAACAGGTACTGGTCACGCATTGACAACATGCTCCGAGAAGCCTTGATTCTGAAAAAAAGCATCAAAGTACGCCTGTTAATAAGCTGTTGGGAGCAGACTGAGCCGCTGACGCTGAACTTCCTGTGGTCTCTCAAAGAACTGTGCACAGGGTCAGTCAGCTGCTCAGTGGAGGTGGTGAGTGTGCATTTATCAAAGATTACCAAAGATTTACTTGTAATAGGGTTGCTGAGGTTCTTCAACTATTGTTCACTTGTGATCATTGTTTAACATTGTATAGGCATCCTCAAATCTGATAGGTTGTGACAGATCAACAGCACTGGGACTTTTCTCTGTTTGTATCATTCTGCATGTCTGTGTTTGTTTCAGACTGACTGTCAGTAAGTGCATCCGTGCATGAGATTTTACAGTGACTCAATCTGCAGCTTACGTCATTGTGCCAGTAGGTGTCTGTCTTTAGGACCGAGTCACTGAATCAAACAAATTATTCAAAAATGCTGAATTATTTAGGAACCAAAAAAGTACTAAATGTGTCCAAAACAGCAAACTTCCATAATATTAAGAAAAACAGTGCATGTGATGAGTAGTATATCAGAATCATTTGTCTTCATGAAACAGGATGTGAGCAATACCTGGATGATTTACTATTTCCTACTTGTAAATCTAATGGACAAGCGGTCTCCTGCAGGTGCTCTTCTTAAAATTTAAATACATTTGATGTGTTTCACACAGTATGCACCAGGTGGTGCATAGAACAACATACTGTAGCTCAACGCATGGTAGGACAGGACTAGCCAAGGTGATGCTGGAGTCAGTGAATATGTGATAAGAATTTGTGATATTGTAATGAACCTCACTGAAGTCTACGCACTATGCCCATCAAAATACTTCACAGCAGTCTGTCGTTTTTACCAAAGGGAAACACTCTCTAGAAAGAATAAAACTCAATGCAGATACAGGTGTACTAAAATAACTAAAACTGAACTAAAAATTAATAAAAAATTATATAGGCAAATAAAAAAAAAACACTAAAGTCGACAAAAATGCAACAAAATTACTAAAACTTTAACTAAAATTAAAATGAAAATGAAAAATATAAAAAGTATGGGGGCAGGGAAAAGGATAAAGAAGAGCGCACAACACCCTACATCAGTTCATCTGCACACAATGAGTTTTCAGTTCAATACATCAGTAGTGCTCCATATTGGAAACAGCACACAAATCTACATGGCATACATAAATAAGGCATTTTACCATGTTCACTACCTCCGACTCCCCTCCCACACCACACGCTCAGCCAGATCACTCATACTTGTGCACACACACTAATGAATTAAAACACTCCCCCCTCCCCAGGCCAACAGGAGTTATGCGTGGGGGTGAAGAGCGTCCACAGAAAACATACAGTCAATCAGGATAGAAGCAGTAGTGAGGTGGGGCATAAATTACCAGTTCATTCACAAAAAAATCCATTCATATTCGAGTCCAATAAGGGCAGAATCATATTTGTCATCTGCAGTATCAATATGTAACCCTGGACCACAAAACCAGTCATAAGGGTCTTTTTTTATGTTTAAATTGAGATTTTTAATCGTCTAAAAGCTGATGTATAATATACATATTAGGATATGACAATATTTGGCTGAGATACAACTATTTGAAAATCTGGAATCTGAGGGTGCAAAAAATCAAAATGTTGAGAAAATCACCTTTAAAGTTGTCCAAATGAAGTCCTTAGCAATGCATATTACTAATCAAAAATGAAGTTTTGATATATTTACAGTAGGAAATTTACTAAATATCTTCATGGAACATGATCTTTACTTAATATCCTAATGATTTTTGGCATAAAAGAAAAATGGATAATTTTGACCCATACAATGTATTGTTGGCTATTGCTACAAATATACCTGTGCTACTTATGACTGCTTTTGTGCTCCAGGGTCACATATGGCATGAAACCGAACAAGCAGAGTTAAGAGGTAATGGTAACGCTAAAACCTTGTTCAGACTGTCAGTAAAAATGTGATTTTTTTTTTTTTTTTTTTTTTGCATATCCAGATGGGTTTTTGAAAGTCTGGAGAGAAAAAACAAAAACAAAAAAAAAAACATTAAATCAAATGTTTGCAATCTAATTCATATGGAAGTGATTTTCATTGTTTGATTACATAGTGTACTATACTGTTTTGATCTGTTGTTTGTTTTATGAATTGTTTTAGAGGGTTTGTGTGTTCATCCAGTGTTGAGGATAGCTGAACTAGATTATGCTGTGGACACTGACTGTGCTCATATTTTGATATAACCCATTTGTACAATTGCCCTCTTACAGTTTTTGTTCAGCTGCTTACACACATTTTCAAAACTTTGCCTCTTTTTTTCAAAACTTTACACACAAATCTAAGAATTGCACACACAAAATACAAAATGCCTCACATCTCTTGCAAAATGATGCACTGCATTCAAAATATCACAAACACATCTCAAAAGCAAACATTTGCAAACACCTTTGCCATAATATTAATTCCTGTTAGATTTTTGTGTGTTACATAGAGAATTGTGTGTTGTGTTATGCAAAAAAAGTGTTTTATGAAATTTAAAACTGAGTCAAAGGAATTAGTGTATGGAATTAGTGTATGGTTTTTCAGATTTGGTGTGTGCTTCTGCCGTTTGAGTGATAGCTTTCAGAAATTGTGTGACAAGTAAAGATTTTGTGTGTAAGCAGTTGAAAAAAAATGCTTTGAATTACTTTTCAAGCTAACTGGTGTATTGATATTGAGGACTCTTCAAGGTGTATATAATTCCGTATTACCTGAACAGTTTTGATTTTTAGGATACACATTGGCTTCTTCTCCATCAAAAAGTGAAAATGTACAACACTGTGTGTATGCTGCATGCCACAGTCCAAATATATGCAGGTCAGGTGGACTGAATACAGTAAACTGACTGTAGGAATGTGTGTGTGTGTGTGTGTGTGTGTGTGTGTGTGTGTGTGTGTGAGAGAGTGAGAGAGAGAGAGAGAGAGAGAGAGAGAGAGAGAGAGAGTCCCAGCACTGGGGTTGTACGAGTTAGTGCACTCTCAGTATCAGGGTTGGGTATAACGCGTTACACATTTACACAGTACAGCATTACTGCATTCTGATTATTGTTCTGATAACACAGTAATGTAATGCATTACATTTTAAATTTATGTAATTTGATTACAGTTACTAATGTCACTAAAGTTGCGTTACTTTTAAGTTACAAATGCAGTGTTATGATCATATTTCAAAATGTTGCACTTGATTTCACATATTTTAGTCTGGCATTATTGTTTGGGAAATGTTCAACTAGTAAATGTGTTACTACAAGTTTATGTCACATTAACACAAGTAAAAATAAATGACTCATCAGAATGATCTCCTCTGCTGGATTAAGCACGCATCACGTTCTTCTTCTGAGGTAAATACCAGGCTTATTCCTCACAGCGCGTCGTCTTCCAAAAATGAAAAGTATTCTAAATGAACTTGATAAATTTTTTATAGAGATGCACCAATTGCAATTTTCTTGGCCTATTCCGATTTCCGATTTTTTGAAAGTGTGACCTGTCGATGCCGATTTTTGCCGATTCCAATTTTCTTTCTAAGAACTATAATTGACAGCATATACATACAAAAATCTATGCAAATTTCAATGCAAAAATTATTTATATAATAAAAGAAATTATTAAACATTACAATTCCCCCAATCTGGACTAAGTTACAGATTTTCTCTCACTTAAACAACTTTCAAAATAAAGTGCTCTGTGACTGGAAAGAGGAAGAAATGGTTAACTTAAAATGAGTTGCTGTATGTAACAAAACAGATGTCATTTCCCACTATGTTTATAAATGGTTATTTTTTCCCCTTAACCTTAATGTGTCATCTTTCACATCAAATTCTTACTTTGTTTCAATTAATTCAATTAGCATAATAAGAAACTGTAGAGTTGTTACCATTCAAACAAAATTAGTATTAACAAACTATCTTTCCACTGCTGAGGAAACAGAAGCTGCATCTGAAGTGGCATTAGATACATTTACACAGACAGTTTGATGAAGCTGAGGTGCCATAAATGCATTTACACTGCAAAATTTCAAATGCATAAATAATTTTATAAGATTGTTTCACATATTTTTTTAAACATACAAATAAATGTTGAAAAAATGCAATGATACTTTTAAATATGACTAAACCACCAGTAGGTGGCGGCAAGTGTCTGTTTTAATGAGTGAGTCATTTATTCATTCATTCAACCGATTCATTCAAACGGCTGATTCATTCAGAAACGAGGCAAGTGACTGTCCTTATAAATGAGCCACTGAATCATTGACTCACTCGATTCGTTCAAAAACATGTTTGATTGGAACTATTTTCGTCACCGAAATTGAGCATAAAACAGTCAATATATTGTCCAAAATCTAAGTCACTTAATTTTAACTTCTTGTTTATTGAAATAAAATTGTATAAAATAAGAGTCACATTGCAATCGTGTTGATATTAATATTCGGGGAAACATCATGGCCGTATAATGTTGCTTATCTAAATCATATTTTGTATATATCTTTTTTTTTCCCTCCCGCAGCATGCATCTATACATTTCTTTGAGTTACTTTGTGTGTGCTGTCTCTCTCACACACTCACTCAGGCTGTGTACGACATAAATACATTATCAGTCGCCATTTACACTGAATGCAATTAAAATTAGAATCATTCTCACGCGAAACGACGTGTTTACACGTGACTGTGAGTGTCCGTGTGGCTGTGACGTCATATCCTGCGCTGCTGGCAATAAAAGGATCGGCTCGGAATCGGCAAGACGTGAGACTGACCGGCCGGTCACCGATCTGGGCCGGTCATGTGAAAAATCGGCCGATTCCGATCACTGGCCGGTCAATCGGTGCATCTCTAATTTTTTACACGGATGATTATCGTATAGAGCGCGATGCGCGTGGGAGTGACCACGTTAGATGAGCTCAGATGGGAGATACTGTTCCTCGTTGGTTTCATACGGATTACTATATCAGAGAATATTTGTTTTCAACATGATTTACTTCATTTAAAAATAGACACATCAAGCTTTACATATATTTCTCATGTCTGTGTGTCAAGTATTCGCTGAGTTTTCGTTCATTTTAGTGAAGCATTTCAGAAAGATATTCGCAGAGACTGCAGAAAGCGCACCCTATTTTTTTCTTAATTTTTTTAACAAAAGCACAATGCTTTGTTGATATTGCGTAGACCTTTTACAGTTTCAAATGATGTATTACTCTCAGGGGCGGACTGGGACAAAATTTCAAGCCGGGAAATCTCACACTCATCCAGGGGATCCCATATGCCCACAACAAATTTTGAAACCACAGACATTTTTTTTGTATGGCCATTATCATCATCATCATCACGTAAAAAACTTTAAATCCCTAGGCTGGGGCCATGCAAAATAATAAAAAATTCTCTCTCTAACTTCCATTTTCCATCTTAGTCTCTTCATTTTCCCTGATATCTCTCATGTCTCTCATGTGTGTGTTTAATTTTTTCACTAATTTTTTTGTACCTGTCACTTTTTCATCAACACATCTCCACCTTATTGCAAAACAACCACCTCATCGTAATTTGTTTGCACATAGTATAGGCCTACATTTATTCTAGAAAAATTTAAGTTTTACATTAGGACCATATATTATTGTTTTATCTCATCTAAATGTCAAAGTTAGTACAATAATAGCTACATCTTGAATATGGAAAAATCTTAATACTGAATTTTTTTTTTTTTTTTTGAATTATCATGAGTCATGTTTTGTCCTAAGGAAAATTAACCATGGTATTATTAGGCCTATGGTAAAAGTATAGTAACCATGTTTTTCTGGCGGATTGATTAACATTTGTATAACCAGAAATTTACCACAAATACCATGGTGAAACTATAGTGTAGCAAAACCATTGTTAATTTGTGGTTACCATGGTTTAACTATAGTAACCATGGTTTTTGTTTTTATTTTTAATTTTAGTAAAACCACGGTTCATTTTCGTAAGGGTTGTGTTGTTGTCTGCCTTAGCTCCCACTAAACCTGTTTTAAAACGATGTGTGATGTGATTTGAACAATGTGATTTGTCTGCTAAATTCCTACTCTTTACAATAGTAATTATGTACTTTTGGTAATTTTGCAGTAATTGACTGCTACTGCTAACATTTGCTAGCAGTTTAATGCTTAACTAAGTAAACAAAGACAAAACTACAATAGTCTATTTACAGATGTAACTGACCTGCACTTGAAGTCTTGAACAGGACAGTTTAGCCTCTCTGCTCCACCTGGGCACTTCCACTCCATTCTTGAGTCATGCATCCTTTTGGCAGATGCGCGGATCGTGCGCAAGGCGAATCACGTTGCCAGTCAAGACTAACCGATTCATGATTTATTAGAGTTTTATTGTTGAATGGCGAATTCCCAAATAATCACTTTAGTACATTTGGCAGGCAACAAAAAACAACAACCATATTAAAAAAAAAAAAAAAAATGTAGGGCAGCGGGCCAAATTGGCTGCCAGGCCACCTGGAATTCTCCTGGTGCTCCCGATAGCCAATCCGCCCCTGACTCTTATCTGTACAATCAAAAATGACAAAACATTTTAAGTTCTTTTCGCTGTTATCAGGAAAAAGTCTGAAAAGGTTGAAGCGATTGTTTAAGTTGCTGTTTTGAAACTTATGTAATTTTTCA
The DNA here is from genome assembly GCA_039654775.1 of Spinibarbus caldwelli. Lineage (NCBI taxonomy): Eukaryota > Metazoa > Chordata > Actinopteri > Cypriniformes > Cyprinidae > Spinibarbus > Spinibarbus caldwelli. The sequence goes on from CM077242.1 coordinate 33,774,156, forward strand.
GTCAATATTAAATTACTGAAAGAACTGAGTTTCACTTTGTAGTGTATTTTTTAGGTTTGAACTTGAAAAGTAAACTGATTACTTTTTAAAAGCAGTAATCAGTAATGTAATCAAATTAAAATTTTACCATGTACAGCAGTGGTTCCCAACCACGTTCCTGGAGGCCCCCCAACACTGCACATTTTGCATCTCTCATGTGTCTGACAAACCTATTTCAGGTCTTGGAGTCTCTACTAATGAGCTGATGATCTGAATCAGGTGTGCTTGATTAAGGAGACATGGAAAACATGCAGTGTTGGGGGGCCTCCAGGATCATGGTTGGGAACCACTGTTGTACAGCATGTCAGAAATGAGACGCCCATTGCCATAGTTCCATATTTTGAACGCTCGACAGAAAATGTAAAAATAGAAAATGTAAATGTAGAAAATAAGTGGACATTAAGCTAATAGGAAGTGGACCTATTATTAAATATTCACTTTAATATTATTTTTGAACACAGTTATGTGTGTCTACACAACCACCCTGTTGTGGTAAAACTGCCACACCAATATGGCTGCCCACTGCTCCGGGTGTGTGTTCACTGTGTGTGTGTGTGTGTGTGTGTTCAATATTCACTATTGGCTACACATCACATCACTTTTAAATTTGAACAAGCCCCGCCCATGACTGGTAACAATCTCTGCCTAATTAGCTTAATTCCTCCCCTGAGTAAGCCACTATTCAGTCAAGAGCAGTGAGTAATTTTCTGTTTTTCTTTATTTATTTACATATCAACAGCATAGACAGCAATAGGTACTGTGTATGGCTGCTGTCACTTTAATACATAGATTTAAAAGACACGTGATTTCTTTCCCAGCTGTTTACGTTCACAGACAATGTTTATGTGAACTGTGTGTGTATATGACAGTTTAAGCGCAATAAGATGCAAAAGAGAACTTAGCATTGACACGTGCTGCATCACAGCCAGCTTTCTGTGCGTTTCACAATTTTGGAGAACTGAAATGTCACGTGAGCATGATAAATAAAGATCTGTTGGGTATTTTGAGCTGAAACTTCATACACACACACACACACACACACACACACACACACACACACACACACACTCTCAGTGTTGGGGAAAGTTACTTTTAAAAGTAATACATTACAATATTGCGTTACTCCCTAAAAAAGTAACTAATTACATTAGTTACTTTTTATTGAAAGTAATGCGTTACATTACTTTTGTGTTACTTTTGCCTTAGTTTTTAAATCTGGGTAGGGCTTGCTTGTTTGTTTTTAATATAAAAAGTTCAATTTTTAGCAAATGTAAAAGCCCTTTCACACCAAAAAGTGAGATGAATAAGCTTCAGGCTAAAGGAAAAGTAAATACACATCTGTACAGAAGAACACAGGAGAAGAAAGTTCAACACTCTTCAGCAATAAAAAAAAAAAAAATGAAGCACAAATGTTAACTTACCTAAAGTAATTTTTGCTTATTTGTCTGTTTGAATTGGATCATCGAAGGTCAGCAGCAAAAACATTGGTTAATAAAATGGGATTAAATAAATAAAGGATTTCTGTTATTTAACATATACAGAGTTCTGGCATGAAACTCTAGATGGCGCAGTCCGATAGGTCTAACTCAATCTGAACTAATGACATCATTATCACATGGCACAGCTGATTGGTTTTCTCCTGTATCAGTAGACAATGAGCTCGCTGCTCAGCATTCAAATACCTGGCTTTTGTTTGCTGTTGTAATGAGTCCACTGAAGGCGAGCGTAGTGAGAACCCAAGTGCAGTTTATTTACAGAGTGAAATCCAAAATCCAAACATAATCCAAACAGACTTGACTTGACTTGACTTGACATGAAACAGACTTGGCCTGAAACAGACTTAGCCTGAACAGACGTGACATGAACAGACTAGACTCACCGACAGTAGATTACAACTTCAATACACGACAGGGAACAAAGGCAATGACATGGCTACTTATAACAAACAATAAGGGTCACATGACATGAACAAACAAACCAATGGGGACAAGACACATGAATTAGGACAACCAATCAGAACATGACACATTGAACAAGGGAACCAATAGCAAGGAGACAAGAGAGCAAGGGAAGCATGACACAAACAGGAACCATAACTAAACTTCAAAATAAAAGACATGAAAACAAGAACATAGCACAGAACCCAAAACAGACCTTACATATTCCCCCCTCAAAAAAGGCGGCTCCAGACGCCTAAACCCAAAACAGACAAGTCCAGGAGGGTGGTGGAGCGGAGGTGGAACTGGGGGAGGAATGGAGGGCCAGGCCCGTGAAGGGAAACAAGGCCTGGAGCGTGGAGTAATGGCGGAGCAGGGAGCCATGGCAGTGGAGGCAGAGCAGGGAGCCATGGCGGTGGAGGCAGAGCAGGGAGCCATGGCGGTGCAGGGAGCCATGGCGGTGCAGGCAGAGCAGGGAGCCATGGCGGTGCAGGCAGAGCAGGGAGCCATTGCGAAGCAGGCAGAGCAGGGGCCTCAGTGGCCGTGACAGGAACGACCGTGAGTTCATGAACGGCCTCCATGGCCGTGACAGGAACGACCGTGAGTTCATGAACGGCCTCCGTGGCCGTGACAGGACAGGCTGTGAGTTCATGGACGGCCTCTGTGACCGTGACAAGACAGACCGTGAGTTCATGAACGGCCTCCGTGGCCGTGACAGGACAGACCGTGAATTTATGAACGGCCTCCGTGGCCGTGACAGGACAGGCTGTGAGTTCAGGAATGGCCTCCGTGGCCATGACAGGACAGACCGTGAGTTCATGAACGGACTCCGTGGCCGTGACAGGACAGGCTATGAGTTCATGGACGGCCTCTGTGACCGTGACAGGACAGGCTGTGAGTTCATGAACGGCCTCCGTGGCCGTGACAGGACAGACTGTGAGTTCAAGAACGGCCTCCGTGACCATGACAGGACAGACCGTGAGTTCATGAACGGGCGCCACCACCTCGGGAGGTTCTGCAGCGGAAGCCGCCTCCTCTGGAGGTTCTGCAGCAGTAGCTGCCACCTCTAGAGGCACTGGAGTGAATACATGGACAGGAGAGGTCTCAGGAGCAGACTCGTGGATAGGAGAGGCCTCAGGAGAGCAGTGTGCAGCCCACACGCTCAAAATGGCAATCGCCATAACAGGAAGTACTGAGGTCAGAGGAACAGTCTCTGTGACAGCCAGTGCTGAGGCCCTGGGTATGCCAGCTGCTTGCACCGACATCAGTGGTGGGTCCATCACACTGGCAATCAGTCCTGGCCCAAGCTCTGCATCCGCAGGAGCTTGGGTACTATAGACTACAGACTCTGGGTTGGCAGGCATGACGTGAGCAGACTCTGGCTTGGCAGGCGTGACGTGAGCAGACTCTGGCTTGGCAGGCGTGACGAGAGCAGACTCTGGCTTGGCAGGCGTGACGAGAGCAGACTCTGGCTTGGCAGGCGTGACGAGAGCAGACTCTGGCTTGGCAGGCGTGTCGAGAGCAGACTCTGGCTTGGCAGGCGTGTCGAGAGCAGACTCTGGCTTGGCAGGCGTGACGAGAGCAGACTCTGGCTTGGCAGGCATGACGAGAGCAGACTCTGGCTTGGCAGGCGTGACGAGAGCAGACTCTGGCTTGGCAGGCGTGACGAGAGCAGACTCTGGCTTGGCAGGCCCCGTAGACTCTGGCTTGGCAGGCGTGACTTAAGCAGGCCCCGTAGACTCTGGCTTGGCAGGCGTGACGTGAGCAGAGTCTGGCTTGGCAGGCGTGACGTGAGCAGACATGACGTGAGCAGACTCTGGCTTGACAGGCATGACGTGAGGAGACTCTGAAATGGTGACCATGTTACGATGAGACTCTGGAAGATCAGCTGAGATGTGACGAGACTCTGGACGATCAGCCGTGACATGACGAGACTCGTGATGATCATCTGTGACTTGACTTGGCTCGTGACGTTCAACTGTGACTTGCCTTGGTTCGTGACGATCAACTGTGACTTGACTCGGCTCATGATGATCAGCTGTGATTTGACTTGACCTTGGAACAGTAGCCATGACGGGACGAGATCCTGATAGGACGGTGTTGGCATGGCGAGGCTCAGGCGTGGCGGCCATCTTGGCTGGGGACTCGGGCGTGGCGGCCATCTTGGCCAGGGACTCGGGCGTGGCGGCCATCTTGGCCGGGGACTCGGGCGTGGCGGCCATCTTGGCCGGGGACTCGGGCGTGGCGGCCATCTCGTGTGAAGGCCCTGGCGTGGCCGGCATGACGTGAGCAGACTCTGGCGTGGCCGGCATGACGTGAGCAGACTCTGGCGTGGCCGGCATGACGTGAGCAGACTCTGGCGTGGCCGGCATGACGTGAGCAGACTCTGAAATGGTGGCCATGTTATGATGAGACTCTGGAAGATCAGCTGAGATGTGATGAGACTCTAGAACGGTGGCCATTTTCCGAAGAGACTCTTGAGTGGCGGCCATCTTGCGATGGAGCTCTTGAATGGCAGCCATGTTATGAAGAATCTCGTGAGTAGCCAGCATGACGTGAGCAGGCCCTGGGGTAGCAGACATGATGTTAGCGGACTCTGGATTGGCAGACATGATGTGATCAGGCTGTAACTTGGTATACATGACAGGAATAAACTTTGACTTAACTGGCATGTGAGCAGGTCCTGGAGTAGCAGTCATGACTTTAGCAGGCTCTGGCGTGGCAGACATGACGTGAGCAGGCTTTGGTTTGGCAGGCATGACGTGAGTGAGCTGTGGCTTGGCAGGCGTGACGTGAACAACTCCTGACATGAAAGTCGGGACATTAAAAGGTTCTGATGAGGCGGGTACTGTAGGTTGGCTGCATTCCTCCTCAGCAACCCCCACAGTAAATGGTGAACCAGCCAGCATCAAAGCATAGTCCAGGTATCTTTCAAGAGTCCATTGAGGGGTATTGAGTGGCAATAAACGAGACACATTCTTATCCAAACCGCACCAGAAAATGTCTTTCAGGAAGCTATCTTGAAAGTCCACCAAATGACACAATTTACAAAAATCCGCCACATAATCCTCAATGGGCCGGTTACCTTGGCGAAGTCGAACGAGGCGATCTGCTGGGTTCATGGTAGTGGTCGTGTATTCTGTAATGAGTCCACTGAAGGCGAGCGTAGTGAGAACCCAAGTGCAGTTTATTTACAGAGTGAAATCCAAAATCCAAACATAATCCAAACAGACTTGACTTGACTTGACATGAAACAGACTTGGCCTGAAACAGACTTAGCCTGAACAGACGTGACATGAACAGACTAGACTCACCGACAGTAGATTACAACTTCAATACAAGACAGGGAACAAAGGCAATGACATGGCTACTTATAACAAACAATAAGGGTCACATGACATGAACAAACAAACCAATGGGGACAAGACACATGAATTAGGACAACCAATCAGAACATGACACATTGAACAAGGGAACCAATAGCAAGGAGACAAGAGAGCAAGGGAAGCATGACACAAACAGGAACCATAACTAAACTTCAAAATAAAAGACATGAAAACAAGAACATAGCACAGAACCCAAAACAGACCTTACAGCTGTAGTCGTTTGGCAGTGCACTTCAGAAACCCTCCACCTTCCCCAGCTCCACCTGTATAGATCTGCTACGAAGTAATCATGTACAGTGGTGTGAAAAATTGTTTGCCCCCTTCCTGATTTTTTATTTTTTTGCATGTTTGTCACACTTTAATGTTTCAGATCATCAAACAAATTTAAATATCAATCAAATATAACACAAGTAAACACAACATGCAGTTTTTAAATGAAGGTTTTTTTTTTTATGAAGAGAAAACAAAATCCAAACCCACATGGCCCTGTGTGAAAAAGTGCTTGCCCCCCTAAACATAACTGTGGTTTATCACACCTGAGTTCAGTTTCTCTAGCCACACCCAGGCCTGATTACTGCCACACCTGTTCGCAATCAAGAAATCCCTTAAAAAGGACCTGCCTGACAAAGTGAAGTAGACCAAAAGATCCTCAAAAGCTACACATCATGTTGAGATCCAAAGAAATTCAGGAACAAATGAGAAAGAAAGTAATTGAGATCTATCAGTCTGGAAAAGGTTATAAAGCCATTTCTAAAGCTTTGGGACTCCAGCGAACCACAGTGAGAGCCATTATCCACAAATGGCGAAAACATGGAACAGTGGTGAACCTTCCCCGGAGTGGCCGGCCGTGCAAAATTACCCCAAGAGCGCATTGACGACTCATCCAAGAGGTCACAAAAGACCCCAGAACAACATCCAAAGAACTGCAAGCCTCACTTGCCTCAGTTAAGGTCAGTGTTCATGACTCCACCATAAGAAAGAGACATGGCAAAAATGGCCTGAATGGCAGAGTTCCAAGACGAAAACCGCTGCTGAGCAAAAAAGAACATAAAGGCTCATCTCAGTTTTGCCAGAAAACATCTTGATGATCCCCAAGACTTTTGGGAAAATACTCTGTGGACTGACGAGACAAAAGTTGAACGTTTTGGAAGGTGTGTGTCCCATTACATCTGGCGTAAAAGTAACAGCATTTCAGAAAAAGAACATCATACCAACAGTAAAATATGGTGTGTGGTAGTGTGATGGTCTGGGGCTGTTTTGCTGCTTCAGGACCTGGAAGACTTGCTGTGATAAATGGAACCATGAATTCTGCTGTCTACCAAAAAATCCTGAAGGACAATGTCCGGCCATCTGTTCGTGACCTCAAGTTGAAGCGAACTTGGGTTCTGCAGCAGGACAATGATCCAAAACACACCAGCAAATCCACCTCTGAATGGCTGAAGAAAAACAAAATGAAGACTTTGGAGTGGCCTAGTCAAAGTCCTGACCTGAATCCTATTGAGATGCTGTGGCATGACCTTAAAAAGGCGGTTCATGCTGAAAACCCTCCAATGTGGCTGAATTACAACAATTCTGCAAAGATGAGTGGGCCAAAATTCCTCCACAGCGCTGTAACAGACTCATTGCAAGTTATCGCAAACGCTTGATTGCAGTTGTTGCTGCTAAGGGTGGCCCAACCAGTTATTAGGTTTAGGGGGCAAGCACTTTTTCACACAGGGCCATGTGGGTTTGGATTTTGTTTTCCCTTCATAATAAAAAACTTAAAAACTGCATGTTGTGTTTACTTGTGTTATCTTTGATTAATATTTAAATTTGTTTGATGATCTGAAACATTAAAGTGTGACAAACATGCAAAAAAATAAAAAACAGCAAGGGGGCAAACAATTTTTCACACCACTGTATGCTATGGGGGGTTATTTCATGTATGTTATATTTGCAGCAGCAGTATTTCCTACATGCTCACAGCAGCATGTTGTGGATGTATTAGCAGTAGCAAGTCTCGGTGCTTGCTCTGCTGCAGCAGCGTAACAGATCTATTCCGCCAAGACCAAATACATTAACATTGTCAAGTACATTACCATGCCAATCCCTCCGAGAGTTGCCATGACAGAAATTCAATTATTGCAGTTTTGCATCATATTCTGAGTTTGTATTTCACTGTTTTTATTCATTTTGAGGAATATGTGAATCTGTATTTGTTTTTTGTTTCTTTGTTGTTTGTTTGAGAGTGAGATGGGTAAATGCATGTTTATATTTAGTCTAGAACTACAGTAACATCATGTTTACAGAGCACCTCTGCACTTACTCCCAATTTCTCTCAACAAGGGACAGAAGACTTGTCAGTCAATAAATGGGAAAACAAAGTAATTGGTGTTACTTATTTGAAAAAGTAACTCAGATATTTTCTTGTAATTTAAAAAGTAATGTGTTACTTTACTAGTTACTTGAAAAAAAAAGTAATCTGATTACGTAACTTGTTACTTGTAATGCGTTACCCCCAACACTGCACATTCTAGGGACACCTGAGACTTATGTTACATCTTGTAAAAAGGGGCTTAATAGGTCCCCTCTAAATGATTGCATTATTATTGTGTTTTTAATGCTGTTATTTGAAAGTTATTAAACTTCTCGTTTAGAGCACAGCACTGAAGCTTGCTTTTCTATTCAACTGTGTACCATTATAGCTTCCTCATTTATTGTGATATGAAAATGTGATACGGTCATACACACAGATAGCATCAGCAGCTGTGTGGATACCTGCGATCAGAGCTGACAGCCACTGGCCTCAAGAAAGAGTCAAATTACTGAATGAATCTGAATAAATCTTTTTAGTGCATAGAATTAAATTAAGTGATGATGAATCAGAGGGACAGATCACTACTTACCACTTTATTTCAGGCAAGTTATAGAAGTCAATGGCAGTTTATTTGAACAGATGTATCAGAAATATGATTTGCTGCAGTCTATTTTTCATTTGTGTTTATGTCCAGATACAACATTCATCAAGTAATCTGAGACATGGATGATTCTGAATTATCAGCTTTTGTTTTATTAGCTATAAATGTCTTCTATGGCTGGACTGCTGTCACTCATATGGACTGAAACTGACAAAGTATATTCTTCTTTTTGTAGAAGTTCTTCATTCCACTGAAGCAGAGCAATGGACATCTCTATGGAATGAATAACAACAGATACATGGTGACAGACAGATCTGTGTATATAGGTGAGAACATCCTCTGCATTGATTAAGCTGCTGATGTCATATTGTGAATTGAGAATGAATTGAGGAAAAAAACATGTTTGAATAATTTCTTCTCCTAAAACCATGTTTCTGGGCTCTCAGGGAATTTAAACTGGGTGGGCGACGAGTTTGTCTACAGCGCCGGTGTTGGTGTGGTGATCAGTCAGCAGGTGGAGCAGAACAACTCAACTGTAGTTGAACGGATGAAAGCTGTCTTTGAACGAGACTGGCATTCCCATTACAGTAAAACACTCCAGTCAAACAGGATCCCAGCATGCAGCATGCACACGGTCAAAGAGCAACCAGCGGCGAGTGATTCTCTCTGAAAACTTGTTTGAAAATCACATGCAAACCTTAAACTTATTAATCAATTTGTTGGCTGTTTCCTTTCAATTGTACCAAACACTTTGAGTTCATACACCAAGCAAGGCTTTATATCGAAACCATGTTTTGTACGGTTATAACTACTTTGCTATATAAGCAAGGTAACATGGTTTGTCTGGTTTGACTGTATGTGTGCACATTACTCTGCACTCCCATGATTAAGTGCTCACAGGAGATGAATTTGAGACACAAACATCTCGGCTGGTACATACAAATGTATCTTAATTCCACGTGGAAATGCTGTATGAATTGTTTTAAGATGTTTGTCTCTGCTTAAGTGTTGCGCTGAGACTTTCTGTTCTAAAAAGAAAAAACTTTTTTACCTTTATTAAGGGAAAAAATGTTTTCAATTTCACTTTCATGTTTGTATTCATAAAATTTTGAATGTGCTTTCAGATATTTTTAAGCATAAAATGGTGAGGCATAATTAATATTATGCATTATCAAGCACTGTATTTGAAAGTTAATTTCATAAATCATTTTTACAGGCAGGTTTTTACAAATCTACAGATGTTCTTACTACAAATGTTCATATATCTTGATTTTTTGCTGATTCAGTATATATCTGCAAGGTGATTTATGATATTCAAATAGTGTATGCTGTTCTATGTTAGCCGCACCACACGGATACATTTTCTACGTTTATTTACATTTGATTTGAATGAAAACAGCGTATCCGTGTGGCATGGCTGACACAGAACAGCATACGCTATTTGAATTCAGCGGATATTCTCCAAAATGGTACTACAGTGATGCGGAGGAGACGAATTGTTGAATAAAGTTGTTATTTTTATTTTCTTTGCATACAAAATTTATTCTCATCGCTTCATAACATTCAGATTGAATCACTGATGGCAGATAGACTATTCTGACGATGTCTTTCATACTTTTCTGGGCCTTGACAGTGTTATTTACTTGGCAGACAATGGGACAGTCACAAAGCCTCCTGGTTTTCATCCAAAATATCTTAAATTGTGTTCTGAAGACAAACAAAGCTTTCACAGGTTTGGAACGACATGGGGATAAGTGATTCATGACAGAATTTTCATTTTGGGTTGGAGTAACCCTTTAAAATATCACAACCCCCTTTAGCATGAATACAAGCAAGTAATGCATAAACTGTATAATATATAGTATATAGTATATATCCACATAATACCAGCCTTGATAACTGTCTGAAACTGTATTAATACTCTCTTTTTTTAATCACAGTTGTTAATTCTCTATGAAATATGCTAATGAATGGATTTCCTTTCATGAACTAGATTTTAATCGAACACCAGTGCTCACAAACAGATTACCAACAGCATTAAACAAAGTAAAAAGAGTCTACGGTACTTCTTGTTAATGATTTTCGCAAAATACCTGGATTTCACTACTCTCACTTCCTTCTGAAATGTAGACAATAAATCAATTAGAATTTCAAAGGAAATCTGGAGCTTGTCCTTTTTGTCCTCTTCTACAGATCTGCCTCAGAGCACAAGTTATCAGTCCAGGGCTCAGATAGGTTTAAGTTTAAATGTCTTTACAGGAGCCTCTGAGTCTGAGACATTCACACAAGTGGAGATGAGCCGAAACAGAAGCTCCTCTGCACTTCACACTGACTGACATCCACTGATTGAATCACATCACAAAAAGCTCAAACAGCTGTGATTTGTTCTTTTCTGAAGTATTTGACTCTGCTATCATGTAATTGTACATAAATTACTTGCGAATATTTACACGCACAATGTGATGTTTGTATAGGATGGTGGTTGATGAGATATAGGCAATAGCTAATAAAACAACTGAATATATGTTTTTATTCAATTCAATTTCAAGTTTATTTGTATAGCGCTTTTCACGATACAAATCGTTGCAAAGCACTGTACAGAAAATTAAGTTTCTACAATATATTTAGTAGTAGCTTATTATTGGTGACTATGTCAGTTAATGTACGTAAAAATCAATTAAAGACGTAATCAAACAGACAATGAACACTTTTAAAAGCAATTATTATATGTTGAAATCAAACTTACAGCAAGATTTGGTAGTTCTGTATGTTGTCTGAGGGGTTGGCATCATTTCTTCTCAGGTGTTCTGGATCCAGACTGAAGCTGGGATGTTAATTCCGTGGCAGAAACAGAGAAACAAATAGAGACATAATTAGCGTAGCTGCTGTTCCAACCAAGCAAAAATGATTTGTTCAATCCAAGCTAAAGAACAATAATGTGTGTTTGATCAGATATAACTGCAGTACAAGATTATGAGATGCATTATGTGAATGCTTGGCTAAAGAGATGTGTCTTTAATCTAGATTTAAACAGAGAGAGTGTGTCTGAACCCCGAACGTTATCAGGAAGGCTATTCCAGAGTTTGGGAGCCAAATGTGAAAAGGCTCTACCTCCTTTAGTGGACTTTGTTATCCTAGGTACTACCAAAAGTCCAGAGGCTGGACAGCAGCTGTGTAAAGGGGGAGAGAGAGAGAGAGAGAGAGAGAGAGAGACACAGAGAGAATTTTGAAAAAATACTTTATTACAATTCTTTACATAAAACACCTTTCCAAACAAATTAACATTAACCTTTTGATTCCACAAAAAACACAACAACAATGAATCCAACAATTTTACATGTACCTTTTAACAGTTGTTTATATTAGTAGAGGAGAAAAAAATAAGTCCCCATCAACAACAGAGCACAGAGCCTCATTTTTACACCATTTAATTTCAAATGTTATAAAATCCTCCATGGAACTATAAAAATGAAAATCAATGAGTATTCTGGATTTAACTGTAGCTAAAAACATTGCATTAATATCTTGATTTGAACCCATTTCTATCTTATTTTTCCTACTCATATAAATTGCTAACTTTGCTTGACCTATAACAAAATTCAAACATTGACAAATAAACCTCTTTTTCCTAACATATTTAAAACCAACAATAAATACATCTATAGAAAAAGATTCATTAAAACTATAAAATACATTTTGTAACAGACTAAACAAACTTTTCAGTCTAAAACAATCCATATAAGCATGAAAAACAGTTTCTCGCTCCGAACAAAAAGGGCATTCTTTAGTGACATTAGGATTTAAAACTGAAATAAAAGCATTAACTGCTATTGCACCATGTAAAAGTCTCCATTGTATGTCCCCAACTCTTTTACTTAAAGGTGGCTTATACAATGATCTCCATTCTGGTTTATCATCATCAGACAATTTTAAAACATTACGCCATGGTGTATCAACCCTCTTGTCAAGCACCTTTTTGTTAAAAACCAAAACACAGGCTCTATAAAGAGATTTACCGGCACTTGAAAAAAAATTAAGACATAGAGATTTTCCAGAACTTAAAAACATTCCTGAAACATCATCCAAAACAGGTAAAAGAAAAAAATCAGATAAAACATCTTTTTCATTAGGGACATTTTTACTTTCACAGTAATCAGATAAAAGTTTCAATTCATCAAAAGTGAGTCTTTTTTTCCATTTTTCTAACAACTGACAAACAAATCTTCTTGACTTAATTTTCAAACTTAAAACAACTCTTTCCGTATTCTCAAAGTCTGGTCCAGACAAATGAACTAGACTCCCCATTGTACATATTCTGGAAGCCACAAGTTTTTCTGTAAGTCCCGGAATATTACAGTCATTTGTTAAATCAAAGCGTGCTCCATATATTAGCGGCTCTTCAAGGAGCCAGTAAAGAGAGTTGAAATTTTCTTCTCTTTGCACTTTAAACATATTCCACACTTTAAAAACATTTCGATAAAAAATGGGCATTCCATTGATATTCAGCTTTGAAAAGTCCATAAAAAAAAAGATTCCTGTCCATTTTCAGATTTCCAAGTTTTTGTAAAATTTTACATGCAACTACTTTCCAACTGGAAGTTACTGAACCATTAAGAATTCTTTGCAAAAACTGTAAACGAAAAGCTGCTGTTCTGCTTTGAAGATGTATTAATCCTTGTCCTCCTTCTTCTTTGGGTAAAAACAATACACTTTGAGGAACCCAATGTAATTTATCCCAGAAAAAATCAACTAAAATTGCTTGAATCTCTGCTAACAAATGCAGAGGAGGATCTATGCAGGCCAACTTATGCCATAAAGACGATGCTACTAAATTATTAATAACTAAGGTTCGACCTCTATATGACATATTTGGGATTAACCACTTCCATTTTTCAAGTCGACCTTTGACTTTTTCAAGGAGTCCTTCCCAATTTTTTTGTACGGTTGCTTCATCTCCTAAAAAAACCCCCAAATATTTAAAACCTCCTCTCTTCCATACTAAACCAGGAGGAAGGGAAAAAAGAACTCGTTTCCAATCTCCTATTAGTAAAGCTTCACTTTTTGCCCAATTAATTTTTGCAGAAGACAATTTATTAAAATCATCAAGAACACTCATTAAAACCTGTACATCACTCTGTTGACTAACAAACACTACAACATCATCAGCATATGCAGAAAGGCTTATACTTTTTCCAAAATTAGGCACATTAAAACCTTGTACATTCTTTCTTAATTGTTCTAACAAAGGTTCTATTGCTAATGAATATAGCATTCCTGAGAGTGGGCATCCCTGCCTCACACCTCTAAAAACCGTAAAAGGAGTGCATAAGCCACCATTAATTTTAAGTATGCTCTCAACATCCCTATACAAAACTTTAATTTTATTGATAAAACTCTTACTAAAACCAAAAGCTTTTAATGTTTCCCATAAGTATGTGTGCTCAACTCTATCAAACGCTTTTTCCTGGTCCAGTGAAATCATTCCAATGTCACTATTTAGCAACTTAGAGACATCATAGATATCCCTAATAAGGGAAATATTATCAAAAATTGATCTTTTGGGGACACAGTAGGTTTGGTCCGAATGAATCACCTCATTCATAATTTTTGACAATCTATTTGATAAACTCTTTGAAAGAATTTTATAGTCACTACACAGAAGTGAAACAGGTCTCCAGTTTTTGATATCTGTGAGGTCTCCTTTCTTGGGAAGGAGGGTCAGGACTGCTCTCCGGCAGCTCAAAGGTAGAAGACCTTCATCCAGACTACCATTGAGTACTTCCAAAAGATCCTCTCCTATTACTTCCCAGAAGCACTTATAGAAGTCTACTGGGATGCCATCAATTCCAGGCACCCTTCCGGATTCCATGCTCTGAACAGCCTTATGCAGTTCTCCCAGGCTAAGCACCCCTGAAATCCCTGCATTAGCTTCATCAGAGACCTTTGGTAAATCCTTGAAGAAGACACTCTCATTAATATCATCTGATCTTAATTCACTTCTATACAGTTCCTCATAAAAGCCAATTGCCCTCCTTCTAATCGCTACAGGATTGGACAACAAAATTCCTTCCTCAGATCGCAAAGCATGAATGATTCTTTTTTGCCCATTTTTTCTTTCAAGACTAAAAAAAAACTTTGAAGGTGCATCCATTTGATCAAGACTAACAAATCTTGACCGGACCAAAGCCCCCTGTGTTTTAACCCCTAATAATTCTGCTAATTGATTCTTTCTTTTAGAAAGAATTTTCAAATAACTTTGTTGTTTTGTTGATTCTGCCAATTCTTGTATCTTAATTATATCAGTCTCTAAGTCCTTCATTGACTGATTTAAAGCTTTGGTACTGTTTTGAGCATACTGCTGACAATACTGTTTAATCTGTACCTTACCAAAATCCCACCATTTTTGTAAAGATTGAAAAGATGCTTTTTTTGTTCTGTAATCATCCCAAAACAATTTAAAAGTGCGTATAAACTCCTTATTATCCAGCAAAGTTAAATTAAAATGCCAGTAAGCACTTTTAGGCTTGACAGAATTCAAAATAAAAGAACACTGTACCATGCAATGATCTGAGAAACTAACAGGAAAAATACAGCAATTTTTAAAAATACCAGCATGTTGCTTAAACACATAAAATCTATCCAATCTTGCCAGAGATAAGACATTATCACGTACATGTGCCCAAGTATATTGCTTTTTATCCTCATGAAAAAACCTCCACACATCACTTAACTCATGCTTATTAATTATTTGAATGAGACGTTTTCTTGAAGGCATATGGGGTTCAATATGGTTTCTGTCACAATTACTCACAGTACAATTAAAATCACCTCCCAAAAATAGATAATCATCATTGGAAACATTTTGTAACACAGAACATAGTGCATCTAAAAAACACATTCTTTCAATTGTAGAGTTGGGGACATACACACAAATAAAAACAAAATTATAATTCTCCACTTGTGCTTTCACTTTTAAAAGTCTACCCTTCACAACCTCTTCAATTTGGTACGAGATTGGATTAAAAGTTTTTGCAAATAATATTGCTACACCTCCACTTAGTGTGGTATTGTGGCTAAAAAAAGATAAACCTTCCCATTCCTTTATCCAATCATTTACATTATTCACATCACTATGCGTTTCTTGAATTAAAGTGACATCGATTTTCTTCTGTTTGATAATTTCATACAGCTCAGCTCTTTTTCTATAATCTCTAGCCCCATTAACATTCAAGGAGGCAATACACACCTCAGCCATATGAAAATAAATAAACACCCAAAAACACACAAGCATCCCCAAATTAGTACTCTTAGTCCTCATCTTCAATTTAAATCTATGCCAACTTTCCTCACAATCTTTTTCAAGCGGTAAACTTCCTTATTTGA
>CM077242.1:33794797-33829797 GCA_039654775.1 Spinibarbus caldwelli
TTTTGTTTTGTTTTGTTTTGTTTTGTTTAATAAAAAGAAAGGAGATAGATAAAATAAAATTAGAAAAGAGAATGCTAGAGTTAGAGGGTCAAATAAAGATGGAAGAGATGGGTTTTTAGCCGTTTCTTGAAGATGGCTAAGGATTCAGCTGCCCGAATTGAGTTGGGCAGGTCATTCCACCAGATGGGAATAGTTAATGAAAAAGTCAGAGAAAGTGATTTTGTGCCTCTTTGGGAAGGCACAATAATGCGGCGTTCACTTGCAGAACGCAAGCTTCTAGAGGGCACATAGGTCTGAAGTACTGAATTTAGGTAAAGGGGTGCAGAGCCAAAGGTGGTTTTGTATGCAAACATTAATGCCTTGAATTTTATGCGAGCCGCTATTGGTAGCCAGTGCAAATTGATGAACAGAGGTGTGACATGCGTTCTTTTCGGCTCATTAAAGATTAATCTTGCAGCGGCATTTTGGATTAAGTGTAGAAGTTTGATGAATTGACTGGAAGACCTGCCAAGAGAGCATTGCAATAGTCAAGTCTGGACAGAACAAGAGCTTGAACAAGGAGTTGTGTTGCATATTCCGAAAGAAAGGGCCTGATCTTCCTAATATTATATAAAGCAAATCTGCAGTACCAGGCAGTTTTATCAATGTAGTCTGAGAAATTCAGCTTATCATCAATCACAACTCCAAGGTTTCTGGCTGTTTTTGAAGGAGTAATGGTTGATGAGCCTAACTGGAAGGTGAAATTGTAATGAAGTGATGGGTTTGCTGAAACTACAACCAGTTCTGTCTTAGCTAGGTTGAGTTGAAGGTGATGGTCCTTCATCCAGCAAGAAATGTCTGTTATACATGCTGAGATGTGAGCAGTTATCGTCAGATCATCAGGATGGAATGAGAGGTAGAGTTGAGTGTCATCAGCATAGCAGTGATATGAAAAGCCATGTTTCTGAATGACAGAACCTAATGATGCCATGTAGACAGAGAAGAGAAGTGGTCCAAGGACTAAGCCCTGAGGCACCCCAGTAGCTAGATGTTGCAACATGGATACTTCACCTCTCCAAGATACCTTGAAGGATCTATCTGAGAGGTAAGACTCAAACCACTGGAGAGCGGTTCCTGAGATGCCCTTTCTCAATAGGGTTGACAGGAGGATCTGGTGGTTGACCGTATCAAAAGCACGGATAGATCCAGCAAGATAAGTAATGAAGACTTGGAAGCCGCTCTTGCAAGTCTTAGGGCTTCAACAACTGAGAGCAAGGCAGTTTCGGTCGAATGTCCACTTCTGAAGCCAGATTGGTTACGGTCCTGGAGGTTGTTCTGTGTGAGAAAGGCAGAGACTTGGTTGAACACAACTCGTTCAAGTGTTTAGGAATGAAAGGTAGAAGGGAAACCGGTCTATAGTTCCCTAAAAGAGTTGGGTTAAGAGTGGGTTTCTTAAGAAGTGGGGTTATACGAGCCTGTTTAAATGCTGAGCGAAAAACTCCAGTGTGAAGGGATGTGTTAACGATGTGAGTGAGTGCAGGTACAACTGCAGGAGAAATGGCTTGAAGGAGATGGGATGGAATAGGATCAAGCGGACAAGTAATAGGATGACTGGAAAGGATGAGTTTAGAGACTTCTGCCTCAGAGAGTGGAGAGAAGGATGTGAACGAGTGTATGTTTGATGGTAAGATGTGTTTGACAGTTTGTGGTGTGGAGAATTGTGCAGTGAGGTTAGTAATTTTATTAATGAAGAATGTGGCAAAGTCATCAGCTGTTAGAGTTGATGAAGGAGGGGGAGGAGGAGGACAAAGGAGGGAGGAGAATGTTTTAAAGAGCATGCGAGAGTTAGGCGAATTGTTCATTTTGTCGTGATAGTATGTTCTTTTAGCAGTAGAGACATTAGCAGAAAAGTCAGAGAGGAGTGATCGATATAAATTAAGGTCAGTAGGATTTTGTGATTTGCGCCATATCCTCTCTGCAGCCCTGAGCTTAGAACGATGTTCACGGAGAACGTCAGATAGCCAAGGGGCAGAAGGGGTGGTATGGGCTGGCCTGGAAGATAAAGGGTAGAAAGTATCTAAACAAGATGTCAGAGTGGAACAGAAAGTATCAGTAGCACTGTTAGCATCAAGAGATGATAACTGTATAGAGGGAGGAAGCGAAGATGAAACCATAGCAGATAACCGGGAGGGTGAGAGTGAGCGTAAGTTACGTCGAAAAGTGACATGTGGAGGGGTATGTGTTGTGTCAGGAATCATGTTGAGGTTAAGAGTGAGGAGGAAGTGATCCGAGGTGTGCAGTGGAGTAACCAGCACATGATCAGTGGAGCAGTGTCGTGTGTAAATAAGGTCCAGTTGGTTGCCTGATTTGTGAGTAGCCGTAGTTAACACTCTCTTGAGATCAAAAGAGGCAAGCAGAGTGTGGAAGTCTGCAGCTTGAGGTTTATCGAGGTGGATGTTGAAGTCTCCAAGTATAACTAAGTGAGTACCATCCTCAGGAAAGGTTGAGAGCAACACATCTAATTCTTCCACGAAGTTACCTAGTGGTCCTGGAGGTCGATAAACAACTTACAAAATGGATTTTTAGAGGGTAGGTAATAGTAACCGAATGTGATTCAAAGGAGCTGTTGATACACAGAGATGGTAAAGGAGTAAATTTCCAATTATTAGAAATGCAGACCAGTACCTCCACCTCTTCCAGTTAAACGGGGGGTGTGGGAAAAGGAGAAATTATTGGAGAGTGCTGCAGGTGTAGCATTGTCCTCTGGTTTGATCCAAGTCTCTGTCAGGGCCATGATGTTTAGCCTTGAATGACTAGTAATGGAAGTAATGAAATCAGCTTTGTTGACAGCAGACTGACAATTCCAGAGACCAATAGAAAAAGAAAGTAGTGTATTAGCAGACATAGGCAAAGTGCGCAGGTTGTTAGGATTGCGCTGCCTACAGTGTGTGATGCGAGGTTTGGGAGTGGTAGTGATAGTAGTGATCTGAAAACACATAGTAAGAATTAGTTATAAAACAGAAGTGAAACAAGTATTAGGAAAGAGGATAAATAAAAAGTGATACTTACAGTGGGTACGGAAAGTATTCAGACCCCCTTAAATTTTTCACTCTTTGTTATATTGCAGCCATTTGCTAAATCATTTAAGTTCATTTTTTTTCCTCATTAATGTACACACAGCACCCCATATTGACAAAAAAACACAGAATTGTTGACATTTTTCAGATTTATTAAAAAAGAAAAACTGAAATATCACATGGTCCTAAGTATTCAGACCCTTTGCTCAGTATTTAGTAGAAGCACCCTTTTGACCTAATACAGCCATGAGTCTTTTTGGGAAAGATGCAACAAGTTTTTCACACCTGGATTTGGGGATCCTCTGCCATTCCTCCTTGCAGATCCTCTCCAGTTCTGTCAGGTTGGATGGTAAACGTTGGTGGACAGCCATTTTTAGGTCTCTCCAGAGATGCTCAATTGGGTTTAAGTCAGGGCTCTGGCTGAGCCATTCAAGAACAGTCACGGAGTTGTTGTGAAGCCACTCCTTCGTTATTTTAGCTGTGTGCTTAGGGTCATTGTCTTGTTGGAAGGTAAACCTTCGGCCCAGTCTGAGGTCCTGAGCACTCTGGAGAAGGTTTTCGTCCAGGATATCCCTGTACTTGGCCGCATTCATCTTTCCCTCGATTGCAACCAGTCGTCCTGTCCCTGCAGCTGAAAAACACCCCCACAGCATGATGCTGCCACC
Source organism: Spinibarbus caldwelli (assembly GCA_039654775.1). Lineage (NCBI taxonomy): Eukaryota > Metazoa > Chordata > Actinopteri > Cypriniformes > Cyprinidae > Spinibarbus > Spinibarbus caldwelli. The sequence continues at coordinate 33,798,519 of CM077242.1, forward strand.
ACCATGCTTCACTGTTGAGACTGTATTGGACAGGTGATGAGCAGTGTCTGGGTTTTACGAATCAGTTGATTCAACTCACTCATTAAGACAGTCACTTGCTGCCACCTACTGGTGGTTGTTTCATATTTAAAAAAAAAAAAAGTAGCTTATTTCATTTTTGCAGCCATTTAATATTTCTACATTTAAATTTTATATTTAAACTTTACATATTTATGCAAAATCATCCTGTCCCTGCAGCTGAAAAACACCCCCACAGCATGATGCTGCCACCACAATGCTTCACTGTTGGGATTGTATTGGACAGGTGATGAGCAGTGCCTGGTTTTCTCCACACATACCGCTTAGAATTAAGGCCAAAAAGTTCTATTTTGCTCTCATCAGACCAGAGAATCTTATTTCTCACCATCTTGGAGTCCTTCATGCGGGCTTTCATGTGTCTTGCACTGAGGAGAGGCTTCCGTCGGGCCACTCTGCCATAAAGCCCCGACTTGTGGAGGGCTGCAGTGATGGTTGACTTTCTACAACTTTCTCCCATCTCCCGACTGCATCTCTGGAGCTCAGCCACAGTGATCTTTGGGTTCTTCTTTACCTCTCTCACCAAGGCTCTTCTCCCCCGATAGCTCAGTTTGGCCAGACGGCCAGCTCTAGGAAGGGTTCTGGTCGTCCCAAACGTCTTCCATTTAAGGATTATGGCGGCCACTGTGATCTTAGGAACCTTAAGTGCAGCAGAAATTTTTTTGTAACCTTGGCCAGATCTGTGCTTTGCCACAATTCTGTCTCTGAGCTCTTCAGGCAGTTCCTTTGACCTCATGATTCTCATTTGCTCTGACATGCACTGTGAGCTGTAAGGTCTTATATAGACAGGTGTGTGGCTTTCCTAATCAAGTCCAATCAGTATAATCAAACACAGCTGGACTCAAATGAAGGTGTAGAACCATCTCAAGGATGATCAGAAGAAATGGACAGCACGTGAGTTAAATATATGAGTGTCACAGCAAAGGGTCTGAATACTTAGGACCATGTGATATTTCAGTTTTTTCTTTTTAATAAATCTGCAAAAAATGTCAACAATTCTGTGTTTTTCTGTCAATATGGGGTGCTGTGTGTACATTAATGAGGAAAAAAAATGAACTTGATTTTAGCAAATGGCTGCAATATAACAAAGAGTGAAAAATTTAAGGGGGTCTGAATACTTTCCGTACCCACTGTATATCCCTTGCTGGTGTCCCTGTCCGGTGGAGTTGCACGGTAGAGTCGATGGTCTTTACACTCTTCGGTCTTCACACGACGAGGGCTTCACACGAGGGCTGCCGCGACCGCTTCCGCGGTAAACTAAGCTTATTTATACCCGTCTAACAAATCACCAACTGAATTCATCTGAACACACTTTCCTGTTAAATCACAATAAATGGCCAAGCAAGCACAGATATTGACAAGGTACGCGATACGAGACCAAACGCGATATTAGAAGCAATAACAAGCAGGAAAAACATAATATATGACAAATAACAATATATCTGTCATATATCAAAGAGAAAAAAAGTAAGTTATAATCAGCAAATCTCAGTTTTGTTTAAAACAATCTGATCAGTAATTCTGACGATATAAATAAACAATAAGAGCTGATAAAAAATTTAAAAAACAATAGCACAATATACAGATCTAATAATGCAAACCAATTAAAGAAGTCAGCGAATATTTTAATATATTTCTAGTCTTGTCATGTTTTGTAAAGTCTTTAGTTTATAGTGTATTTACATTTACATTTAGTTATTTAACAAACGCTTTTATCCAAAGCGACTTACAAATGAGGACAACAGAAACAATCAAAACCAACAAAACAGCAACAACACTCAAGCGACATGACAAGTCTCGGTTAGCCAGTACAGGCAGCAAGGTCTTTTTTTTCTTTTTTAAGGAACAAGTAGAATAGAAAAAAAAGAAAGCTAGTGTTAGATTTTCAAGAAAAGCTAGCAGTTAGAGAATAAATATGCAGTTGATAGAGGATCAAGTGTGTGTGTTTTTTTTTAATAAAAAGAAGACAGATAGATAGACAGATATTTATCACTTCACAACCATTAATAAGTCAACCTGATGCTGTTCTAAAGCCAAATTAGCTACGGTATTTTTTTTTTTCGGATCACAAAAAAAAAAACAAAAAAACTTGCACTCGTCCATGTTATAAATTGTAAATTTTTCCAATCTTTTTAATTATCCCATGCAACTCCGTATTCCAAGTGTTTTGAAGGCATATGGTAGGGTTTGACGAGAAAAAAAAATCGAAAATGTAATCTATTATAAGCGAAAATCTCCAATCATTGCATTCATGCAGTTATATGAGGTATGCGCAGTTCGCGCCGGCGCACCTAGGAAAAGCACACCAGAGAGTAGTTTTGAATGAGACATCAAGATAAATAAAATTATGACTTGAAACACAATACTTTATTTACTGAGGTGAATATATCCGTTCTGAGACAGTCAGACAGCATTATACAGCCTAGAATGAGCACAAAGAGCTCTCCCTCATATAATCACTAACAGCTGTCACTCACTTCAGTTCATTGCGATCTCACGACTTTCCGTTAATAAGCTCTACACTGCACAGTGAATCTCTTATTAACATCGTATCTACACTTTGTCATGAGAGGATTCCCGACCTTGCAGAACTCAGCACCTGACTCGGCATTTTTAGCGGTGAGTGGATTCTAATTTAAACATTTCTGGTCATTACGTTCAAGAAATCAACGGGTATATCTGAGATTGGCTACATTTCTTAACGCTGCAAATATGTTTCGCCAATATCAGATGGGGCCCCCTGATTCCCCGGGGCCCTAATCGGCTGCTTACCTCGCTTATTGGTTAAGCCCGCCCCTGGCACCTGCATACCCTGCCCAGACCCTACGCCCCTGGATAGAACTTAGCCTATCACACAAACAGAGTCCTGGTTTTTTCTAAATATCTGCACCATGGCAAATGTACAATAAACTACAACTTACTGAACTTTCAGACCAAAAAAAAAAAAATCTGTTTTTCTCCATCAGAAAGAAAATAAAACAAACAGCAGAACCACTGCATCTCCGAGCAACACAGACCATAAATGATTCGGGTTGTACAGTCAGTCATTTAGAAGTTAAATGAATCAGCATTTTAAACGAATCAGTTGATTCAACTCACTCATTAAGACAGTCACTTGCTGCCACCTACTGGTGGTTGTTTCATATTTAAAAAAAAAAAAGTAGCTTATTTCATTTTTTGAAGCCATTTAATATTTCTACATTTAAATTTTATATTTAAACTTTACATATTTATGCAAAATCATTTCAATTCATGTGATTGTTAATAGCCAACATGTCTTTGTATTCGGATTGAATTTGTTGATTAAATAAGAACCTGACATAAGAGGACACAGATATAATAACAAATAATAATAATAATAATAATAATAATAATAATAATAATAATAATACATCTCTGGCTTTTTCTTTTTTTTTTCTTTTTTTTCTCAATGTTATTTCAGGGTTTTGATCTCTCAACTGAGAGAACGCATCTTGCTTATTGTATTATAATGACTATTTAATATTACATCTAAACTTTGACTATAGGCTAGATACGTTGCATATTAATTGCACTATGTATGAACCCTCAAAGTATATTTTAATTTTTGTGTATTTTGTGTTGCTCCATAATGATGTTCTAGTTGAGGACATTTGTAGTGTATAGGGCATAACATAACCTCAAGCCCAGGGTAATTATTTCTTATTAAGTATTATTAAGAAATTATTTCATCACTAATAAATCTTAAAAATATGCGATCTAATCCTGTTTACATTAAATAACTGCCTGCTCCCGAGCAGTTTAAGCTTACGGACCTGTTGCTATGACAACTTTGAAGAACCAACCAATCCAAGATCGTGCCCAAATCCAGTTAACCGAGTTAACGGCGTACGGTGAACGGACCCCGGCGCTCGAGGTCAGCGCACCGCAGTCTCGCCTCGCTCCGGCGCTGGAGATGGCGGTGCGCAGCCGAGCAATCTGGCTCGCGTCCCGGCGAAGAAGAAGGAGGAGTGACGCCCGCGGTGACGCATCGGTTGCTACGGCTGCAGATTATGTTGCACACATCCGGGGTGTGTTTTTAACGCACTTCTCTCCACAGACGCGGAGTAACGCGTGCGGCGATGAGAGCGTCTCTCCAGTGATCATGGCCGATGACAGCGAGTGGGTTCTGGAGAGCGTCGCGGGCTACTTGAGCAGCCCAGACTGGCTCATCCCACTGGCAGACTTCATGGAGAACAAATGCTCAGGTATTAAACGCAGCCGTGACGCGGATCCGTGCGCATTTGAGCTTCTTCACTAATAAACCTCAAGCTTCGCTTGGTGAGAGATGAGCTGTGCGTTACGCATGCATGTTGTATGGCAAGCCGTTTTATCTTAAAGGCAGGCACGGCGACAGAATTTTTTCTCTACCGGGGCTATAATCGATATTCATGACGTCAAAATTACTTCGTTTTTATTTTTTATTATTATTTTATATATATATATATATATATATATATATATATATATATATATATATATATATATATATATATATATATATATATAAAATCAGCTATGGTACACACCACATTTAACAGAAGTATAGTTTTAAATTGAATTTGGCCAAAGAATAGGCATATTCAACAAAGCAGCTTAATACAAGTGACCACAAGACAATGAAAAAAACCTTTTACATGCAAAGGTGAAAGACTTCAGAACTGGAAAGCACTAGCTCAGCATTAACAAAACAATTCAGATGTTGAGCTGAGCATACTTTACACTTAAATTAAACTTTAAACGAACACCACATCACATTCTTAGTGATTATGTAATTGATTAAATGTAGCCTAATGCAGAAAACTGCGCTCACATGATGCCGAGGTTACTGTGTAACAGATATGTGCAAACAACACGACAGCACCCAAGCACTCAGCATTAACAACACAATACATATTAATATGCATAATCAGAACTGTGCTTCGGGGGGGGTGACCAGATTTCTTATGGTTGAATACGGGACGGGTGGCCAATGTGACAATGATATGAGAAATTTTATTTATTTAATAAAAAAAAAAAAGGCAAAAAAAACCAGCAAATTACAAATAAGCTACGCTAATTACAAACCATAAAACAAATAGAGATACAAATTAAATAAACTCATTTTTCAAATAGCCTACAGTAGGTTTATTTAACATATATACATTTAACATCTTTTATTGTTTGATTAACATTAATTACACAGACAGGTATTTAATTAGGTTGCTATCCCTTTTTTAAAATCCCCCGAATGAATGTAATATACTGACACATTTCCGGTTTTCGCCCACCTGTTTACGTTCACATTAAGCCATAATCGACTGTATTTACGTGAGATAGGCCTACTCCACAAGATGGATATTTTGACAATGTGTGTATTTGACAAATCAGGCGCAATGAGAACTGATCGCGCGGCCGAGAGAGCACTTTATTTGTGCCATACAGCATGATTCTGCCTATCCTGGCTTCACTTACTGTAATCGATAACGAAATTGTGAATGGATGGTAAGTTTTTGGTTACCTTTAATTAGGCTGTTCTTTCAGGATGCTAAAAATAGAGCTGAAATACGGGACTGTCCTGGGAAAAACAGGACATCTGGTCACCCTTTTAGGGGGCTAAACCAGGGCTGTTCAAAATTCTGATGGGGCTAGGGGTTCATGAAAAAATGTATTCATATATGAATCGCGATTCTGTCTAGTAACGATTCTAATGGATTCACAAGTTTCAAAATCAATGTTCTAAAGCAGCGGTTCCTAATCCTGTGACCAAAATTATCACTGTTATCCGTATTAGCATGGTATTGTTAAAAATGTGCTGGAAATATTCAAAAAGTACTGACACAAATCGTTTCACCAAGTTTTATATTTAAAATAAACAACAAATAAAATGACTTTTTGTTTGCATAATCACTAAAACAAAAACATTGCCAATTATGTCTGGATTTTAAATGACAACATGACTGACAACAGTTTAATAGCATGTTCAAATATCTAATGTAAATGTTCAAATAAAGCTGTGAAAAAGTTTCATAAAAAGGTAAACCTCACATTTCAGCCTTTAAATAAAGAAAAGGGTTAAAATGTCAAAATGATGATTAATAAATCATTATATGTATTTTATCTGCTCCATAAATAATTCTAGATAACTTATCTGAATTGTTTAAATGTGTAGAATCCACATAAGCTTGTTTTTCATCAACCGGTCAAAATTTACAGCAGGACATGCAAATTCAGTCCATTTTTAGTCCAGACAGAAACTGTACACAGGTTGAATGTGAACATAAGTCTCTGTAAATCCACTCTCTGACAGCAGGTGGCGCTGATGGAAAAGCTGAATTACAGCTTTTTCTCGTAAACTCAGAGGACAAAGCAGTATTGTGATTTAAGAACACTTCCTTTAGGTATTACATAGAGCGAAGATGAAAACAAAATGCCATCTAATCTTTTCTGAAGACAGTCAGAACCTTCAGAGGTACATTCATATAATTAAATCATTCATATATTCATTTGTATAATTCTCTTAGCACTCTTTTAAAACCTTGCCGCTTTTCCGCCATGTTTTCACTCAAAACAAAACTACTCCGCATGCTGTGACTGTTACTTAAAACTGTGCTTTATTCTGGACAGTATTTATTTATCCTCAGTTGTTCAAATCACGCTAATCGAATACATAATGTATTCAATGATATTGATATTTGATGATATTTATATGATATTTTAATGATATTTAATGATAATTAAAATATGAAATGGTAATACTGACCATGGGGAATTTTATCATGATTTATGGTCAAACCGGTAATCGTTACATCCCTAGTAAGAATACAATTGTAGAGCTCTCTAATTGGAATTCTTACTAGAAAAAAAATTGTTTCTAGAGCTCTGTAATTAAAAATGAGTGGAAGTCAATGGAGACATATGACTAGTCAAAATTCATTTGTAGAGCTCTCTAATTGGAATTGTTACTAGTAAAAATGCAATTACGACAAGTAACTGGGAATATTTTAAGCTAAAATGGCTTGCCATAATATTGTTCATATGTTGGTGTGTTTGGTGTGGTTTCAGTGTTTGATGATGATGATGAGAATAAGCTGACGTACACGGAGATCCATCAGCAGTACAAGCAGCTGGTGAGAGCCGCTCTGAAGCACTTTGAATGGCATCTGATGAATGAATGCGCTGTTCTGACTCTGTTGTGATTGATTGGCATGTCCTGTGGAGGTGGAGCGGCTGCTGGAGAACTACATGCAGGAGGTGGGCATCAGTGAGCAGCAGTTTTTGACCGCCTGCTCCTCTTTCAGCAAGACTAAGACACTACAGGTAAGAGGCCGAGGGTAGCGCAACTTCCTCTGGTGTCTCATGAAATCACAGCTCTGTGTGCTGGATGACAGATTACTGAGCTTTATAGCGGGGTTTAGATTCACTCCTCCATTATTTATTGTGCTGTTCACTGACTGATCTGATGGAGCTTGCGATGGGCTTTTCTCTTGCGTTGCACTTGTTTTTTGCTCTGTGTTCAGAGGAGAAGAGTTTTCCTGCACAACTAGAGCCTGTAGTTTCAAGACTGCATTTCTAGGACCATATAGTTTTTTTTTTTAATTTAATTTAATTTATTTTTTGTATCCCAGATAGCACACACGTCTGCAAGATGTCTGTTAAAGATCATCTGCTGTGTACAAGCATCTGACAGACGTCTGTAAGATGTCAGTTTTACATACATTCTAAATCATAAACATCTTAAAGACATCTAATAAACGTCTATTTTACATCTGATAGGTAACGTCCTATAGATGTATTGCACTCTAAAAAAAATACGTCTTCCAGATGTAAATGCAGACGTCAAATAGACTTCTCCATGATGAGCGTGTGCTGTGTGTATTAGCGGCTCATACTATTTTATAGCACTTGCTATTCAATTCTGTATATTATTATTTTTTAAGATAATATGTAGTTGTTTAATTGTCGCTTATACACTTAATTATTGTCCTAGCCAACTCCTAACCCTAAACACACCTGTTGGTAACCCTCTTGAAATATTTAAGCTAATTTATTTTAATATATTCTGGTCTTAAATTCAGTTTTCTTGGAAAGAAAGACGCGTCTGTGCAAACCTCCAGTTCATTAAGGCTGGAGTCCACTAAACGACTTTTAAAATTTGAACAGATTCTTAAAACACTAGGCATCATACACTTGCTGACTTTGTAAATAGTGACAGAGGAAAACGGGTCATCATACACTACACGACTGAAGATCACACTCGACCAGACCTTGAAGTCGTTCCGATCACAACAAACTCACTCAGAAACCTGGGGCCTGTTCTTCATACCTCGCTTAATACATCTGAGATGATTTGAAAGATTCCAGATCTTCTAATCCTGATAACTGATCTCTGGCTAATTTGGTTCTTCAAACGAATTTGTGGATTAGATTCAAATATCTGGATTAAGTTGTCTCGTGTTCCCCGAAAAAGGCAGATGTATGGAGACTCGAAACCACGATCAGCAATGCAGTGATTGGCTGGTGGCAAAACAGCAACGTAATGACATCATATCATTAAAACAGACACCTGACGAAAAAGTTGACGAATTTCTGGACCTTTCTAAAGAAACAGCCAAGCAAACAAAACTACATAAATGTTATAATAGATAAATGAAATGTGCACTGTTTTTGTTTTTTTACATGATTCCCAATTATTTATATTCATGATTTCTAGTATTTGTACAGGCTTTACATTTTTATTTCAATGTTGTAATTAGCAATTGATTTAATTTTATCTTTGAAGCAGATTTGTTACATGACAGGATTAATTAATCAAGTTATCTGCATCTCCTGCGCTCCATCAAGCCACTCCCATAATATGTCACCACTCAAATTAATACACGACTCTACATTAACTCTATAGCATGTGTGTAAGACTCCAATACAATTATAAAGTAATTATTTTATCATGAATAAATATTTCAATGAGTAAAACTGGTTGTGTCTATAGTATTATAGACTACACTTCATTATTATATTATTTGTCAATTAATTTTTAAATTATTATAATTTTAAATTATTGTCCCTGGATCAGTAGTGTACTCTTATAATAAAGTAGCGGTGGCTGGGACATATTTTAAGTATCAATTCTGCTTAAAAAGATGCAATCTAATCCTGTTTACATGAAATAAGCTGCTCCCGAGCAGGTTTAATTTTATGGACCTGTTACTATGACAACAACTCCAGGATGAGCTTTGAAGAACCAAATGATCCAAGATCAAGCCAAATCGTCAACCATTAGATCCAGCTAACTGAGTTAGCAACGTATGAAGAACGGGCCGCTGTGCCTTTTTACTAGGAGATGCATGACAAATGAAAACAATATGTATTCTAAAATCGGCTGAAATATCAAACATTTGATCTCCTTTGACTGGGTGGAATCAAAGTCTGAAGCTAAAAAATTAGCGTTCGACTTCTCCAGAAAGTAAATCAGCAGAAAATTGCGTAGTGTATTCCAGGCTTTAGCTGCAGAGCTTCATGTCTGATCTGTGACGCACAAAGTGCAGTAAATGGTAAAACAATTGCTCTACATATTAGTGTGTATTATTGCATTAATAAATGTAAAATAATTTGAATACAAATAGCAGTTCACAACATCCAGCAGCACAATGAACTGTTTTGCACAGTTAAATAGGCTAAATGGAGATTGCTGACACCCCCTCAAACACGCCAGCTCTTACATTAAAAATAAGATGGAAATATAAAAAATGAATAGTTTGCATGGATCTAGTCTTTGCGTCAGTTTGTTTGATGTTTGAATCAGGTCTCCTCTGTTGGAATAGAATTGGCTAGATGGTGCTGTCACAAAAAATAGGGTCCTAGAAACTGCGGTCTCTGGTTGTGCAGGATCATGCTGTTGGTTCAGGGCTGAACTGGTTCTCCGCTTCACACAATAGTTTAGTTCTGGTGTTTGGCCTGAACCAGCAGCGTCTGGACTGAGAAGAAGCTTGAGTGCTGAGGGAGTCCGAGTCGCTGTGACACATGCAGTCGAGGGAGATTAGTTAACTGGGTTAGTGAGACAGAGCGCAGCCCGGTTCAACTGTGAGATTGACCTTTTACTGAAGTAATTACTGAGGTATTTGCTTGAAGTATTCAGCAAGCATCCACACTTTTGCTTTCAGACACAATCGATCCACATCAATATTTTCAGTCTCTTCTTTGCTCACATTACACTTTGCACAGCGTTATTTCACCACTTTCTTCTTTACTGTTACATCTTCCATCCTTTCCACCAAATGTTAAACTGAGAATGAAACTAATTGTACCTATTTAATGATGTGCTTCAATTGGTCTTTCCTCTGGTTTTTTTGTAAGTGTTAAACACGCTTCATTTGAAACATGTATTGATTGCAGTTATTCCTCTTATTTTTCAGCTCAAATAGAGCATTTATGTATTCATTTGTAGTTCATATTAGTTCTTGAGTTGTGATGAAACTGTGCTAGAACTGGATGGTCTCTTTCTGTTATTGATACTGTTGATTTTCAGTGGGAAGATCAGCCTTATCATTATCTGATCACTGGATCTCACTGGATCAGAGTTTAGTTGACTGTAATAATAATGCACCCAATACTGGCAATGAAATCCTGATGCTTTTCCCTTTGTGCAGCATGCTCCATCCATGTGTATGTGGTTTTGGTTCTGCGTGTCGACAGAAAGAACATTTGTGTGCTCTTGGCTCGTGTGAGGTTCCTGCTCTGTCAGTGATGCGATGGCTGACTGTGTTTTCTTGTTCGATCAGACGGTTTTCCAGCCAGTTCTCGCTACAGATGATTTTCAGATGTTTCGCTCTCTGATGGTCCAGAAGAACATGGAGCTTCAGCTGCAGGCTCTGCATGTCATCAAAGAGAGAAACGGTATTCAACATGTCCAGATTCACACGTGTGATTAGTTAAACTTCATTACATTTATTACATGCCATCTTGCTCTCTCTCACATTAAACCAGATCCAATTTTTCAGTAGATGATGGAGTAAATATGGAAGCCTGTTCTGCCATGGGATAAAAATAAATAAATAGTTGCTTTTTTCTTTAAATTCTGATTCTGACTTGAACTCTTAGAAAAGTCAGAATTATGAGATGTAAACTCACAACTGCGAGAAAAGTCACTGTTACCATTATTTTTAATTCTGTGATGAAAACAAAAGAAGAAAACAGAATTGCGAGATGTAAACTCAGTCAGAATTCTGAATTTATGTCTTAAAATGTTGAGAAAAAGTTGTGAAATAAAAATGTCTTTTTTTATCCCATGGCTTCCATAAGAGTCTGTCAGTGGCTAATTTGTTTGTAAATTCAAGCCCAGACTGCATATTTAACAAAAGTCATTTGCACTGAGGATTAATTAGAATTAAAAACAAGTGAAACACTAACGTGTTCAAGTTTACGTTCATATTATTATTCAAATGTTTTATTAATGCTGACGTGCATCTTCACATTGATTTGATTGTGAGTGAAGCAGAAGTTGTGGCTGTCTTACACTATCAGGTCATATATGTGACCCTGGAGCACAGTTTTGATATATTTACAGTAGGAATTTTACAAAATATCTTCATGGAACATGATCTTTACTTAATATCCTAATGATTTTTGTCATTAAAAGAAAAATGGATAATTTTGACTCATACAATGTATTGTTGGCTATTGCTACAAATATACCTGTGCTACTTATGACTGCTTTTGTGCTCCAGGGTCACGTGTGTGTGTGTGTGTGTGTGTGTGTTATAGGAGGGCTGCCCGAGTGTCTGACCGACGGCGTGGACGTCGTGAGTGAACTCGAGCAGCAGGAAATGAAGATTCTTCAGGAGGTTCTCAGGTAATTTCACCTCATTACCTGCGCTGACATCAGATGTGCTGCTTATATAACTCACAGGTTTTCCCAAGCGCTGGGTCTCGTCCTGCAGTGGATATTAAATGCATGCATTCATAAACGTGGCGTTCGTTTTGTGAACCAGTCATAAACTTTGATGTGTTCCAGGACTGCTGTGTTACAAAACCTTTAAAATGCTCTGCTTTTTGAAGATATTTGCACACAATAAATAGCTGAGACCCAGTTAGTGACGTCCCTACTGCGAGGTTACTTCAACTTGTAAAGGGATTAATAGCGTTCACCGTAAGCCACTGCGAGACCACTGGCAGTTAAGCAGCTTAACGTCCCACCGAAAAAGAACGGCATGATATTCTTAGTGTGCTGGGTTACTGTCCCAGCGCCGCTGGCCCGGTTCACCGGCGCATGACCACAGATCAGTGTGGCTCTGTCCTGAACTTTCGGTTTCTATTAATTAACATGCTAACGTTAATGAATGCCATTAAGAGATCTGGGTTAGCTACAGATCACATTGCTCAGGACAAATGTTTGAATCCAAACCTGGATTTAGAGCTCCTCGGACTCAGATTCATCTTCTGCAGCTGTGACCGACTGGATTTACAACAGATCATAGAGGACTTGTCATTCTAAACCTGTATGATTTTGAAGACTATTCTGGCCACTGAAGCAATTTGCAACTTAAATATGCAACATAAAATAAACAGAAATGTATTAATCTCTATGTGGTTCTATTACATGTCCTCTGAAGCCATGTTATAGCTGTGGAATGAATAGACGGTGAATGTTTAGCTTTTTTGTCATTTTTGAATCTTAATTCACTTTCTGAGCGATCTCAGTGAAGTTGGGCGTGTGATTTCACTGAACACACAGTTTAGTGTACTACTAACTGTATATTTCACATATTTATTTACATATTCACTTTCTCACCTGTGTAATTATATCTCAGTGTATTCTATTAGTAGGCTATGCGATGTTGGGAAATTTTGGAAAGTTGGTAAAACTATTGTAAGATGTCCTTTTTATGCATTACATGTACTTACTATTATAATAACTCTTAATTATGCATAATTACAAGCAAGTAACTCTAAGACAAACCCTAATCCTAACCCTAACCAGATAGTAAGTACAAGTAGTAAATTAATATTACTCAGTACTTACATGTGTCCCTGGAGCACAAAAGCAGTCATAAGTAGCACAGGTATATTTGTAGCAATAGCCAACAATACATTGTATGGGTCACAATTATCCATTTTTCTTTTATGCCAAAAATCATCAGGATATTAAGTTAAGATCATGTTCCATGAAGATATTTAGTAAATTTCCTACCGTAAATATATCAAAACTTCATTTTTGATTAGTAATATGCATTGCTAAGAACTTCATTTGGACAACTTTAAAGGTGATTTTCTCAATATTTAGATTTTTTTGCACCCTCAGATTCCAGATTTTCAAATAGTTGTATCTCAGCCAAATATTGTCCTATCCTAACAAACCATACATCAATGGAAAGCTGATTTATTCAGCTTTCAGATGATTTATAAATCTCTATTTCAGAAAAATTGACCCTTATGACTGGTTTTGTGGTCCAGGGTCACAAAGTGTAATTACACTGCAACAAGGACACCTTAGAATAAATTGTAACCGGAAAGTTCAGTGGTTTTTACTGTAGGTGCGTTCCACTCGACTCCAGAGTGAGCACATTTGCTCAGGTTCAGCAGGTAACCTGTGCTCACTGAGTAGTAAGCAGTGAACACTGTTTGGGGATCCTGTCGATCAGAACACAACTTGTGGCTGATAAGCAGCATGTTAATTGTGTTCAATATATATCAGTGTATATTAACATTCATATACTGCTAATAATACTGTGCATAACTCTGTGGGTAGATCAGCTGTGCTGTGTTGTTTGTGTATCTGCAGGAGGTCGAAGGAGGAGTATGATCTGGAGATGGCACACAGGGTGCAGGAGAAAGAGGAGCAGGCCTCCACCTCCAGCAGTCTGTCTGAGACTCCTCTGTGTGAGTCTGTGAGCCAGCAAACCAGCGCAGTGAGTCTGACGCTCACACAGTGCATATTTCACACTGACAATATATTATCAAATAGATAGTTTGCTGGAAATAAGTAGTGAGAGAACCTGATTTTATATAGCTCCTTTCAAGAACAGATGTCGCAGAGTGCTTCCCAGTAAAATAAGAAGAAATCAGTTGTAACTTTGTTAAAGTTTTAGATACCGATGAAAGTCTGTTCAGGGTTGGAGTACAGTGACATCCAGGGCTCAAACTCACCTGAACCAGCTGATCAACGAGTTCAGGATCACTAGAAGGTTTCAGACCAAAATCAGTCATCAAATAAGAACAAAAGAAATGATTGTTCTGTTGTTTTTATGTAATATAATATAGAGTCCTGTAAATTTTGAGGTTGGTAGTATCAGTAGTATTCAGAAATTGAATAATCAAATGTAAAATAAAACACAGCATAGTCTTTACTGTATGAATTCAGTCTAATTCTAAATCTCTCTATTCTAATTTTATTCTTTAAAAATAAACTTGCCCCTTTTAGACTTCCACTCTATTCATTTACTAACTGCTTGTTTTCTTAAAAAAAAAAAAAAAAAAAAAAAAAAAAAAACTAACACTAGCCTCTATTCTTTTTGTATTCTATCTGTTTGTTTTCTTGTTATTTATTATACAATTGACAAAAAGCAGAAAAAGGCCTCTAACACTAGCTTGCTCTATTATTTTTCTATTCTGTTTTCTTTTTATTTATTATATAATTTAAAATAAAAAACCTTGCTAGTGTACTGTGTTAAGCTAACTGAGACTTGTTTTAGCACTTGCATGTTGTTGCTCTTTCGTTGATTTTGATTGCTTCCATTGTCCTCATTTGTAAGTCGCTTTGGGTAAAAGCATCTGTTAAATGACTAAATGTTAATTGATTCTTTAAAGATTCAAAAGTTATTCACACAAGATTTATAAATATGTAAATAATTTTATATGTATTTATTGTGCTATGTGATGAAAATCTTTAGACAGTGTGTGAGTAAAATCACCTGAAAGTTTGAATTAACAAGGCTTATAAATGCATGCAAATAATAAACAGATCATAACCATGAATTCACCCACCTCTAATCTATATGTCGAGCCGCTGCAGTGCTGTGAAGTGTTTTGACCTTACTAGCATGTTCTGACCATCACCGCTGCACAGATGCTTTATTGATGTTTGATGACAGTAATGTTGCTGCTAGAGAAGATGAGGGTGACTGTCTGATTCACAGTGAAACCATCATCATCTGGACATTTGATCGTAATGTGTGTGTTTTGGTATCATTCAGTGAAGTTTGAATCCTTTATTGAAGTGCACTTCCTCATGTTGTGTCTAGATAGATGAGAGGACAGAGATTAATGTGTCTGGACTGATAATAAGTCCACTTCATGTGTCCTGCTCACTTCTGATTTTACTGATCCAGTCACAAAATGTTTTAGACCCTGTTAATGGCAGTGAATGGGGAGAACCTTCAGCTATACTGAAGCTGCATCTGAAAGATTTAAGAGAACTGCCATGAACTGTCATTATCTGATCAAACACAAACAGGACATTTTTCACCTTTCTTGTGTTCTGGAAAAAGAGGAGGGTGAACAGCAGGGTGTGAGCTGACCCTTCAGCAGGATCATGTTCTGAAGTCCTGCAGATTTGCTTCTGATGTCTCACGTCTTTCTGTTCTCCACAGACCAACGGCGCGACAGACACTAAAGAGATGAAGTTAAAGGAGTCTGAGTCTGCAGCCGTCAGGCCGTCAAGTGAGTGAGTGAGTGTGTGTGTGTATGTGTGTACCTGTTTTTCTATTCAGGTGGGGAATTAAACCTGAATACACACAGACTCATGGGGACTCCTGTCACGGTGGGGTCCTAAATTGAGGTCTCCACGGGTAAAGAAGCTTATAAATCACACAGAATGAAGTTTTTTGAAAATCTAAAAATGCAGAAAGTCTCCTGTGAGGGCTAAGTTTAGGTGTAGGGTTGGTGTAGGGCAATAGAATATACGGTCTGTACAGTAGAAAAACCATTACGCCTATGAATGTCCCCACAAGGATAGCGAAACAAGTGTGTGTGTGTGTGTGTGATTGCATCTGGCCTCTCACAAACTCACATCTGAAGCACATCTGTTGATGAGTTAACACTCACTTACATAGTCTTTTTTTATACATTTTGTTTTATTTAGTTTATTTTAAAATAAAATAAAATAATTTATTTAGATTTAGTCCACTGTAGATATTCTAACTAAAAGTATCTTTGCGACTCCATGTCAACCCGCAGTCATTAGAGTATTAGTGACTGTCTGCTTAACATCTGCTAACACTTTATTTTGATGCACATTCTATTGACTATAAGTTCTATTGTCAACTTACTCTATTAAACCTAACCTTACAGTCTACAAATACTCTAAAGACAGTTAGCTGACATGTAGCTGCAAAGTTATTTATAGTTAGTTAGTTGTCTAAAGAGGACTATCAGAATGTTTTAAGCCTCATTTGTAAGTTGTAATGGATGAAAGCATCTGCTAAATGAATAATGTTCTTTATGGTAATTTGCAGAAGAGCTGCTACTGCCATTAACATGCTCTTTTTCCTTCATTTGTTGATATATTAAAAAATAATATATATGTTAAATAAACCACATAAAAAAAAAACATAAATTACCTTATTCTAATGAATGCATTTTTCATATTATGACCATGCCATGGTTAGTTATATGCATAGGGGTCCGTTTAAAATCATCAGCAGTTCAGAGCTGTTTCTGATATGTGAATGATTTTACCAAAAGATATATATATGCATAACATCAGATTTGGGCCACATTCAGTTGCAGCGTTTCAGTTTTAACAGCATGACTCCTTTGAAAGCATTATTCACACACTGTGACATCACATCCATTTAATTCGGCCTCCGTGTCAAATGAAGCTACTGATGTGATGAGAGTCTTGATTTCAGGAGCATCAGTGTGCAGTTGTGTAGGATCTGTGTGTGTGTGTTGTGTGCAGGTGAAAGTACAGCTCTTCCTGCAGTGAGGGCACCTGTCAAGGGTTCAGTGTCTGCCAACCACACGCCGAGCCCGGAGAGTCCGAGAGATGAGGACACACAGAGAGACTCCAGAGCTCTCGCTGTAAGACACTCACAGCACTAACACACGCTCACACCACGCTTTTCAATATCAAAGGCATGTTTCGGTAGATTCTTTTACCTGACTAAACTGCACCAAGCAAGTTGGTACTGACTGAATTTTAGAAACACAGATGGATAGTTTAACAATACCCTTTGGTCTGTGTGTGTGTGTGTGTGTGTGTGTGTGTGTGTGTGTGTAGGATGAGGCGGCGTTACAGCAGCGCTCTGAGTATCTGAAGCAGCAGAGAGACAAACTGCAGGCCCTGAGGAGAGATCAGACCCAGAAGAGCCCGGCTGACGCTCCTCCTGCGGCCCCGGAGCCCAAACCCACTGCACAGGTATCACACTCTCACTGAATTCCTGCTTCGGCTGCAGACTGGGAATATAAACACCAGAGACACTTCCCCTAAAAACAGCCGTGTGTTTATATTGTGTCTGTCCTGCTCTTCTCTCACACGTGTGGCGACACGCAGCTGGAATGTCAAACCCGCAGAGGTTTCTACACATGGGAAGATCTGACAGCAGAAAATATCTAGATTTTTCATTTGAACATCATTAAAAGGTGTATTTGCACTTCTGAATTGGTGCTGGGAAATAGAATATGCTATTTTTTCCCCCACTGCCTCAATTTGTCTGGTCTCATTAAACAATTTTGATACAGTGATTTAAAAAGCACAATAATTTGCTACTTATTGGAATTTCTGCTTTTCTGCAGTACCAGACATGTTCGGTTCCTGCTGATAAACGGCTGCTGTCAAACGCTCGTGTGCGTGTTTGTGATTGAGTCCTGAAGAGTGTTGAATGACAAATTTTAATGTTTGCAATTAATCTCACCTAACATGATTTTGCAATTAATGACAGCTGGAAAGCTTGAGCAGATCCACACTACTAGATGTCATTCCGCTGCTGGTTTTGGATATTCCTTCTTTTAAATAATCATTTTTTTTCATATTCAAAGGAAATCTCTGTTGAAGAGAAGAAGAAATTGCAGAAGAGAAAACACCTGGCAGAGAAGCTCAAAGAAGAAGTCCTCAAGAAATGAAGCTGAAGTCGTCTCTGTGATCGTAGAGCAGGAAACAGACTGTAAAAGCGCGACGCTTCAGCAGAGAGTTTTACTGCCGCACACAGAAAAGAAAGACATGGATGAATACAATTTTGTATATTGTTTAATTTATATTTTTTTATGTACCTGTAGGTCTGCCAAACAAAAATTAGACCGTGATCTCACATTACTTTATATAAACACCAACAACTGCAGCCCTGAGAGATTGATTGTAATTCTGACGTGTCTGTAGCAGCAGTGAATTGCACAGGTTAGAGGCGATGGACACTCACACTGGACTTCTGTTGGACATGTTGAACTCCTTCTTGACTAATTCTAGACGTGTGCCCAAATCTCTTTGCATGATCAGTTTATTGACACAATGAATGCAGTGTTTGTTCATGCGTGTGTCTGTTTTGTTTGTTTCTGCAACGTTAAAATCTTTACTTACTGAATTATTGTAATGCATTATGGGGACACTCACATACTATACATATACTCAAATATGCTCATATTTCACTATGTAATTTCATGAAGTGTGGACAGATGTTTTATGAAATTACCAAATAAAGTATCATTTTTAGTCATACCAGATAGTGCTATATACTGAGTGTTTTATACGGCAATGTCAGTGCAGTCAAGTCAAAATATTGCCAAATGTCAAGTGTTCATATTAATAGTTATGAGCAGAGTGAAGTAATTAATGGTGGAAAGAGAAGCCAGGTCCAATGTACTTAAAAGGTCAGAGGAACCACGTGACGACAGAAGGTTGTGCTCGAGGGACGGTTGCTGACCGTGTGAGCTGGGTCTGTGTAATTTTGCATCCAAAATAAAATCGGGAAAATGTGGTTTCTTCTTTAATGGTTCTAACACCGATGAATAGAATAAGCAGACACAAACTCATTTTCATAACTCAAAATTCATTCATTTCATTAAAAAGCATTAAAAATATATAGGTTTTTTTTTTTTTAATGTATATAAATGCTAAATTAAATTTTTAGCATGTTTAGTGTCTCTACAGACACTAAAAGCACCCATAGCGCTACCAGTGTAGCTACTGGTAACCATTGCTTTAAGAAAAGGTTTTGGTGTTAATAGCCTATACCGATTAGAAAGACATCAATATTTTTATGATCATAAAGCTACTTTCTCAAAATAACTTGAAAATTTTTCTTGCCTAAAAGCATGTATGATATACTCATTACATATTTAATTCTTTGCATTTAATCAGCTGTTTGTATCCAGGCCTGGTTCTATGGGAGTGCTAAAGGGTGCTAATGCTTTGTGGGAATTTAGGACACGGGAGCTACCGTAGAGACTGGGTAATATTTAATACAGACATTTTATATTGTTTTATTTTATTCAAGGCAAGGCAATTTTATTTATACAGCACATTTCATACACAATGGTAATTCAAAGTGCTTTACATAAAAGGAAGTAAAATAATCATAAAAAAAATAATCACAAAAATAAAAAGGAATTTAAAAACTTTTAAAATGATTTAAAAATTTATTTAAAATGAATTAAAACAGTTAAGAATAGAAAATGATTATACATAAAATACAGTGCAATCAGTTTGGACGTAGCACAGTGCTCATTCAACAAATGCACAGCTAAACAGATGAGTTTTGAGTCTGGATTTAAATGTGGCTAATGTTTTAGCACATCTGATCTCTTCTGGAAGCTGGTTCCAACTGCGGGAAGCATAATAGCTAAAAGCGGACTCCCCTTGTTTTGTGTGAACCCTTGGTATTTCTAACTGACTCGATCCTAATGATCTGAGTGGTCCCGCATTCTATAATATCCTCACTCCATTCAGCCTTGTGTATTCTGGGCCCCATATGTGAATATCTTCTCCTGCTCTGGCTGGCAGCACTCCTGTGGAAACCTGTGGGCACCACAAGTGGCTAACATGCAACTTTGCACTGCATCTGAACATGAAAGTCTTTCTTCACTTGTACAACATGATCTGCCCAGCATTTCACCAACTCCTGGAAGGGAAATCCAACAGTTTACTGCTCAGGTACAAGGGAACTGGGATATTCTATTTGACTTCATGGAGAAAAAAAAAAAAAAAACCGTGAATGGTCTTACCCAGGAAGTGAAAGTCAATTCTTCCCACCACAAGAGTCAAATTGCTTAACCTGCTGCAAAAGTGGAGGATAATAAGAGTCAACTTTTCACTGTGTTGACCACTGCTAAACAACAAGGATGAGTCCGAATTAGACAAACTGACCAAAACATGAAAAAAATTATCACAGATGAACTCCAAAAGGTGGAATCTACCTTGGTGCCGGAAGTAAATTTCATGGAGGATCAACTCTGGTCAGAAGTTCAGCAGAACATCAGAGCTGTTCAACACGCACTACTCCAAACAAGTCATGATCCCAGAGCCACCATTACTTCAACCCTGCCATCCGAGCCTACTCCAGTGATTCCTCCAACTTTTTCAACCCATCTTCCAACATCTCGGGTTAAAAGTGACCATATCAAATTAACTTTTCCCACATTTGAAGGCCGTCAGAAGATGCAGACCCACTACTTAACTAGATGTCAGGATTTCTTGACCCTACATCCCCTCACCGATGCAGGCATCATGGCTACCTTCCAAACGGTCTTACATGGAACAGCCTGTGACTGGTGGGAGGTCAGACATTTCAACATAACCACCTGGAGTGAGTTTGAGGCTGCATTTCACTCTGCTGTCCTTTCTGAGGATTATGAGGATGAACTGGCTGAACGTGTCCATACAAGAATTCAAGGTGAGAAAGAATCTATTAGAGATGTTGCATTCTTCTACTGAGCACTTTGTAAAAGATGGAAGGAAGGCCTAATGGATGCTGAGATTGTGAAAATGATACTTAAGAACATCAAACACTACCTTGCCGGCCAATTGCGTAGTCAGGCAAATACTGTGGAGTTGGCTAAAGAAGGATACCAGCTAGAAAAGGATTATGAACAACAAACTGAAATCAAAATAATCCCTAAACATCAGTCAACATCTCAAAGACCCTTTCAGAACCTACCTGCTGAGAAAATACCAGTTCAGTGTTAGAGATGCAAAGGACAGCATCTGCCAGGCAAGTGTCCACACTATACCTCTCCACAATCACCTGGTCACCAATATATCGCCAGCAAACATCCTTATCCCTCTTTTCAGTCAAGGGGTCAGTCTTCCAACAACTCTGTGGCTGCCACAAGAATGCAGAAGTCACCATCTACCACCACAAAAGCCTCGACCTCCTAAAGCCCTAATGCACCTATGACAGTACCTCAGCAATTGGTAGTTCCCATCAGTATTGGTGCCTGGACTGAAAAAAAGCCATCGTGGAAACTGGTGCAAGTTACACACTCATCCACAAAAGTCTCATGAAGCAGCTCACATCACCAGACCAGCTCCATCCATGGTCCCGTGGTCATCTCTATCTAGCAAATGGAGAAACAGAGATTCGGATGGATGAATACCACCATACCAATTCATGACCAAGCTTTTACTTTACCTGCTGCCGTTCTTTCATCTCAAGCCCTCATCTGTGCTGTAGTCCTGGGGTTGGACTTTATTTTCTTCAGTGGGATGCAGCTTGATATCATTGATCAAAAGTATTCTTTTAAGCTTGCTCCTACAAAAGAGTACCCCTTTCAAACAGGTAATGCAAGTGTTCCAACTGTAAGTCTACAACAAGAGAAACAACAAGATAAGAAAACCACACAAAATCTTTCCTTGTAGAGTTCTATACCCCCTCCATCCCCTCTATTACTAATTCAGCAACCTGACAGTATGGATGAAAAGACAAATGCTGTGGAAGAAGCTTATTGACCTCCTGAGGGGAAGCAACAGCTACTCCAAATCCTGGAAGGCAGTCCTCGAGTATACACTCTACGTACTGGATGAACTGATGTTCTCCAGCACCACATTTATACCACCAGCCAAGTTCTCATTAAACAATGACCATATTGTTTGTCCCCCATAAAGCAGCTTGCCCTCGAGGAGATGTTGAGGGAAGGAATAGTTGATCCATCTCACTCTGGTTGGGCTCTACTAGAGGTCCTGGTCCCTAAAAACTGTCCACAACAAAAGAAACAACAACATAAGAAAACCACACAAAATCTTTCCTTTTTGAGTTCTATACCCCCTCCATTCCCTCTATTGCTAATTAGCTGCTTTGACACAATCTGTATTGTATAAAGCATCATATAAATAAATGTGACTTAAAAAGATGAAAAGTCCAGATTTTGTGTGGATTACCGCAAAGTCAATGCTATGTCAGAAAGCAATGCTTACCCTCCACCAAACTTCATGGAAATCCTGGAATCCCTATCTGGAGCAGCCATATTTCCACCATCGATCTCAATAGTGAGTACTGGCAGATGACCATGGACCCCAACAGCAAAGCCAAGACTGCCTTCATTACACCTGCAGGCCTATATCATTTTAATGCCCTGTCGTTTGGGCTCAAAAATGCTCCCGCAACCTTTCAGAGGCTTATGGAGACAGTTCTGGGGGAACTAAAGAGAAACATCTCACTGCATGAAAAGACATGTATATGGAACAGTAAACTCCTGTACTCACAGCAGAATTTTGGACAAATCCGGGAGTATTACTGAACAGATACAGGAAATAACATGGGTCCGTATACTGCCGAATATGTACCAATTTGGATGTATGTTACGGAGTTATTCTTCCGTGCAACAGCCATTTGTTGACATGGCAAGTAATCCCCTGAAAACATTTTTTCAGTGGACATTCACACCTTTGTGCCACTCCCCTTTTGGTCATTCGTGTTAAACTGGATTGGTTGTTTTGAAACTAAACCCACCCCTAAACCGGACAGCTATTGGGCCACTGAGCACACAGCCTTTCCTCAAAAGTCATTTAATTGGTAAATTAATAAACACTATGTGAGATTATAATTGCGCTTCAGAGCACAGTTCTAGCAGCGTGACTTCTTCTTTGAAAACGTGACTTTACATCGGATGCTAAATTATAATCTCACATAGTGTTTATTAATTTTACGGGTCAGCTAACTTTGGCGCACCCGCTGACGCAACGCTCGTACGCAGGTAACGTTACTGCGAGTGTGGATGAACAAATACTCAAGTTACAGTGGGCTTTATCATTATATCAAAAATAATTACTGATTGCTTATTAATATGATAATGTCCTGTAACGGTGCTTTCAGTCATTGATTTAATAATTATTTAAAAACTGTTAAATTAGATTAAATAAAAATATTTAGGTGCCTTTATTGAGCTTGCATTTATAAAATATTTTTTATGATTAGTTATGATGTGAGTTTAATTGTATAAGCCACTTTTTGTGTAAAGTTACACTCAGTAATGTTCCAGTGTGCTGTAAAAGAAAACGTGAATCTTTTTGTTTTTACTGATGTAGTGCATTTATTTCACTAGAAAATACTAACTTTGTCTGTGTGTGCAATAATAATCAGTCAATAAATAAATAATTAGTGTGTCCACTTTACATTAAAGTTCACTTTGACTGGTTACTAACATTCATAACTCATTAATAAATGGTTCATTGCATTAAGGTTCACAGGTAATATTGGAATTAAAATTTTCAATATTAATATCTCATCAAGTCAATGTTGTGTTTTTATGATTTTTCCCCCAAAATAAAATGTGATAATTTCATCCTGATAAACAAAATATATCAGTTTCTAATCATTGCTGTGGATAGGCATCATGAACTTTTGCAGAGAATCATGGGTAAGGTACAGAGTAGATTCTGGTAAGAAACATTGTAAGAAAAGTGACACAAGTCACAAGATATAAATGAGAAAACCATAAATACAACACCCTTCAGTTTTGCTATAAAAGTAAATTTTTGCTGCATCATGAAATAAACTAGGAATCTGGTTTAGAGTTAAATAAGTATTAATACATATATTGATTAATCATTTATAACATGTGCGTTAAAATGGCTCACTATTTGGCAGGTATTGCATTAAAATCACCCTTTTTATTCATGCATTTATAACTGCTTATCAATGATTTGTAATGCATTTGTAAATGAGTTATTAGTCATTTATGAACACCTTTATAAACCCTTTATAAAGGGAACCTTAATGTAAAATCACAAGTGTTACTCATTTATGCAGTTGTAAGAGTGCTGGTATTGTGTATTTGTACTGTTCTGTGAAAAGTGATTGATTCAGCCGTCACTCTCTAAGAACTGACAACTTTCTGGACCTCATGCTTACTAAGAGTATAACATTACAAATCGACAACAAGATTTTACTATTCTACAAGAAAAATGTTTGCTGTTGCTTCCTTTCCTATACCATTCCTACCTGGTGAGCCATCTTTTGATGTTGGTTAAAAATGTTTGACAACTTGTCAAGATTTGTTTCTTCATTACCTGGGAACAGAAGGTCAAAGATCTTTCTATACTTTACCAAACCAAGAAAAGACAATGGAGGATTCTTCTGAGGCTTTGAAATTACGCTTTAACCCCCAACAGAATGTTGTTGCTGAGCATTTCTCCCGAATAATCGAAAACGGACAAAGAAGCGGGACGTGGGTGGAGCTGGTTGCTGAAACCTCTTGTTGAGCTTGATTAATTTCTAAATAATAAATAATTTAAATAAGTCCAACCCTTTTCAACACTAAGTTTTCACTTTGCATTTTAAATATTTACTTCAATGTAAATCCTGACAGTAGTTTTTAACACCAAAAGAGGCTGGTGCAGGCTGTTAGTAAATCTGGCTCCATGTCTTCTAAAGCCAAAATCTTGATCTCCGCCTACAGCTCTCTTTGCTATATTCATTAAAGTTGTTTGAGAGAAGCATGAACAGCTCAAATGTTTCAAGTGTTTTGTCAAGTGTTTTGCAGTGACTGTAACTGTTGTTTTTTGTTGGCCACAGAGGTAAATCGGACATTGGAGATCATATTCAGACAGCTAAGCACAAGAGGGGAGAAGGAGCTTCAGTTCTGCTGTTCCAGCAGAAAACAGCATAAGCAGAAGTTCCTTCTCATGCTGCTTTTTCATGTCACTCTACACAACTGCACTCTACAGACTGCTGGACTGATGTGCACATGTTTGATGAGCAGGGATTTAATCAGCACTGTAACTGTATGTCTTGTCAGTCATGCTTATTTATATAGCATGTTAAACATTATAGTTTTGGTCAGTATATATAGTGTCCGTGACTGATGGCAGGTGAGTATGACTGGTAATAGAGAGAGAGTGTGGAGAGCAGGAGTGGATGCGGAGTCTGATGGAGACATGACAGACATTGGCACCCTTGCACATTCTGCAAATAATCCACAATGTCTTGCAGAAAACTGTTGAGATTAAAATATATTTTGTTATCCACATATTTATGTCTTCAATGTGAAAAAAGAATTTTGTAATTACATAGAGAAAACCAAAAAGGTCTCAGATACCTTGGCACCCTCTAGTAGTAGGTGAAAGTAAACAGATTTCAAGCTTGTGATTTACCTCTCTCTAGAAACACCTGTCGCATTGAAAGTGTCTGAACAGATTCAATAACATCAGGTAATTCAGATTATAATGTTTAGTGCACTGAAGTTTCATGACAAACATTTATCTTGGCCGGTATCTGATCCACCTGTTTCAAGCAAGGAAATACAAGTGCTTTCTGAAAATGTATGTGCAGCATGGCCTGAGTTCTGTACGATGTGTGTGTGTGTGTGTGTGTGTGTGTGTGTGTAAACATTTTAATATTATTTTTAGGAAATTATTAATAAAAATGAAGCTGCTCAGATGTTGCTTATTTGTGCATATATTTACATTAATGCTTATTGTGATTGTCTATTTATCTTTACATTTTCATAAACAATGTTGAATTAATTGAATTATTGGTATATGAGTACCAAAATGTTTGTACGCATACTCTATAGCTGACATATGCATAAGAACATTTTTTACATCAGTTTCTTTGTAAATCCTGATTTGTTCCACGTTACATTAAATAAAATCCATAGTACTTAAAATCAAATGTGATCATACAATTCATTTCATAAATGAGGCTGCACAACTCTCATTCTTGACAGGATTGATCACAAGAAGGTTTAACAAAATGTAACTCAAAAAATCTGTTTTTTTGGAAAAATCAAGACATCCAACAGAACTAAAAATGACACAGCTAAGCAAACAGATACTCGTCTGTTCAGAATCACTCAGAAACGGCATAGGAATGGCTCAGTACTGAAGAAAAGCACAGGGTAAGACAGAGCTTACACAGCCCAACACAATTCTCCTGATTACTGGCCGATCTAGACTTCTCCGGGAACATGGTGCCATCTTGTGGAGTAAACCCATTTAGTTCTCTTACACATGCTTACACTGCCTATAATAAGGTTATAATGGACCATTGAAAGCTTGAGAAACTTGACTTGTCAATTTTCATATGAGTGAATAGGACTGGAATAGAGCCAGAGCAATTGTTACACTTAATTTCCTTTTGTAATGTATTTCCTTTTCAAAATTGTCTTTGTTACCTATGTGTGAAAATCCTGTTTAGACAAGAGTTAACGCTTCACAGGAAATGGGCTGTGGGATGAGAGGATCAGTGCAGTTAGATGGTAGTAGAGTAAGAGAAGAGTACATATGCTAATAGATGAAGTCAGGTCCTTCAGCAGGAACTCATGCAGTAGACCTCACAGTAAAAAATGAAGAAGCTACACGCCAGTTCCATTATTGAGTTTCAGTGTGTTTATTAAGGTAACTCCACAGACTTTGTACTGTAATGTTTTCTCACCAGTGAATGAGACATGAGCTAATCTGACAGCATCGACGCCATCTCTCATCGTGTCGCAGGTTAGTCTCTGGTCAGCTGAGAGCGTTCATGTGTTTTGGAGGTGTGGCTTTGCAGAGTGATTATGCAGGGAAGGTGGGATCTTGCTTTCAAAGCTAGCTTTCTATTGCTAGCCTCTCTGAAATCACCAACCCTACCTTTAAAACACACTAAAACTGATCAGTTTAAAGGCTCATCTATCATAATACTGCAGGTCAATTCTCTTTTCTGCCCTCTTTCATCTATGTCTTGGTTGAAATCACAGCATTGTGCAGCAGCTGATGATCTTTTGTTCCTCACAGCATCCTCATGATAAGCTGTTAAATTTATTCCAAGAGTTGTCATTACTGAAATACTTGCAAGCTATAATTAAAAATTTGTACTAATTCATCTGAAATTAATTTATTATTAAATTGTGATTCTTCTGAAAAGTACTTATAATTCAATGAAATATGTAATTCAATAATGTTTTGTATAAATAATTTATTTAAATAGTGGATGTTGAAAATGTGTCCAAGGACTAATAGACCGTAGTCAAGGAAGACTAATGTCAGAGTATACAGTATGTCTGAACTGACAACAATCAGTCTGATGATTTCAAGAGCTGCTGTGTGTGTATTCTGAATATAGAGTCCAAGGCAGCTATGTTTGAAGGCAGAGGCTGAGTTTTCCTTTTCTGTACTCAACCTTAAAGTGAAATTTTTGCAGATGGAGAGCCCAGTGGATTAGACATCTCTTGGTTTCTGTGGATTTCATCACCCACTGAAGCTCAGTAACTCTGTGAAGAGTTGTAGTTTAAATATAGTTGTAGTTGTAAATAGTTGTAAATACAGTTGTAGTTTAAATAGACCAATATCAAATCTTCCTTTCATAGGTAAGATTATTGAAAAGGTAGTTTTTAATCAGCTGAACAACTACTTAAACTCAAATGGACACCTGGACAATTTTCAATCTGGTTTCCAAAGGCATCACAGCACAGAGACAGCACTCATTAAGATAATAAATGATATTCGCTTTAATTCTGATTCTGGCAAAATATCAGTGCTGGTACTACTAGATCTCAGTGCTGCGTTTGACACTGTGGATCATAACATACTTCTAGAGAGACTGGAAAACTGGGTCGGGCTTTCTGGGATGGTACTCAAATGGTTCAGGTCATACTTAGAAGTAGGGCTGTCAAAATGGCTGAAAAACTAAATTCGAATTTTGTACTTAAATATGATCAAAATTCGAATTATATTCGAATTTAAAAGACATAATTTCAGTTAGAGGGGAAAAAAAAGCTTTTGGCTTTCTCTCCTGAGGCCACAAGAGGACGCATCGAGCAAAATATTACTAATCTACAGTTCTTCAAAGCAATAACACTATCTTTGAAAAAAAAAAAAGTGCATAATGTTTAAAATAATGTTCAAGTATATATAATTAATTAAGTTGCTTAAACAATTAGAAACAAAACGGCATCATGTATACACAGTTTAATACAAAGCACGGAAAACCAATCACAAAGAGTAACGTTACTTTTTCATTTAAAAGCATGAGATGCAGTGGAATGGGGAGAGACCCGTCCCGCCATAAATTTTTGAGACATGTTTTTTCAAAGTTGAACTTACAATACTTTTAAAAGTCTTTCTAAATATCCGACTCTCTTTTGTGAGACCCGAGTGTAACGGTGATAGATGTCCCTCTAGAAAATGCGATAAATATGCGTTCTGTGTGAACGGCTTGGTTTCAGTTTTGACGTAAACAACATAATCTCCGCATTAATGTTCTCTTTTTCCGCAGTATTTTGAATGAACAACGAATCCAGTGTGTTCAACTGGATAGGTAAATAAAAACATTAAAATGCAATGACACCTACCTACATCGCATCTCGTGCGCCACTGATAAGGCTGCCTGACGCACACCTAACATTAGAATGCAATGTTTTGCATTCGAATGTGGATTTTTATTTTAAATTCGACGAATATTCGAAATTCAATTATTTTTTTGACAGCCCTACTTAGAAGGGAGAGGTTATTATGTGAGTATAGGAGAGCATAAGTCTAAGTGGATGTCCATGACATGCGGAGTCCCACAAGGCTCAGTTCACCTTCTCTCGTCTTTTCCTTCTCCTCACTAAACAACCATCAACAGTTGCTCCACTCTTTAATGTCTTTCAGCTTCTCTTGTTCGTGACTTAACAGCTCTCACTTCATTCACACTCTCTCTCTTGCAACTTCAACCATTATTTTTCCCTTCTTAGTTTCAACTCCTCCTCCATTTATATGACTTTCTCATTTCATTTTTATTATGTAACTGGAAATTGTAGTGAAGATTACAATGATTTAACTTTCATTTCAGCTTAGTTTTAGTTTGCTGTTTCAGCTCCACCACAGCTAAACTCCAACATACTTGTTTTGTTTTCTGTCTGGTAGGAAAGATATTATCATAAAAAACAGAATAAAACTTCAGAGACGCATCCCAATCAAGACACTACTACCCTACTACTTGTACTATGACTGAACAACAATAGAAAAAGTCCCAGACTACTACAGTATTGTTATCAAAAATAATGCTTGGAGAAACATTTCATTCAGGATACGTCTGCCATATTACTTTAGTGGATATTCCATGTCATAGCAACCACAGCATCTCCACTGAAAACACAGAAGCGCTCTCAAGTGCTCACAGTACGGTGACTGTAGTGGGTTTCTTAGCCATAACTTTGTCGCCAAGGATTTTCCAGAGATTTTCAGTCGGGTTTAGATCAGCACTCTGGGCTGGCCATTTCATTATTTCAGTGTTCTTAGCTTCAAGTAACTGCTTTACCCGATTGGTGTGTGATAGGGGGCACCACATGTTCTGATAAACATTTTCATACACTCTGCCATGAAGCTGTATAAGAGACCCAGAGATCACTGCTGAGGAAACATCCCTCAAACCATGACTCTTCCTCCTCCACCTTTCACTGACTTCTTTACACACTTAGGCTTCAGTCTTTCCCCAGTTTGACGCCAAACATAATGATTTCCATCGGACCCAAATAAATTAAACTTGCTTTCATCACTGAAGTGAACTTTGGACCAGTTCTCCTCTGTCCACACAACATGCTCCTCAGCAAAGGTTAGTCTAGACTTTTGATCATTTCTGCTGATGAGAGGCTTTGTCACTGCAGACTGCAGAGTGCGCTTTCAGTCCAACTTCTCTTAAATGTCCTGAGACAGATCTCCTTACCCTGTTCAGTGCTGAACTGACGAGCAATTTCAGCTGCAGTGTTGAACCGATTTGTCTTTCATGGATGACCAGCCTTTTTTGAGGGACTTGAATGAGTTAGTGACATTGTAAATCTGCAATATTCTAGAAACCACAGATTTGGAATGACAAACTTCTCTTGCTATGACTGATGTTGGCCTTCATCTGGACAACCTGCTGTCACAGGGTTTCAGTCACCTTAGAGCAGCCCGCAATCTTTCAATCTTAAATTGAAATTAGAGGAATGCTGCCAGTGAAATAAGGTCTGTCATATAATTAAGGAAATTGGCAACAGGTTCCAGATTAACACTAATAACTTGGAGTTATCTGTAAGTGTTCTCTAATTTTGATCTTTGAATTTTGATTTTGAGTTCTTTTTTCAAATATCTAATTTAAGTTTTTTTTATACTGTGCTTCAGAATATATTTAACTCATGAAATATGCTTAAAAACTGCCCTTCTTCTCCTTTTCTCCACATTTCCATTGAAATGTGATACTAACTTATGAAATAGCATAAACCTCTGACCTGTTAACACTTGCATCTTGTGTTTGTTATTTATTTATTTATTGCTACAGTGGTTTTAAACTCTTTCTGCTTTACAACTGTGGTCAAAATACACACTTATGCAACACTGTTTATTCACTATTATAAGCTATGTGTAGCCTACTACACATTGTAGAGTAGAAATAAACATAATTTTTATTTTTCCATAAATTACCCAGACTGTCTGTTGTCGTGACATTGAGATTAACATGTCATCAAAATCTCACTCCAACAAGGCAACTACAGCTGCCAGAACCAGTCTTGAGATAATATACCAGATCTCAAACTAAACGCTCCGGTTACTGACGTAACCTTGGTTCCCTGAGATAAGGGAACGAGCGTTGTGTGGAAGTCATATGGGGAAAACTCCCATTTTACAGTTTGTACTGAAGCTTGATTTGTTCACATTTGTGTAGCTGCACAAACCAACTGCGCCAGAAAGGGCAGAGCTGACCACTATATAAGTCGGCTCGGAGTGCCATTTATCAGATCATTCGACTGAAGCGACAGTCATCGATTCGCATGCAGCTTATAGCGCGGCAAGTGACGCAACGCTCGTTCCCTTATCTCAGGGAACCGAGGTTACATCAGTAACTGG